>OY744616.1:39432664-39925424 GCA_963556255.1 Allolobophora icterica
TCCTGTCCATATCTCTGTGCGTCTATTTCTCTGCCTCTGTCTGTCTGTCTATCTGTCTGTCTCTCTGTCTTTCTCTCGCTCATTCTATCGCACGATTGATCAATCAATCAATTAATTGATCAATCAAACTGCATACAATATATATATATACAATATATACAATATATCTATATATGTCTGCATCTCTGTCAGTCTGGCTGTCCGTCTACATGTCCAGGGCTCCCTCAATCACAAGCAAAGAAGCCAAGTCGGAAAATATATACATGTCGTGACGAGTTGCGGAAAATGAAAAAAACAGAGGCCTATTAGTATTGTCATTGTCACACTAGCATAACTCTCTGCCTCTATCTACCTCTGTCTGTCTGCCTCTCTGTCTGTCTGGCTGTCCGTCTCTATGTCCATGGCTCCCTCAATCACAAGCAAAGAAGCCAAGTCGGAAAATATATACATGTCGGGACGAGTTGCGGAAAATGAAAAAACAGAGGCCTACACAAGTATTCTCATTGTCACACTAGCATAACTCTCTGCCTCTATCTACCTCTGTCTGTCTGCCTCTCTGTCTGTCTGGCTGTCCGTCTCTATGTCCATGGCTCCCTCAATCACAAGCAAAGAAGCCAAGTCGGAAAATATATACATGTCGGGACGAGTTGCGGAAAATGAAAAAACAGAGGCCTACACAAGTATTGTCATTGTCACACTAGCATAACTCTCTGCCTCTATCTACCTCTGTCTGTCTGCCTCTCTGTCTGTCTGGCTGTCCGTCTCTATGTCCATGGCTCCCTCAATCACAAGCAAAGAAGCCAAGTCGGAAAATATATACATGTCGGGACGAGTTGCGGAAAATGAAAAAACAGAGGCCTACACAAGTATTCTCATTGTCACACTAGCATAACTCTCTGCCTCTATCTACCTCTGTCTGTCTGCCTCTCTGTCTGTCTGGCAGTCCGTCTCTATGTCCATGGCTCACTCAATCACAAGCAAAGAAGCCAAGTCGGAAAATATATACATGTCGTGACGAGTTGCGGAAAATGAAAAAACAGAGGCCTAAACAAGTATTGTTATTGTCACACTAGCATAACTCTCTGCCTCTATCTACCTCTGTCTGTCTGCCTCTCTGTCTGTCTGGCTGTCCGTCTCTATGTCCATGGCTCCCTCAATCACAAGCAAAGAAGCCAAGTCGGAAAATATATACATGTCGTGACGAGTTGCGGAAAATGAAAAAACAGAGGCTTACACAAGTATTCTCATTGTCACACTAGCATAACTCTCTGCCTCTTTCTACCTCTGTCTGTCTGCCTCTCTGTCTGTCTGGCTGTCCGTCTCAATGTCCATGGCTTCCTCAATCCCGACATGTATATATTTTCCGACTTGGCTTCTTTGCTTGTGATTGAGGGAGCCATGGACATAGAGACGGACAGCCAGACAGACAGAGAGGCAGACAGACAGAGGTAGATAGAGGCAGAGAGTTATGCTAGTGTGACAATGAGAATACTTGTGTAGGCCTCTGTTTTTTCATTTTCCGCAACTCGTCCCGACATGTATATATTTTCCGACTTGGCTTCTTTGCTTGTGATTGAGGGAGCCATGGACATAGAGACGGACAGCCAGACAGACAGAGAGGCAGACAGACAGAGGTAGATAGAGGCAGAGAGTTATGCTAGTGTGACAATGACAATACTAATAGGCCTCTGTTTTTTCATTTTCCGCAACTCGTCACGACATGTATATATTTTCCGACTTGGCTTCTTTGCTTGTGATTGAGGGAGCCATGGACATAGAGACGGACAGCCAGACAGACAGAGAGGCAGACAGACATATAGACAGAGGTAGATAGAGGCAGAGAGTTATGCTAGTGTGACAATGACAATACTAATAGGCCTCTGTTTTTTTCATTTTCCGCAACTCGTCACGACATGTATATATTTTCCGACTTGGCTTCTTTGCTTGTGATTGAGGGAGCCATGGACACAGAGACGGACAGCCAGACAGACAGAGAGGCAGACAGACAGAGGTAGATAGAGGCAGAGAGTTATGCTAGTGTGACAATGACAATACTAATAGGCCTCTGTTTTTCATTTTCCGCAACTCGTCCCGACATGTATATATTTTCCGACTTGGCTTCTTTGCTTGTGATTGAGGGAGCCATGGACATAGAGACGGACAGCCAGACAGACAGAGAGGCAGACAGACAGAGGTAGATAGAGGCAGAGAGTTATGCTAGTGTGACAATGACAATACTTGTGTAGGCCTCTGTTTTTTCATTTTCCGCAACTCGTGCCGACGTGTATATATTTTCCGACTAGCCTTTTTTGCTATTAAACGACCAGTTAAAACGATTTTGGGGGAAATTTCAGATGTGCTTTAATTCATTTTAGTTAGATATACATTAGTGACTTATTTTTAAAATTTTATTTTTGCTTTAAGTATACATTTGTAGAAATACAAGTTCGTGTTTTCCGTGTTTTCGTGCTGATGCCGCTAGTTTTACCAGCGTGATCGCCGACCACGCCACCGAGTCAAAAGTGGAGCCTGGGGGACGATGTGAAGCGCAGTTAATCTGACGGGTCCGGCCCGAATCCCCGAAACGAATTTCGACCGGATCCCCGAAATCGATTAGTGATTAAAATGTAACTGAAAGTAGAAGTCGGATGAATGCAAGGCCACGTTAGATCTATGTCACGTATAAGAGTTTTCAATTTAACTTTGAATAGTTTTCCGGAGTTCGGCCGCTTTCTAGTAAACTGTTTTCAGGAAATCGGGCTTTTGTGTATTTTCAGCGTTTTCGGGGATTCGGGTTTCGGGGATTCGGGTTGACCCCAATCCGACAACAGTTAGGAGATAAAGAAGTCCAATTTCGCAAGGATGTATTAACAGTTTTCTTTAAACTGTGGGCAAACTTGCGCTATCGGGGTATCGAATGTTATTGACTTCAGGACCCAAATTCAAGGGACTGTATTACAGGGATCAACGACCAGAACTTCATATCACGGGCGGTAAACGTTAATTAATTATTTTCAGGATTTCAAAAAAATGAATGGCGTAAATAATTATTTCATCCAGTTTCTCATTTGAACTATGTTTCTAGTTTAGTTTTAATATTACACGTGTTAATCGTTCATCATCCAGCTTCCAGTTTTAGCTCATTTTCATCGCACATCCAGCTTCTATTTTAAGTTTTAATATGACACATTTTCATTGCTGATACAGCTTCTAGTTTGAGGTCTATTTTCTTCGCACATCCAGCTTCAGCATAGAGATGGCCAGATGCAAGATGCTTAGAAAAGAGAGAGAGTGAATGCCAGAGGTAAAAAGAATGTAAAGGCTAGGACCAAGAACAGAACCCTGGGGAACACCATAGTTAATCCCAACCCAGGGCGTTCTTGAGGTACTCAGGATCACCCTTTGCGTTCGGTCAGTAAGATAGGATTGGAACCAGCATAGAGGGGGACCAGATAAACCACATGAGATTTGAAGACGGCGAAGAAGAATCTCATGATCGACCATATCAAATTATAATTACAATTATTATTATTAAAGCAGTTTTATATAGCGCCCCTTCAAGACGCCTACTCAGGAGCATTCCCAGCCCAACCGTGGTCGAACAACGCAGTTTTGAGGACAGTAAGAAATGAGGTGAAATGAGTAGTCAGTATTTGGCAGAGTGTAGTAGGGAGCCCATTTCAGGTAATGGGCTAGCCATAGAGAAGGCACGGCGCTGCCGTACGCTGTCCGCACGCATGGAACAATAAGCTCAGCTGAGCGGAGAGAGCAATGGCGCTGCGAACATGAGGTGGGACAGCAGAGCTCCCTCAAGTATGGAGGGGCCAAGCCCTCAAAGCATGTGGTGGATAAACCAGAAGAAAACGGCAAGCTTTAGGAAATTGAGTGGTACTTGGTGAAATGTACTGGAGTGTTTAGATTTTGTGTTCTAGTGTTTTATGTTTCAAACAGGTCCATGATGAGCTGTCTGCAGTAGACGGCATGTTGACCACAGCACCAACTTTGAGAAGTAGGGTCATTCCGTCTCAATTCAACAAATTTTTCTGAACTTTCCAGGTCGACCATCTCGGATTTCAATGAAAATTTCACAGATTTTTTATTATGGTATTAGATGAAGTTATGCAAAATTTTAGATCAATTTGATAAGTAGTTTTGAAGATATTGAGCTTCAAAGAGGTATGGGGTGACCTCGTTTTCGAACTCGCGTCTAAATTTGTAGTGACTTTCAGAAGCTCATAACTCCATTAATATCAAAGATAATTGTATGAAATTTTCAGGATATTTAGACATCTTTGCTTAGATGAAATGCTGAAGAAAAGAATGATGAGTGTTGAAAACTGTTGTATTATGACCCATCTGAAAATGGTAAAAAAAACTTGTGCATGTCTGATGATCATACTTTGCAGCCCCGATGTGCCCAAACTGAAGTTGTATTCAAGAATGTTTTAACAACTCATAGTGCTAATGTACTTTCTCTACAAAAATATGCAGAAATTTTGTATTTCTGATGCATATGTGCTACTATATGGCCCTCCAAAAATGGAAAATTGCATTCTGAAGACCATTTTCAAAGCCAAAGATCATCATGTGGGACAGGTCATGGAGCAATGCAAGTTGCATCATTGGAAAGAGCAGCTCAGACACTGTAAGTGCACCAAAAATGGTGATGGTGTTCCTTCTTGTTCATTTTATACTTTTATTTCATTCGTGGCAGTGTTTCCTGCATTCGCGAGTTTATAATGGAGTCAATTTCATAGCATTATATTGTGAAACTCAGATTTTAATCTCTTCATCTTCCTCAGTTCTTGGAGTTATTTGGTAAATATCATTATCATATGAAAGAAATACATATATCAAAATAATAAAAAATGGTGTGTAACATATTTTTGCTCTAATATAAACATCACTGATGGAATCATAAATTTGCACCAATTGATCACATTTAATCATCTTAGTTCTTTTACAATCTTGTGTACTCTTTATTTATACATGTTCAATCTTCAATCGATGTCATATGATCTTGTTTTGTCACTGGCACTTGAATTTTACACAAAATATGTTCGTTTGCCACCCAACAAACATCTTCTCTCTGTGGCTATTTGAATGCAGAAGTAGGACCATGTATGTGGGTGCACGAAGATAACTTCCAAACCATTGTGTTCATCTCACACAGAACGAATGGAACCAAAGACCTTCATACAGGCATGCAGCATACTCACAAGGTTGAAATAAATTGTTATCGGAACTTGCAACTGATAATTCACTACACATGAAGTGAGTCTTTTCCAAACACCTGGCTGACTTCCAAACCACACGGTCCTGGAATGATCGAGTGATTTTCACGAGTCCCAGGAATCTTGGGAGCAATTAGAAACCAACTTTCCAGTTCTTTGTTGTGCTCTTCAACTTCTTCCCTAGCAACCCGTATGAATTTCTACCAGAAATGTGTTGTTGGCATCACCGATATAAATCATCCGATGTAAGCAGAAATCCTCTTGTACTAGCTTAAAGGCTTGCCCTTGCTACTTCTCCTTCCCAGCAACTCTACCACAGCGACTTTCATAATTAATTTTTTCATGCATAAATCTAGTACAAATACTATTCATATAACTTTCTATAAAAATGCTTCTACAACAATAACACTGATAGCAACGATGACACTATAGAAAAAATTAATTAATTGATATAGCTGAATATTTAACTTCTACAAAGCCTATTTACAAGCCTCCAAAAACACATTATATATATACATATATATATATATACACACACAGATTATATCTAGAAAAATTAAAGAAATTTAGAATTTTTATTATTTGAATATGTATATAATTAGATATCTTTCTTTCATATGATAATGACTCACTCTGGTAGATATCTACCAAATAACTCCAAGAACTGAGGAAGATGAAGAGATTGAAATCTGAGTAAACTGACTCATTACAGAGCTTTTTCACAATATAATGCTATGAAATTGACTCCATTATAAACTCGCGAATGCAGGAAACACTGCCACGAATGAAATAAAAGTATAAAATGAACAAGAAGGAACACCATCACCATTTTTGGTGCACTTACAGTGTCTGAGCTGCTCTTTCCAATGATGCAACTTGCATTGCTCCATGACCTGTCCCACATGATGATCTTTGGCTTTGAAAATGGTCTTCAGAATGCAATTTTCCATTTTTGGAGGGCCATATAGTAGCACATATGCATCAGAAATACAAAATTTCTGCATATTTTTGTAGAGAAAGTACATTAGCACTATGAGTTGTTAAAACATTCTTGAATACAACTTCAGTTTGGGCACATCGGGGCTGCAAAGTATGATCATCAGACATGCACAAGTTTTTTTTACCATTTTCAGATGGGTCATAATACAACAGTTTTCAACACTCATCATTCTTTTCTTCAGCATTTCATCTAAGCAAAGATGTCTAAATATCCTGAAAATTTCATACAACTATCTTTGATATTAATGGAGTTATGAGCTTCTGAAAGTCACTACAAATTTCGACGCGAGTTCGAAAACGGCAAAAACGAGGTCACCCCATACCTCTTTGAAGCTCAATATCTTCAAAACTACTTATCAAATTGATCTAAAATTTTGCATAACTTCATCTAATACCATAAAAAACAATCTGTGAAAATTTCATTGAAATCCGAGATGGTCGACCTGGAGCCATTTGTTGAATTGAGATGGAATGACCCAGTAGCTCAACAAAGGCATGTTACAATTCTTTCTTGCTTAATTTTACTTGCTTAAAGTTTGTATGTATGTGTAATCTAGTTCATCACCTTTACATGTTACACCTCACTTGATCAGGACCTTTTTGACTGCTGTTTTATAAAATTTTGTTTACAGTTACAATAAGGCTTAAAATTGTAAGTAACTCTGCCTCGTAAAAATTCTTTCATCCAATTCTGCACCACAGGATTTGTTGTAAGTCGGGACTCATAGTTTACTAGGTATTTCTGTTGTTGGACCAAGATTTTTGAACGTTTTTCCCTGTATCTGTTCATTCTGCTCAGTTGCATATGTCATTTGGTTCTCAGGTTAAGACTTCCTCGTCAGTTCTTCTTGATGCCAGCCATGTGGCGGCACTGGGTACGAATAAATGATCTCCAGTGTCCTCGATCATTAGCCAAGTCCATTGCCCCCTTAATGTTAGTCCAAGCGATGTTATGTCCTCATTTATATTATCTACCCAGCTTAGTCTTGTTTCGTTTTCCTTCGAATCTTGCATGTAGTGTGGGTTTTGTCAACTGGCATTCTCTCTACATGTCCAAACCATCGGAGTCTTCATTGAACGACTTTGCATAGTAGAGTTGTTTGGATACCTAATGATTGTCTTATGTCATTGTTTCTTATCTTCTGTAGTCTTGAAATCCCTTTGGTCTGCAGGACTCATTTCTGCTGTTAGAATTCTTCTCTCTTCTTGTTTTAGCATTGCCCAACATTCTGATCCGTATAGGAAAATCAGTTGTATCATCGCCTCTTATATTTTTTCTTGTTTTTGTTGACATTGTTAATTCTCTGCTTCTCCATATCCTGTTCATTATTCCAAATGCTTGTGAAGCACATCTAATTCTCTTTTAGGTAGACGATAGCCTGTTGTATTGTGATAGTTATTAGTGTCTCTTTGGTCTTTTCAATCACCAGATGGGGCCCACCTTCGGCCCATGAAGGCTAGTTGATGAGCTGCCTACTTGGGCCTGACATGGAGCCCGTGGCCAGATTGACATCGAGTCCATCTGGGCTGTCTAGATGGGCCCCACTAAGTTGCCCATATGGGGCCCACACGGGGCAGAATTGGGCATGCTGGCTGGGATGTCACGCTGGATCAGTTAACTCCAGCTAAAGTCTATAGGAGCTAATTGTCAATGTGAGATGTGAACGGTACAGTAAGCAAAGCAAATTCAGTCTCAATTGATTTAAAATCCGCAAATCGTCTGGAAAATTTGTCTGTCAAGCTTGAAGTCTGAAAGCTATATTCTTCCGCAGACTCTACTGTGACAGTTTGCAAGTGGAGGGTAGGAAATTGCTCGTAGTTTTGTTCTTTTATCTGCTTTAAAAGCAACATTAGCTTTACTTGAACGAATTTCACTTCTGCGTAAACAGATCATGTGCAAAGTATCTGCAGGGAAGTGGGACAGATCGGCAGAGTTAATGCATAGAGTTATTATTAAAGACGAGACCGGAATAGCAAGCAAGAGAACAGAGTCACTTTGAGTAAAACAAAGAAAACTTTGCGGCCTGAATTTTTTAAATTTTCTGAAGAATTGTGGGGGCCGGATAAAAAGTGTTGGCGGGCCGGATCCGGCCTGCGGGCCGTAGTTTGCCCAGCTCTGCTCTATCATGATGTTGCTAAATTAATGCTGTCTTTTCAGTCCCGTAGTTTACGTTGCTAAATTATTACAGGTCTTCTGTAGTCTGTATGCATGTATGTATGCATGTATGTATGCATGCTTGTATGTATGTATGTATGTTGTATGTATCTATATTGAGGTAGAACTTTAAATACGTTTAATGTACATGCGAAAATAATTTAGCAACGTCAATTATGGATGTACTTTACAGAAATAATTTAGCAACGTAAACCTCGGATTTCCAACCACTATCAATATAGCAATGTAAACTACGGATTTACCCATATTTTAGCAGTCGTAACAGATTGATCAATGTTTTTAGATTAATTATCTCTAGTTCAATTCTGTATGCTAGCCTGGAGAAATAAAAGTTTTATAAAAATAAATCGGAGAAAATAATTAAAATGTAATTATTTAATTGGGGCGCAATTTATGATATTTGCATATTTCTCACGGTGCGAAATAGGCAAATATAACAAAAGCACCAAGCGTTTTTACACAGCGTTTTTTGTTTCAAATCGATCGTGCCCTTTGTTGCTCGTGACTCTTCTGTCACTCCATATTCAGCCCTTCACATTCTGCATAGTATATTACAGATTCCTTAGTTAATATGTTGCTGACAATTTGTTTCAGGACCTGTGTGCTGAAACAGACTGCTGTCAAATGTCACAGTGCTGGAGCTGAAATGACAGTTGAACTTTGGTTATGCTACGCATAGGTCGAAGTGGAGACTGGCATAGGATGAATATGATGTGGCGAAAGATTAGTTTACTGCCGAGGAAGAGCCATTGTGAAGACCTACTTTGCATTTCATAGAAATCTTATTAGTTAATGTATCTGTATGGCATTAATAATTACAATAAGACTATTTATATAGCGCCGTAGTGCAGCTGAGGCCGAAGAAAAGGGAGCTGTTAATGCAAGTCAGACCATCAGCCTGAAGTATTCGACAGAGCCAATAGTGGCTCAAGGTAGTTCTGTGTTGGTCTCATCGTAGATTGTTAGTTTTAGACAATTCATATTACACCTTTTGTGCTGTACATCGATAAAGCATGAAATATTGATGAGCCAATGCTACATATTTAATTTTCTGTGCTTTGCAAAAAGTCATGTATATATTCTGCCAAGTGTTACATGGTGATAATTTCAAACTTGTTATGATTAAGTCAGACATTGCAACTATTTGCGCCTCTGAGTAGTTCCCTTGAAGTGGCGCTATATAAATTTACGAATGAAATTTACGAATGAATTTTTAATTTATTGTGACTGCACGCAGACCCTTAGCCAGCCAGCCAGCCGTCCTTTGGACGCCTGAAAATCATTTTGGATTGGCATAAATTGTGCATGGACGCCATGTCCTAAATGTGATATAATGTATATAATCCATTCCCCTTCATCTGTGTAACGATGTTCCTTTTCCCACACAAGATACTCATGTAATTAAGCGCCAATTAGATGAGGTTGTTTCATTGTAATTGGTAACTGATTTGACTATATAAATACAATACACTTGTAATTAAGTGCCGATTAGATGAGGATGTTTCAGGGTAATTTGACTATATAAATACCTTGAGTCCTTGACCTTATGAATAATTATAGGGGCTTGGATTGATAACAAGTAAAGGGACACATGATCAATGTCTGTTTCCCAAGGCTACAATAATCAAATAAGGGAATTAAAAGTTACAATCTGAAGTTAATAGATTGTTGTTTGTATCATTGTATGTAAACAAAACTGTTAAATTGTGATCAAAACCCAAAAGGCATTCACTGTAGGGACATTGGAGACTTTT
Organism: Allolobophora icterica; assembly: GCA_963556255.1. Classification (NCBI taxonomy): domain Eukaryota; kingdom Metazoa; phylum Annelida; class Clitellata; order Crassiclitellata; family Lumbricidae; genus Allolobophora; species Allolobophora icterica. The sequence goes on from OY744616.1 coordinate 39,442,828, forward strand.
GCAGTCGGACTCGTAAGGTCGAGGCATCGGGGGACTTCAAATGCTTTTGGACACCCTACTCTTTATTTCTGGCTAAGGGCCTGACTGCACGTTATGAATCTGTCTGTGAATTTTATTAGTGTCTTATAACAAGTTCTGTGACGAATGTAGCCAACATTTGAAGCTGTCTATTTGATCTTGTACAACTAGACAGTTTGTTCTTACTGATTGACTGCAGTGATTAACGTTAAATTTCAAGGACTGCACAGTCTTCTCTTCAGAATATGTACAGTTTTTAATAACAATTAATAAGTATCGTTATGTACTGTGATAAATGTGAATATCAACTAAGTGTACTATTAATCTGTAACGTAAGGCCATTTTACGGGATATTGATTGTGTTTATGATTCAGTTCTGTGAAGAACGTAGCCTACTTTTTGAAGCTATTTGATTGTGTTCAAGTTACAACTAAACGATTTGTTCTTACTGATTGACTGAAGTGATTAATGATAAAATTCAAGAATTGCACAGTCTTCTCTTCAGAATATGTACAGTTTTAATAACAATAAATAAGTATCGTTATGTACTGTGATAAATGTGATTATCGACTAAGTGTACTATTAATCTGTAACATAAGGTCATTTTACAGGATATTGATTGTGTTTATGATTCAGTTCTGTGATGAATGTAGCCTACTTTTTGAAGCTACTTGATTGTGTTCAAGTTACAACTAAACGATTTGTTCTTACTGATTGACTGAAGTGATTAATGATAAAATTCAAGGATTGCACAGTCTTCTCTTCAGAATATGTACAGTTTTTAATAACAATTAATAAGTATTGTTATGTACTGTGATAAATGTGAATATCAACTAAGTGTACTATTAATTTGTAACATAAGGTCATTTTACAGGATATTGATTGTGTTTATGATTCAGTTCTGTGATGAATGTAGCCTACTTTTTGAAGCTATTTGATTGTGTTCAAGTTACAACTAAACGATTTGTTCTTACTGATTGACTGAAGTGATTAAAGATAAAATTCAAGGATTGCACAGTCTTCTCTTCAGAATATGTATAGTTTTTAATAACGATTTATAAGTATTGTTTTGTACTGTGATAAATGTGAATATCAACTAAATGTACTCTTAGTCTGAAACGGAAAGTCAGTTTTGCCAATAAGTTGCTGGAAATGAAGGGAAATGAGAATGAGAGGATGTCCTATAGATGGATGCTGCTGGACTGGATGATAGTGAGTGGATACAGTAAACTGTAGGAAGACCAGCATCGAGAGGAGTGGCGCCACTGGACGTTTGAACCTGACCGGGGCAGAGAACTTGGAAAGTAGTCGGTAAAGGCTGCACAACCATTCGCCGATGGTAACCACTGCTAAGGGCCAACATTGACCCAATGTATAGAAGTTGGTAAACGAGTGGTTCGGCGTTGGCAATCGGTGGTAAATTGAAGGGTAAAGCTACATTGGGCCGTTGTTATTGGGCGAACGTTGGACCGGATTTCAAAAGAACATTGGGCCAATATCGTATGTACGACCATTCACCAATGGTAACCACGACGTCGGGCCAACATTAACCCCATGTCGTATATAAGTCGGTAAAACAGCGGGTCGACGTTGGCAATCGGTTTTAAATTGGAGGGTCAAGCTACGTTGGGCCAATGTTATTGGGCGAACGTTGGACCGGATTTCAAAAGAACATTGGGCCGATATCGTATGTACGACCATTCGCCAATGGTAACCACGACGTCGGGCCATCATTGACCCAATGTCGTATATAAGTTGGTAAAACAGCGGGTCGACGTTGGCAATCGGTTTTAAATTGGATGGTCAAGCTACGTTGGGCCGATGTTATTGGGCGAACGTTGGACCGGATTTCAAAAGAACATTGGGCCGATATCGTATGTACGACCATTCGCCAATGGTAACCACGACGTCGGGCCATCATTGACCAATGTCGTATATAAGTTGGTAAAACAGCGGGTCGACGTTGGCAATCGGTTTTAAATTGGAGGGTCAAGCTACGTTGGGCCGATGTTATTGGGCGAACGTTGGACCGGATTTCAAAAGAACATTGGGCCGATATCGTATGTACGACCATTCGCCAATGGTAACCACGACGTCGGGCCATCATCGACCCAATGTCGTATATAAGTTGGTTAAACAGCGGGTCGACGTTGGCAATCGGTTTTAAATTGGAGGGTCAAGCTACGTTGGGCCGGTTATTGGGCGAACGTTGGACCGGATTTCAAAAGAACATTGGGCCGATATCGTATGTACGACCATTCGCCAATGGTAACCACGACGTCGGGCCATCATCGACCCAATGTCGTATATAAGTCGGTAAAACAGCGGGTCGACGTTGGCAATCGGTTTTAAATTGGAGGGTCAAGCTACGTTGGGCCGATGTTATTGGGCGAACGTTGGACCGAATTTCAAAAACACATTGGGCCGACATCGGATGTACGACCATTCGCCGATGGTAACCACGACGTTGGGCCAATGTTATTGGTCGAACATTGGGCCTGGTTTCAAAAAAACCGTTAGCCGATGTCGGGTGTACTAACATCGGGCCAACATTGACCCAATGTGTGTCTGCTGGCTGGGCATTTGATTCAACTATTTGAAAACGATATTAAAAACATGCGAAATGAATTTAAATCTGAGTTTGAACGGATTGAGAATGAACCAACTGAGCTGGCTCAAAAAATGTGATATTATGACTTAACATATTTAAGCAAGTTCGACAAAGAAAGAGATTTGATGAGTACGTAATTAAGTGGATGATGAAATATCTAATTCATGGTTGAAACCTAAATAGTATCACTAGATTGTGTCGTAAATCTTGACTTGACTACTGTTCCTCAATCCACTCTCATGGCACTATGGCCTACCGTCTATCGGGTGCAACGCTCTGCGACGCGCCTTAGGCCTATTGGTCAAATACCAAAATTTCGTCAGGTCTTTGGTTCTATGCTGGAGGTCCTGCATTGGCTCCAGCCAACTGTCAGCCAGTGTGTAGCATAAGGGTTGTTTCCTTGGTCTGGAGGTGCTTGCTGGGATGCGCTCCAGTTTAACTACGGGTCCTTTGCCGCCCATTGCTGGGAGTTCAGGGTAGTCGCCACCTCCGATCTTCGGGCAATGGGGTACTCATTGTACCTTTTGCCCGCACAGCCACCATGCAGAACCGTGTTTTTCAGTGGTGGACCCGACGGCATGGAACGGGCTCCCCAAGGATCTGCGCCTGTTCCCCAGAACTCCCTGTGATACGTTCTATACTCGATTGAAACTGTCTTGTTTGGTCGTGCTGGAGTCGGGAGCACCTCTGAGTAGCCCCCTTGAAGACAATGACTAGGTGCTATATAAATACCCGAATGCATGAATGAATGAATGAATAGCAAAACTAAATGATTTGAGCATTTTACAAATGAGGCTTCAAAATTTAGTTCTTTTAATTAGATCCAAAGCATTTTACAATTTGAATGCCGATAATGTGACCAAATTAGAATTTTTGGCAGCCATGCACTCAGATGTCATCGAACGTCGAAGTGAAATTGTGCAACAGTTTATTCCATTTAAAGACATTAATTTTACAAAGAAATAATCAGTATTGTCAATAAGGAAAATTCCGATGTCGAAAAAGTGACCACCAGTACTGTATTAAAATCGCCAAATTGAAATTGAAATAATTTATTTTGGCAGTTGAGGCCTTTTTATGTGCTCGCTCCCCCTGGTGTTGAAACCTAGCTACGCCACTGCGTGTAGACTGAGAGTGCCCAAAGAGAGTTAAAGCAATTATCGCGCGTAAGCGCGGAAAATTGTTTGGACCTTTTGGGATTTTAATCATTTTATTATTTTTGCTTGCTGGATTTGGCTATATTATCACACGGGACAAAAGAGCTATCATGAAAAAATTCAACCCCCCACTTTCAGTAAAAATATGTCAACCCCCACTTTCAGTAAAAATATGTCAAACCCCCAGTCTTGTTGTCAAGACCTTAAACCTCGAGACCAAGACCAAGACCAAGACTTTGAACCTCGAGACCAAGACCAAGACCAAGACTTTGAACCTCGAGACCAAGACCAAGACCAAGACTTTGAACCTCGAGACCAAGACCAAGACCAAGACTAAGACTATGAACCTCGAGACCAAGACCAAGACCAAGACTTTGAACCTCAAGAGAGTCAAGACCAAGACCCAAAAAATCACATTCAGCCGGCCAAGACTTCTTTTCCTTACAAAAAAATTGTCAAGTCGGACTACTCGCTATTTTAATGAAAACGTGAGTCTTTTATTTTATCTAGGCAAACTAACTTTAAATGCAGACTGCAGAGAATTCCAAATTCGTATTTACAAAAGTCCTTCATGCAAAATGTTATTCCAAATGCCTTTTGTATTTTATAAAAACCAAATCGCTCAGAATTTTCTGACCAAGACGTGTCTTGTGGGGCCTCATAAAAATTCCGCCATGTGAAAAAATACTTTCCACAGGTGCTGAAGTCGCTGGCACCCACAGTAGCTTTTCGAGCACTGGATGTAAATGTAGGCCTACAAATCGTGAGCCTTTTTAAAGTCCTCACATGGTTTATCAGACCGCCTGGCTTCAAACAAAGGCTCGGCAAGTCTTCCAGACACAGCATAACTAGTTGCTGCTGTCGATGGGTGTTTCTGACCAACAAGACTTGCATCCGTCCGTAGGTAGGCCTAAATCTTATTTGTCGTAGGCCATGATGCAAACAGTCTTGATAAATTTTTTAATTCTTGAGTTTTGTTAAAATACTGTTCATATTGATAGCCCGCCTTGGTCTTGGTCTTGCGAGACCAAGACCAAGACTTTGAACCTCAAGACCAAGACCAAGACCAAGACTTTGAACCTCAAGACCAAGACTTTTGGTCTCAAGACCAAGACAAAGACTTTTAAAAAAGAACTCGAGTGCACTCGAGACCAAGACTAAGACTTTTGGTCTCGAGGACAAGTCTGCAAATCTTCCCCCCACTTTTGAAGTTCGATGGAGATCGTTCTCCACACTCCACCATTGGTAGACGCCACTGGGCTATACTATAGACGTAAACTTCAAAATAAGCGCCTCTTGAAAGCTAATCGCAGGCACCAGCTTATTAACGAGCGCTGCAGCGTTCATGTCGATTCAGAGGGGTAATGGAAATCCAAATTCGATTACCAGATAGAGGAATTCAGCGGGTTTCGTTTAGGTTGAGGAATATTGAAAGGCGGAGATCAGCGACGTCAGGTTAGAAATTTTTGAAGAGACGAGACTATAATTTAGAGTGGAAAACCTGAGAAGCCTGAAACAGATGATGCAATGAGTGACAATATTGGCGGAGTAACTGAAAATTTGCGGAATCCATAAGGGAGGTCGTTTCAGAGTCGAGGTTCATTGTCGTTTAAGGATGATTTGGAGAACTTCAATTGAGATGAGAAGTCACTGCATGGGCAGAGGTCGAGCTCGACAGACTGATGCAGGAGCATTAGGCTATCGAATAGAGCATGTAAGTTCGAGACTGAATTGTGAAAGTTCGCGAAGATGTATACAGTACAGGCCTACTTGGGCTAAGACTAGAATTGTAAAGATTTGTAGGTTAGTGATAATTGTAATCGTAATCTCCAAACTTCTAAAGCGCCACTCAAAGGCTAAGCGCAGGCGCCGCAGGGCACCAGCCTATATAATTATATCCCAAGCGCTAAATAGTCAAATCAGAGACTCCAGAGAGTAGTCCAAAGGATGTCCGAGTCAAATAATAGGACGTTGAAGTTGATCCGCTCTTGGATTTTAATCCAGCCAAAGGAGTAATCGTAATTAATCTCCACATTTCTAAAGCGCAACTCTAAAGCTAATAATATTAAGCGCAAAGCACCATGGCTCATTCGCAAGCGATGGCTGCGCGAGCGAGCTTCTTCACGATTTGAAGATGGGTTCATGGGAGTGATCTGGCGATGCTCGGGTACGTGCTCTGGTGACAGCTCGGGCTAGTGAGCTTTGGATAAATTCATTCTGGTGGACTCAAGGTTGAGGAAAGGCTAAACAGAATTACAGTTACTGTAGGCTAATCAAGTTTAAAGTGGTTACTGAAGACAGCAAAAGTAGAGGCAAGTTTGGAGGTATGGATCGGATGCGGCGGATTGAGGTCACAAATGTGCATGAAGCAAAAACTGGAGAGGCTACAGATGTGATATGGAAACGAGAGATGTGGTTCAAAGGTGGGCTAATAGGCCTACGTTAATATTGTGCACAGGTGATTCGGGGTTAAAGTGAGAGACGAAGAATTAGTGGATAGGTGTATTGAAAGGTTAGGAATTTTCTTTATTTAATCCAGAGACTGCCATCGATCTTGCATGACCACATGCAGCCCATAATTATAGGAACCATATTTCCATATGAATCCCGGCCAGGACATGGCAGTGGAAGGCCTAAGATGATTAATTCTGTTTTGGGAAGGGTTAAGGCAGAGGAAGTTGGGATATCCATTTTGAAATTAGAATAATTAGATTAACCACATTAAGTGTAATGGAGGTGGAAAAATTAAAGGAGCTGGAGGAGAAAAATATGATGATGATATGACGACAATGATGATAACGATGATGACGACAAATATGATGATGATCATCGTCGTCATCGTCGTCGTCACGGTTATCAGCATCATTGGTCGTGAATAAGCTAGCTGGTGCCCGGCGCTTAGCTTTCAAGTGAGGCTTTAGAGGCCTACGCTTTAGAAATTTGGAGTTTACGATCATCATTATCATTGCAACCTGTCCTCCTCGTCATGTACGTCCCTCTATCTATCACCCCCGGGCTTTCCACTAAAAATCGAAGTCTCACCTTTTCAAGTAGGCCTACTCCTACTCTGACTCATATGATCCTCCGCTTTCCAATTATCAGTCTTGTTGTCCTCGAGACCAAGGTCTTGGTATCGAGTGCACTCGAGTTCGTTTTTAAAAGTCTTGAGACCAAAAGTCTTGGTCTTGAGGTTCAAAGTCTTGGTCTTGGTCTTGAGGTTCAAAGTCTTGGTCTTGGTCTCGCAAATGTTTATGAGCCATGCATTTTGGTCAGAAAATTCCGAGCGAATTGGTTTTTATAAAATACAAAAGACATTTGGAATAATATTTTGCATGAAGGATTTTTGAATACGAATTCGGAATTCTCTGCAGTTTGCATTTAAAGTTAATTTGCTTGAATAAAATAAAAGACTCACGTTTTCATTAAAATAGCGAATATTCCGACTTGACAATTTTTAGAAGTCTTGACCTGATTGCGATTTGTTGGGTCTTGGTCTTGAGGTTCAAGGTCTTGGTCTCAAGGTTCAAAGTCTTGGTCTTGGTCTTGAGGTTCAAGGTCTTGGTCTTGGTCTTGAGGTTCAAGGTCTTGGTCTTGGTCTTGAGGTTTAAGGTCTTGACAACAAGACTGCCAATTATTCTCGCCCAAAACGACACCCGCCTTCACAGCTGCTCTGCCTCCTCTCTTGATCTGGACCCCTGGAAATGGGACTTGGAACTCTTCTGGACTACTCTTTGGAAAATCCCCTCTGATTTGATTTGGCCTTCTGGAAACCGGATTCGAAAGCTCTTTTGGACTACTCTATGGAAGCCCCTAGCTAGGCTAGTTCTGATTTGATTTGGCCTTCTGGAATCTGGACTCGGACTTCTCTTGGATTACTCTCTGGAAACACCCTCTGATTTGACGTAGCGCTCGTGAGTAGGCTGGTGCCCTGCGCATGGCCTTCTAGTGGCGCTTTAGAAGTTTGGAGATTACGATTACGATTATGACCAGCATCATCATAAAGCACTCTGTCTGGTCTACTCGCTTCTGTTCTATACGTACACAGCGTATGTACTCAGAGCATGGTCGATGCAAACGTGGAAGAAGCCCACGCTCCTTAGAAAGTATGGCGTCAGTACGACATAGACCGGTTGCTACGAGCGATGCGAATAGAAGTGCTTCTCTCTGGGTTGCTGAAAAAGATGATAGTGTCAACTCTTCGTATCGTCCTACGGCGTCGCTCAATGCTTCGAAGCAGTTTCTGCGGGAATCGGTGTTCGTAGTGATATTCGTCTTCTTTGCGTTGCTCATGCTGTACGTGCGCTCCCGTAACAGTGCCTATCCAACGCCCGTTGCTGTTGGCTTAGCTCAGCCAGGCCAGTTCGTCGAGGAACGAGCAAGAAAGCATCTGATAGATATTACCAGCATAGGCAGCAGACCCGTAGGCAGTCCTGAGAATGAAGACAAAGCCGTGAACTTCCTTATGAATGAGATTACTACTATACAGAATCATGCAAACCCCATGCACATAATTGAGGTCGATGTTCAGAGAGTTAGTGGCAGCTTCAGCATCGATTTCCTCGGGCATTTCACCAGTATCTATGACAATGTAAACAATATAGCAGTTAAACTCTCACCAAAGTCGGGTGCAGACCACAGCCTCTTAATAAACTGTCACTATGATACAGTTTTCAATAGCACTGGTAAGTTGATGTAAGACTTTTTTAGTTATTTCTAAAAGACAGCCATCTCATTTCTTTGTTTTTTTTTGTTATGATAATAGTAGAAGAATAAAGATAGCTGCAATGAGACTTAGACAGAAACAACTATTTGGTCATATGGAAAACAGACTCACAATATGACTAATGAAGTATAAGGATTGTTGGAGGAAAATTGGAGGAGAACCAATCATAACTGAGAGCAAGCAGAAAGAAGTCCAGCACTTGGAACCAGGGCCAAATCAACCACTTGGGGCCCTATGCTAATTACACATGGGGCCCTTGTCGTATTGAACATGGTCAGTGCGTCTGATTTAAGGCGAGCGATTGATCGCTCTTCTTGATCGCTCGCCTAGCAAAGGTACCGGCGAGCGATTTACCGCTCGCCTATATTCTCACCGTCGGTGACACTCGGTCGTCGCTCGCTGAGTTTGAGTTAGACTGTAAGACGATAGATAAACCTGGAGCCAGACCATTATTTTATTTACCTAATTGAGATTATTTTAATTTACTTCCATGCGGCAGCGCTGAACGCACGCCGTGAGCGGTCCCAATTATTGCTGATTGATCACTCCAATTTCGTGCAATATGATTGACCATAACAGCACGGCCGACACCTCACGACGCGTGACATCATCCGTAACATCACAAATTTCGGAAATTATTTTAAACAACAATGGCGGTGAAGATGAGCAAGTCGAATAATAATGTACAGTTGAGCACGTATCTGTCATGAAAATTAGATGTAGTCGAAATAGAAAACCGTCGGACTATGAACAAAATTTACTGCAAGTCCTGCAGAAAGCACGCTGATAAAATGCGAATGGATTGCCGGCTGAAAGGTCAAGCTAAAAATGAGTGTTCAACGTATTCCGAAGGCTCAACCAGCGTTCTGAAAACAGCCGTCACACGTCATCTTACGTCAATGGTAGGTTTCTAGTGAATGTTCATTCATTCATTCTGAGAATTTATATAGTGTCTCCTCAAAAGACCTACTCGGATAACGGAACTGAAGTGAGATAGGCCTCCTAGGTTGAGTACTATATGCAGCAATACGAAAAATTACGAATACGATACACAAATATAACGCTGTAGACAACAGCTCCCGAAGTCGACCGCGCATCGCTCGCCTACTCGATCCAGCGCGATCGATTTTCAGCCCGCCTACTATTTTCAAATCAGACGCACTGAACATGGTATGATGGGGATGCTGTAAAGACATGATAATCAACTTTCAGTAAAGAAGGGTCGATGCTGTGTGCCGTGCTGCTCAAATTGGTACTCAATGCACACAACACAACTTTAACGCTTTGCATTGTTGTACTATCTAAGGTTGTTTCAAATGCTTGTTACAGTATACTGAAAACATACAGTTAGCAGTGATGTAGTACTCGAGTGCGGCCAAGGACTCGAGTCCGACTCGAGACCGATTTTCTGCGGACTCGGACTTGGACTGTCACGACTCGGACTTAGACTCGGACTCGAACCCTGGACTTGCATTGGACTCGCTGACTCATTTTCCGAGTCACAATTTCTGGGCAGAACAGGCAACTGTATTGCCATGTCACGGCCAAGACCAACCCTCAAGCGAGAACTGACCCGGCTGCCCGTCGCTATTAGCCAGAACAGGTGATACTATTCCGTTTGAAGTGAAGACGAGTATCATGAATAGGCTGGGGTATAGGCAAATATAGGCCTATAGGGAACTATTCCGGCACCAACCAGTTCTTACCAGCAGACAATAGACACTAATGAAGTGAAGACGAGTATCATAAATAGACTGGGGTATGGTCTGTTATCGGCGTGGATGGGCACATTTATAGAGGCGAACACCGTGAAGAGCATGATATTGAACCGAATACTAGAGATTGTCGATTTGTAAATATATCTTCAATCGTAATGCTAAACTGTGCATGGAGTTATTAATTTATCCCTTCGAATTAGAAGAAACTTTCATGTCGCCCTTTCCAGTGTAGAGAAGGAGCCAGAACGTGACATGACACGACTGCACTTGTTGCATTTACATTTCTAGCTGTTCCTACCTACTGAACTTGTATTTAGCAGGGAAGAATTTTTATGTGTCCTCATGATCGTGCCAGATTATCGAACAAAACTTTATTTAATTTAGTGTTCTTAATGTGAAATTTGGGTAAATTACATTAAAAATTCTTTCTGCATAGGGCCTGAATAGTTCTGTTATTTTTCTATGGCATTGAATTGCGTGTTCAGTGTATTTTGATGTGGATGGACTTGGACTCGATCTTTAGTGACTCGGACTCGAACACCTCAGGACTCGGACTCGACTCGGACTCGGCTTAGATGGACTCGGCTTTGACTCGGACTCTGCTTAGGTGGACTCGACTACATCACTGACAGTTAGTATAAAATTATAATCAAATTTGAATCTGTTCTCTTCATTTTTAACAGCTCAGAAACACTTGTTTTTTTTAACAGCTGCAAAATGTGTAATAATGTCATAAAATGAAATCAAGTTAAGCACATCAATCTCAGCACAAACAAGTGCCAAATGTAGTTCTATGTTTGTGGGTCATAGGAGTTTGCGGATTATTTTTAATAAAACTCATCTTCCTGAAACAGCGTTCACCTGAACAATAATAATAATAATAGTAATAATCTTTTCTGTATTAATTTCAAACCAACAAACGCAGTAAGATTACATGGAGACATGACAGCACAATTATCAATATCTTAACTAAACACACGTTATGGCAGCCATGCAAGGCACCCGCCCGAGGGGCGTTGCGGGAATCAAACCACGTACTGCTGCTCTCCTGGCCATGAGTGTTACCATTACTCTATCCCCCCTCCCCAACAGTTGGAGATCATCAACGACATGAACACAGGCCTATGCACAGAGCGATAGAAGCAGCAGGGAATGTTTCCAGAAGGTTCTTAGTGTACAGTATCAGGTGTAACCAATTCGTCAGAGAATATGTCAGACTGCTAATCTCCTATGTATGTTGTGGCCACCCAGAGGGAAAACAAGATCCTTGTTAAGCTCTAGTCTGTCAAAATCTGCTACAACTTGGAATATGTAACGAGCGACGTCAACAAACTGCCTACAATAACCAAGTAATTTAATTTAATTTAATAATTTAATTTTTTTTAATTTACACTCCTTTTTTCAAATATTATTATCTTCTTATTACTTCAATGTTTTATATTTTTTTCTATACTTGTTCACCAATGTGCGGTTCGCTTTTGGTTTTTCAATAAAGAATAATAATAATAATAATAAGTTTCAGCACGAAACTTGTCTCTACATTGCAAGATGAGGTCGCTGCTATGCGTAAGGCAGGAAACAAATCGCGTTTGAATAGAAACAAAAGTGACATCGCATAGATTACATAGCTGAATGAAAAAGTTGAGCCAAATGAAATGCATGTAGCCTACACTGTACACAGCAGTTGGTTCTGAAACTATTGGCTCTTTCTTGTGAACCAATAATTATTTATTGTAATAAATTCTTTCTTTGTCCTGCAGTATTCCGATTCCCATCGGAGAGGGGGCACCCTGTAAGCAGGGAGTCCCATGCTAAAGCATATTGAGCATAGTGGTTAATTCGGCCCTGCTTGGAACTTGATGTAATTGGAAATATAGACCTACATAAGGGCAGAATGTATAAGGAAGAAAGTTCCAGAAAGTAAACAGCTGTTTGACATGACTGACCAAGTCAGTGGTTTCCAGTTTCTTGAAGGGTTGGACTGTGATGGCAGTATTCAAACTGTAGTGCCTACTTAAATCATCAAATAAGGAAGGGTGACAATGTTTCTTCTGTGTATTGTGTAGTGCCATATATTCAGTGAAAATTATAGTTTAATCACATGAAAAAGGCACAATGTGTTCACATCATTCAATAGAAGACCAACAGGTGCCACAGGCAGAGTAAAAACAATGGCCATTGTGCTGATGTACTCTATAATTGTAATGACAATTCCAGAGGAAGAATCTTGATTTTTAGTTGTGTCTTGAAGTGCGACCCAAGCATTTAAAAATAATCGCACTCCTACATAATTTGTAATTTTCAAGTGCTCATTTATATTTGATTAGTTTCCTTTGTGATTGTTAAGTATGGCTTAAAAGAAACGATTGTTGTGAAGAATTAAAGGTAAAATAAAATCAAGTGTGTCAAGCTGTGAACTGCACTGAGAAGAATAAATTTTTTATAGCCCTATCTTGAGGTTTTAGGCACAGACAAACTAAGGCTAGGGAGATAGTCTTGCTAATTGAGCAAAAGAATTATATGCTTAAAATTCAGTTACTGGCATTATTTGCATAAGTTGTTGAAGTATAAATTATTTATAATAATTAAATTCTGGTGACTCTTGCAGGTGCAAGTGATGATGCAGTCAGTTGTTGTATTATGTTAGAAGTTTTGAGAGTCCTTTCTGAAGACTCGCAACCCTACCAGCATAACATTATTTTCCTTTTCAATGGTGCAGAAGAAAACATTTTGCAGGTATGACAAGAACCAGAATCTTATCCTCTTTAAGGATTCTGACGTTACTATGACCATGGGCTTTACAGGTAATCCAAAATAAATAAAGGTTACAGACACTGAGGCAAATGTATCTTTAACTGAGTGTGTTGAGATTTTTTATCTAGAATTGTTGTTTTTACATGTTACTGTTGACTTCAAAATCAACTGGAAGCAGCACATGGGTCAGTTTCTGTGGCATGGGTGTCTACAAAAACTTGATATCACACATATTTTGGACTGTGAAACATTGTGAGGATACATTTTGATCATGGATATGAATGAATGAATGAGTACATCACTTACTGCCTCAGAACAGGAATATTCCCAGGTCACAGATGAGGCATTATGAATGTCAGTGTGTTGACTGGAGTCAGGCCAGCTGCGTAAACAGTCCAGAAATCCTCAGAAGCCCTATGGACAGAGCCCTGACAGACACTGAAGATGGTGTACGTGTACGTAGCCAGGTAATTTTGGTCTCGATGGAGCAGAAGCGATGTTGGTCTTTGGAGTGACTTCAGGCCCTTTGCCAGAAATACAGAGTTGCCCATCCAAAAGCATTCTAAGTTGTGACTGCCCGACACCATATGCATACGAAGTCACGACTGCCTGAAGTCCTGCCGCCGTACGAGTCCGACTGCAGTGCCCCTATGCTGTTTACAGAGCCTAATATCAACTCGTGCTCCTTACAGAACTGTCATTTGAACGCTCGCAGTGGCTGTAGAGAAGAAACTGGATGGTGCTGGAGGAGAATTTATGCCCGTCCAAAGTAATTTTCACCCCTGCAAAGGACTGGTGGACAGGTTGCTGGCTAAGGGGCCATCCATATATTACGTACGCAAAAATCCGGGAAAATTGGACCCCCTCCCCCCAGTGGCGTAGCCAGCTTTTAACACCCGGGGGAGCGAGCACATAAAAAGGCCCAAATTACCAAAATAAATAATATCAATTATAATTACATTCATTATGATTATCCGTATTTAAAGGTGCAAAAGCTATATGTACATTAAAACAGCATTTTTTTGTCTAGACTTCATTTTAGCAAAGTAATCGATAATTCGCTACAATTCACTTCACCAGGGAATTTTCTTTCGATCGTAATCAATGCTTAGCCAAACAATCTGTCCTCGCCCATTGTAGAACTTAGTACACGTACCTACGATTTTGAGTTTGAGTCGGCTGAAAGATCGTTCCACACCAGCGCTGTTTATTGGAAAAATGCGGTAAAATGCAGAAAATGCGGTACAATTTGGACAGGCTAGGATTAATGGAACACGTATCATTGGCGATCATGAATTTTAGTAACCTACATTATTCATGGTCACTTCTTCGACACTGGAATTTTCCTTATTAATAATACTGATCATTTCCTTGTACATGTCTTTAAATGAAAGAACCTCTTGCAAAATTTCACTTTGACTTTCGATGACGTTCGAGTACATGTCTGGCAAAGATTCTAATTTTGTTACTCACATTATCGGCTTTCACATTGCTAAAATGTTTTGGATCAAAACAACTAAATTTGGACGCCACATTTGTAAAATGCTCAGATCTTTTAGTTTTGCTATTTATGACACAATCTAGTGACACACTATGTAGGTTTGAACCATTTTTTTCTTGGAATCAGTCTAAATCAGATATTTCATCATCCACTGACATATCCTCATATGGAACCTCTTTTTTTCCGAACTCCATGCTGCTTATAGTCAGTATACTAATATCACATTTTTGAGCCAGCTCAGTTTGCTTCATTCTCAATCCGTTCAAACTCAGACTCAAATTCATTTCACATGTTTTTCATATCGTTTTGAAATAGTTGAATCAAATGAGAAGCTGTTACCAGATCAGTGCTTCTTTGTAAATATATGGATAAACTGAAAATCTTCTCTGGCACCTTTTAAAAGAATATTAAAGGAACTAAGAATTCCAAAGCATCAAGTGTTACTATAATACCCATTGCCTCAGCCAACTGTTTAGTAGTGTAGTTTTTAATCACCAACCACGATTCTTTGCAGGGCACCTATTCAGTGGCGTAGAAAGGTTTTTGGGGCCCTTGTGCAGAGCTTCGATGATGGGCCCCTTGAACCCCTTCGATTTGAAAAAAACCGCTGTGCAAACAACGCTTTTTTAAATAAACAACATTAATGGTCATGATTCATATTTAAAATCTGTGTGAAATTTACAAATTGTCAAAACGATGTGTAGGGCCTACTTGCTAATCATTGTATAAATTTGCCTGACTGTTACACACTTGTATTAGGGCTACCTTGTTAGCGGAACCTGAGGTTCCTTAGGGTATTAGGGCCTACCCTTTGTCACTGAAACTGTACATGTTTTTTTTGCAATATGCAAACATTGCTTATTTTGAAATGATGCGGTGAACAATAAAACAATTGATTGACTGATTGATTGATTGATTGATTGATTGATTGATTGATTGATTGATTGACTGATTGGCGCTTTTGCGATATTTGCTTATTTTGCACCATGAGAAATATGCAAATATCATAAATCGCACCCCAATTAAATAATAATTAAATAATTACATTTCAGTTATTTTCTGCGATTTAATTTTGTATAAAAATTGTTTTTTATTTCTCCAGGCTAGCATTAAAAATTGAACTAGGCCTAGAGATAATTATAATTAATCTACACACATTGTTCCATCTGCTAGGCCTATGACTGCTAAAATATGAATTATCCACACTTAAATTCTGTCAAATTGGTAAAAATAACGAAACAGTTTAACAAATTAGACAAGTTCTTAGTTTACGGTAGCCTAAACAGAAGAATCCTAAACTTCCGAGAAGTTAAAATGTTCGTTTGCGCGCCTTGTCTTGCACAAAAATAGGGCCTATCTACTACTGTTGAAGTGTCGAGCTTTCTGGCATGTTTATTTTCTACTGACAAGATTGCCAAGTCGCTCAGCTGCTCTTCTGACCTTGTACTTTGTATACAGATAGTTTAGTTTATTAGCTTCAATTTTGAAAGTGATCGTTCACATGGCGCAACAGGGTCACAGGCAAAGTCAATAGGAACATGTAGGCAGTGCAGACATCGCTGAATGTAGGCGAAAGAGTCTACGAGTAACAGTTGTGCAATTCCGAAGGTGGTTGATCATTTGAGTGTTTATTACTGTGCACGCTGTTGCTAACTTGCTGTACATTTAGATTCACTTCTATAGGCTAAAAATGATACTCGCTGTCAGAGGCCCTTCTGACCGCCGGGGGCCCTTCTGACTGCCGGGGGCCCTTGTGCTTTGCACAACCTGCACAACCCATTGCTACGCCCCTGCACCTATTAGCTAGGCCTAGTGCTAGTGGGCCTAAATTCTGCAAGAGTGCTTCTCCTTATGATTTCCTGGTATCAGAGTCTTTTTGGAGTGAACGCAAACGATTCCATACGATGGCATTATTATTCTTCTTTTAATATTGAAAGACGAGGTAACTGCCAGAATTCAGTTTCCGGATCACAGTATAGGCCTAGGCCTACTTGATTTTCAATTAGTTTAATGTTTATTTTGTTATAAAAGCAGAAGAATGAGACCGCTGAGACGATGCTAAGATAAATAAAGTAAATAAACTTTCGGTTGTTGTAAACTTTTCTGTCAGACAGTAACTAAATTAAACTGTGAAAAAGGCCCCACATTTTGGAAAATGGTCTCAGAGGGAGCGGTCGCTCCCCCTGCTCCCCCCCTAGCTACGCCTCTGCCTCCCCCCTGTTCGCAAGCGTACTTTCTTCCAAACCCCCCCTGGGTACGTACTCTTGATGCACCCCCCCCGGACCAGCTGCAGAAAGTGTCACGACAGCTCCAGGCTGTCTGCACTTTAGGCCAGATTGAAGGGCCAATATAGACAAATTATGGGTGTCTCGTTCACAGCACAGAATAACTGTACATAGCTTTTATATAATGTAATAAAATGCCATCGGACGACTATAGGCCAATACAGAGTTATAAATAGGCTAATGTGGACGTCATAATTAGAAATTTATTTTGCGTACGTACACTTTTGTCACCTCCCCCCCCCGTTCGCACCCGTATGCAAAATCGCCAAAATCCGACCCCCTCACCCCCCTCATTACGTACGTAATATGTGAACGGCCCCTAAGGGCCTGAGTCACTTCGACCGTTAGTCACTGCTGGCGCTTTGATATATCGACTGAGTAGTCACTTTTTACTTTGTGGACGTGATGGTGTGAGGATAGCTGGACGCAGGGCATTTATCCCCCCTACCCCTTCCCTTCCCTGTTAGTGATGGCGCACACACAGACAGATCTTTCCCCCGTATTTCTTGGATGGAGCATTTGCTCCAAGGTTCCATGGTGTAGACCCCCTGGCTAGACGTGTGTCATCTTCCACCAATGGGGGTCTGCTGGGCAGAGGAATAACATGCACTGCATAGAATATGTAGTAAGGCGCAGTGTAAATAACGACATTGGTGTTTATTATTCTTTATGAGTTGCCGCATTGATTAGCGCAATTCTTTACTGGTAGGCCTTCAAAAAGTCCATATTTCTGCCCTTCAATCAGTACTTAACGCGGTTGCAGGCCTCACTGTGTTCTCCTCCATCTCTGAAGTCTTCATTGGCTTCCTGTCTCTGCTCTTATGCACTTCAAGGTCATAACACTAGTCTCTAAGGTGCAACAGGGCTCATTTTCCTCCAGCTCTGCTTACATGACTGAAATTCTAACAGCTACATGAAAAATGTCAATCTGTTCATTATTTGAAAAAGATCAAAACATGATCTTGATCTGCACTCGGGTTGACTTTGGTAATGCTGTGTACACTGGCCTTTCCTCCTCCAATATGCACAAACTTCAGTCTATCCTCAATGCTTCTGCTTGGCTTATAGGTGATATTCCTAAGTTTGCCCACATCTCTGCCTTTATTCGTGACTCCCTCCACTGGCTTCCTACCCAACAGAGAATTCAGTTCAAAACCATCACCCTCGTGTGCAACTGCTTCACTGGGTCTGCTCCGTCTTACCTAATGAATTTCTGCACCCCGGTTTCTTCCCTCCCTGAAAGGGCCTCCTTGCGATCCTCAATCTAAAACCACATGTGATATCAATTCTGCAGTTTCTGCAGAGTGAGATGCTTTGGTACTAAGATTACTGGAATTGCGAGCCTTGTGATTGTTCCGTGTATGAACTCTTCTACGGCCCAATCCAGGAGCTTTGCCTATGTGGGTCCTTCAGCCTGGAACAGTCTTCCCCAGACCCTCCACCAAGAGCTTCTTGTCCTCTCTCCTCCTCAGTTCCGTAGACGCTTGAAAACCTTTCTTTTTGCCGGTTTTGGCAGTGATGCGGGTCGAGAGCGCCGCTGATTTGAGTGGCGCAATATAAATATTCAATTACAATTACAATGTGTACAACTAATAGAAAAACTCAACTAAAACCACATGTGACATAAATTCTGCAGTTTCTGGATAATGGCCCATATGTAGAGTGAGATGCTTTGGTACTAAGATTACTGGAATTGTGGTTGTAGTGACATCATATCCAGATTAATTTTGGTTTTTGTTATTGTGCTGGTATTTTACAGGCTAGCCATGGCTTCATCACAAAACATCCTTGGGCAAAGCAGATCAAAGCATTTATAAATTTGGATGCAGCAGGTGCTGGTGGCAGGGAATTTCTCTTTCAGGCAGGCAGGTTCCATGCTCCAGCATTCTTTTAAGATGTTAGCATTGTTATAATGAGGTGGTTACTCACCTAGAAGCTTCATTGTTTATATAATTATATGTCACTGATGCTGTTTCTTTTCACCAAGGAAATTGAATAAACTTTAACCTGTTGATGACTTTATTTAGACTTGCCTTAACCCTGTAAGAGTCATGCCTTCAGCTCTTTTGTGAGGTAGGCCTACTTAGAAGGCAATATGTTAAGCATTTTGATATATGCCGGCATGCATGCCATAGTAAAACGTAAGTATTATTATTATAGAAATTTTTAGAATGCAAAGTCACAGAGGCACAGATAGCCAGTTGCCAATTGAAGAGCAGATAGATTCCAGATGTTTGAAACAATGAGAAATAATTAGGTGTTTTAAGGCATTTCTTTAAGTATGAAAATGAGTTTGAACATGAGAGACACATGGGTAGTTGGTTCCATTCCTTGGAGATGGCAATATGTAATGCACAAAAGCCCATGCAGTGCTGCATTATGGCTCAGCCAAAGGACCCATAGCCAAAGATTGCAGACTATTGGATGGGGATGGATGTAAAGAGCTGATGGACTAGGACCATAACACTAGTCAGATACTTCCTGTTGAGTTTAGAATAAAATTTAAATTGGCCTGTTTGACCTACAAAGCCCTCAGCTCCAGCACACCTCCCTACCTTCAATCACTAGTAACTCCTTACATTCATCCTCGTTGCCTGCGATCCTCAAGTATGGGGCTTTTAGCTGAGCCACGATGCAGAACAGTTATGGGCTCGTGTGCATTCCCTGCCTCTGCCACAGGGAATGGAATCGACTGCCACTCTCTCTTAATGGCTCAAATTCACTTCCTACCTTAAAAAAGCAGCTCAAGACTCACTATTTCTTCTTGGCTCTCAAGAACTTGGAAATCTAACTGTGCACTCCTGGTGACTGACTATCCGCGCCCCAGGTTCACATTTTGGCATGACCGTGCGTGCGTTACAAATTTAATTAATAATAATAATGATACCTACCGGTAAGTGTTCATTTATGAGCCTTTCAGATACTGTGAAGGCAAGTGTACTTATTATCTTGCAGGTCCTGGCAATCCGTGGCTGATCAGCCTGTATGCTGAACATGCTCCTCATCCATTTGCATCAGTCTTAGGTCAGGAGATCTTTCAAAGTGGAATCATTCCTTCAGACACTGACTACAGAATTTTTAGAGATTTTGGGAGTTTACCAGGTTAGTTGATATGATCATGTGAGTTTTACTTTAGCAAACTGTTGGAATATGTATAATCTGTGTGATTAGATCCATTGACTGCCTTGCCATGATGCCAATATTTGCTACGTCCCAGAGTAATGAATAAAAGCAACGGCTGAAAACCCACTATTTCTCCTTGGCTTTCAAGCACTTGGTTATCTAAGTGCATCTTTTCCTGGCAACTGACTATCCTCGCCTCAGATTCACATTTCGGTGTGAACATGCATGCATTACAAATCTAATTAATAGTAATAATAATAATAATTAATAATAATAATAATAATACCGGCATTAATAATCCTCTAAGAGGGGAGGTAAAAAGCGGAACCTGGGCAAGATAATTCTACAGCACATCGAAGCCTGGCATAGTGGAATGGTCTTTTCTGATGTAGCTAAAGAAATCGCACCATCTGACACACAAACCAGGAGGAACGACCAGATCTACGATGGGAGAAAATATCTTGCCCAGGCAGTGTCTAGAAGGCTCGAAGACGGCGACATATGCTCTGATGATGTTCTTGTAGAAGATTCGCCTAGAGTGATGGAAGAACTGCAGAAGAAGCACCCAAAGGCTTACGATGACCGGAGAACACTGCCATGCCCTCAAGAAGACAGGTTTGACACCATACAGGTTTCTGGAAAGATGGTCTGTAATGCTATAGCTTCCTTTCCGGCAGCATCTAGCGGAGGACCAGATGGCTTCACACCACAGCATCTAAAGGACCTTCTGTCCAATGCAACAGACACGGATTTCCTGGAGACTACTACTGACCTAATCAATCTACTGTTGAGAGGCGGGCTACCAAGACACTTTGCAGAGTATTTTATAAGGAACTGGCCAAGCGTAACATCTGCCTCAGATCTAAATAAAACCCGGAGACCAGAGAGTGAGCATGAGACAAGAGGGCAAGCATGTAACAATATGTAAAATGAAATGTTAAGTTATTTAAGGCAATCTTTAATAAAAGAAAGCAGAATATGATATAAACATGTATATACCAGAATGTGTTTTGTTTAGCTTGGGGTTCCATAAAAAGTTTTCGGATCAAAAGTGTCCCATAGCCAAAAAACTGGGAAGCAAAGCACATGTGAAGCATGATTTTGATACAAGAATCTTCTTCCACAAATAATCCAAAAGAATCGAATCACACTAACTTCTAACATATACTTCTAACTAACACAAATATTGGTTACTGCAGCCTTGTTTTGTGGCCAGGTTTCCTGTTCTGTCTCTATCAGACGGCTGAGGTGTGATGTACATGAGGGTGTGGTACTTGGCCCTCTTCTCTGCTGAAGACTTGTCTTTTTAAAATTGCCTATCGACCATAGGCTGTCTCTCGGCAGATTTTCCATTTGTTAACTTGATTGTTGCTTCATTTTGGTTGACGCCTTGTGCTGCAGACACCATAATAATATTTTAATAATAATAATTTTGTTGGTATAGGAAGTATGTTTCCTGTAGGAGCCGAATCCATTCACTTCAATCTGTAGCCAGCCTAGATTTCAGTTCTTCTGAGCTCATGATGCCTTACTGTTTTGTGCAACAACTCTGTACACTGTCTAATCTGATTGCATGAACTTCTTTAATGCTGTTGCCATAAAATTACAAGACATCAATTGGGTTTTTCTTCAAGTGAGGTCGTATTCAGGGATCCATTGTAGAGGACCGATTGATTTCAATTTGAGGAACCAGAAATGAGGCTATGGTGGGAAAGCAAGTTGAAACAGTCTTATGCTTGAATGGAATTAATGAACTGACTATGTCTCTGAATAAAACTTTTGTGTGATGTTATTGGACCTGATGTGAGAAGATTGTGATGGGAGCAGAATGTTAATAAGGAAACACAGCACCGTTGAATCAATAAAACTGAAAATCTCTGTGCAGCAGAGATTGTCTAAACAGAGAAAATGCTAATTGGACTGTTAACCTGTAATCCATGACCTCTTTGTTGAGTAGACAGAAGAGAGACATGGAATAATGGATGAACAGAATGAACAATGCAGGAGTTTGTGTTTTACAGAAGCTATTGATAACAAGCTCCAACTTAGCTAATTACGTGAACATGAACTATTGTAACTAGCTAACTTTCTTTGGACGAATTATACATACTTATCTTGTTTACTTATTTAAACAATATGTATTAGTTTATCCTGCATGAAAGCATCTGTGCATTAGCTTGGAAAAGTGTCCCTTCTGGGAACATTTCTTATTGTTCCCCATTAGCTTCGTTCCGCTGTCTTAAAACCACTTTCTATTCACTGGGTCTTTCGCACTGGGAGCTCCTCTGATTAGCACCGTGAGAGGCGCTTTATAAATGTTAGGTACATTAGCTATAACATTTTTCTGTATAATATTCTTGAGATGGTGTTGGCCTGCAGCCTTTTCTAAATGTACTAAATGTTCCAAGACTATATAAGGCCAATATTATATAGGTTGCAGTTTTGTTCTGCTTTTTCTATTATAGGTATTGATATTGCTTACATAGCAAATGGTTATGTGTATCATACAAAGTTTGATTCTCCTGCTATGATTCCATTAGGATGCATTCAGAGAGGAGGTCTGTATAGTCTATTTAATTTCTTAGATATTTAAAGTATTTTGCAAAAATGTGTGTGCAACTATTTAGCACAGATGACATTTGTCGCTGGTGGCGCTTCAATCTGACATGCAATGAATGTCTGTTCTATGTATGAATAGCCAGATGTGCATCATCTTCTACCATTGAGAGACTGCTTGACGGAAGCATCACCGTAATTGTAATTGTAATTGTAATTGTAATCGAGAATTTATATAGCGCCACTCAATCAGAGGCGCTCCCGACCCGTGTCAGTGTCTTCACTGACAAAGAGAAATGTTTTCAGGTTGCTGAAAGCGCGTGTGCTGCAAGCGCTGTCACCTGTCTCTACCTTATTAATGCTACCTGGTCCGAAAACTCTGAACATACATGCCATCTGTCAACTGTTGATGGGAGCCCTTATGTCGGCTCCACGTGTGTGTGTGGGTCCACCATTGGTGACTCTTTCCAGTTTGCCTGTGCATTGTTTTGCTACCTGATGAAATAGTCCAGTTGCTTATGACATTTAGCATCATCATATAGGCTAGCACAGAGAAAGCGCTTTTGTGAGATACTTAAAAATGCGCTATATTAAATGTTCTAATACATACATACATACATTACATATATACATCTATTGTCAACACAAATCTCTGAATTGCCATCGTTAGCAATAATTATAATCAATGACAGGACAACAACAATCCAGCAAAAAGGATACATTTATAGCTTTCAAATTTGTTCTGGTACTTATATACTGACTGCAGAGGATAGAGAGCTTAATGGGTATGAAGTGGCATGATATTCCATGGACAGTCACCCTTCCAAATAGTGAACAGGCTTCATGTTACTCAACTTCACTGCACCAGCTTATGCTATATCAACAGCACCAAGCACCCACCAAGTGCTGAGTTAGCATCTCTGGTATACTGGGATTTAGCTGTATATTTTCGTTATTATAATGTCTCTTGTTCTTATTGCAGGCGAAAATTTACTTGCCATGGTTAAAGCAGTTTCTAATTCATCACTTCTTTCTGATCCTGGAGAGTACAGACATGGTAGTTTAGTCTTCTTTGATGTTCTTGGTCATATGATGATTACATATCCAGCTCGGATGGGTGTCATCATAAATTCTATGGTTTGCTTTCTTGTCTTCTTACGACTTGGTTGTCAGATCTTTGGACACGGTCCAGGTATGATCAGAACTTTTCATTTAATCAGTTGTATTTTTTAAAGATGTTCTTTGAAATCATGTAGGCATAACATATTTATAATATGCAAAATTAGTGGGTGGTAGAGTTGACAAGTTATAAAATGCCACATATATACTGGCCTATAAGTCAAATTCGTGTTTGAGTTGACTCCTACATTTTCGACCATGGATAGGGGAAAAGTCTTTGACCCATGTAAAGGTTGATGCATGGTTTTACACTTACCTGGTAAATCTGGACATTTTATAGCCATTGTAAACATCAACCAAAGGCACCAAGTGAGACCCTAAGCTGATTCCACTGATGGTCGTTTCTTTATCATAGCCAGCCAGCCAAGTCTAGAATACCTACATGCTTGTTTCTAACCTGCTTTGTTTCTTCACCAGCTCTTGAAGTCTGCATCTCAGTCAAAAACTTGTCTGAATCCTATCAGTTATTTATCTTCTGCTGCTTTTCTAGGGTGACATTGAGCTGAACTCCAGTTCTCACCATCTTGAAACCATTGATTTCTGCCTCCTAAATATTCATTGTATCCGCATAAGTCCCCTTCTCTTCAAACTTACGTTTTGGATCGCCCAGTGGACATTCTTGCTCTAAATGAAACTATGCTGAAAGTGTCTGACACATTCTTTCATTTCTGACAATTCCCCAATCCTTTTCACTATTAAAATAATGAACTTTGGCTGGATGGTCTTTGGCAGAGGAGTTGCCTTTCTTCACAAATCATATCTGAAACTTACTCGCTTCCCTTTCCCTATTCCAACACCAAGTCTTTTGAAAGATCTCCTGAGATCTGGAAACTGCCACCTCACCTTTATTAATATATACCGTCCTCTCTACCTTACACTTTCTGACATTTTTCACAAATTTCAATCACTACTTGAATTCTTTGTCTCTCCTGCTGAACTAATTTCCTACACCTTATATGCAGACAATTCATATAAATCAATACACTTCTGCACACACTGTCTTGAATTGTAGTGTACCAAATGGTTCTGTACTGAGCCCACTCCTGTTCACATTATATACCACTCAGCTCAGTTCAATGCTTGCCGACTGCGCTCTTGACTATCATTATTATGCGGATTGTAATTGTAACCTCAATTTATATAGCACCTCTTCCAGAGAAACTCATCACAGGCTTTCTCTACCTTATGACGGAAAACCAGGATCAAACTAATTGGTCATCAATCACTTATGGAATACATGTAAAGATAGACCAAAAAACTCATGTAGGTAACCTATTCCAGAATAGCTTACCTATTCCAGAATAGGTTACCAGGGTGGGAATTGTCTGGGGTTTGGGGGTTCAACTAGAGCTGTACTCCATTTGTAATCGGGCCGATTATTAGAGCAATCGGCATAATTTACATTGGCAAAAAATTATCGGCGCCAATGCTAATTACTTTATAATTAAGGTTTTTTGCACACTAATCGTTACAAAAAGAAAAATGAGCACAAATATCTGTTTTGTTTCTTATTATTGAATTTATATTTAGCATTGCACTACTTACTAGGCACTGTAGAAACCAAGGACCTATTATACACAGGACTGGAAACTCATTAACAACCCTTATACAACGTTGTGTGCCTAGTTTTTGGGGATAACAAAATAATCGGACTCAAATGAGGTATCGGCTATTTAAATAACCGGCCATAAACGGTATCGGTATAATTGGCAAAAAGGGCTATCGGTACACCTCTAGGTTCAACCCCCTAGTCTTTCCTAGGACCCAGTCTGGGCATGGTGTCATTTTCTAACCACATTTCAGAATTATGTAGAATTGCAGATCAGCTCCATTCCATTTATGGGATATTCATAGAATCAGATCTCATTTACCTTCAACTGTATTAATTCCACTGGTTAATGCATTAGTTTTCTAACCACTGTTTCGGAATTATTCAGATCAGCTCTATTCCAGGAATATTCATAGAATCAGATCTGTTTTACCTTCAACTGTATTAATTCCACTGGTTAATGCATTAGTTTTCTAACCACTGTTTCGGAATTATTCAGATCAGCTCTATTCCAGGAATATTCATAGAATCAGATCTGTTTTACCTTCAACTGTATTAATTCCACTGGTTAATGCATTAGTTTTCTAACCACTGTTTCGGAATTATTCAGATCAGCTCTATTCCAGGAATATTCATAGAATCAGATCTGTTTTACCTTCAACTGTATTAATTCCACTGGTTAATGCATTAGTTTTCTAACCACTGTTTCAGAATTATTCAGATCAGCTCTATTCCAGGAATATTCATAGAATCAGATCTGTTTTACCTTCAACTGTATTAATTCCACTGGTTAATGCATTAGTTTTCTAACCACTGTTTCGGAATTATTCAGATCAGCTCTATTCCAGGAATATTCATAGAATCAGATCTGTTTTACCTTCAACTGTATTAATTCCACTGGTTAATGCATTAGTTTTCTAACCACTGTTTCAGAATTATTCAGATCAGCTCTATTCCAGGAATATTCATAGAATCAGATCTGTTTTACCTTCAACTGTATTAATTCCACTGGTTAATGCATTAGTTTTCTAACCACTGTTTCGGAATTATTCAGATCAGCTCTATTCCAGGAATATTCATAGAATCAGATCTGTTTTACCTTCAACTGTATTAATTCCACTGGTTAATGCATTAGTTTTCTAACCACTGTTTCAGAATTATTCAGATCAGCTCTATTCCAGGAATATTCTATCTATAATCTATCTATCTATAATGAACTTCTATAGCGCCCCTTCAAGAAATCTACTCAGTGGCGCTCCCGACCCAGGCCCGGTCAAAAAGAAAGGTCTTAAGAAGGCCATAGAAAGTACCTGAGAGGTCTCTAGGGAGAGAGCGAAGGGAAAGAGGGAGGTCGTTCCAAGCGGTAGGACCCACCACGGAGAATGCCCTACGCTGCGCCATAGCAGTACGCGCATAGGGGACAGCAAAATCACCCCGGGAGGCCGAGCGCAAGGCACGGCGCCCCGCACAAGCGGAAGTTAAAGTAAAGAGCTCGCAGAGGTAGGCCGGGGCCCGCCCTAGGACACAATGCCACGCCATGGTGGAGACCCTGTAATGAATGCGATGCTGGACAGGAAGCCAATGGAGAACGTCTCGCATAAATTCAGAGACGTGGTCAAACCTGGGGATACCGCCAACCAAGCGTGCAGCCGACCGCAAAACCCTCTCTAGACAAACAATGCGAGTCTGAGGAAGTCCAACAAAGAGAGAGGAGCAATAATCCAAACGATTGACAATAAATGCATGTACCAGAGTGGAAGCCGCGGAGAATGAAAGAGAGCGGGATACGACACGCAGCTGGCGCAGTTGATAGTAGCAAGCACGAGTCAGTTCATGAATGTGCTTAGAAAAGGAGAGTTCCTGGTCAAGAATGACACCTAGGTCACGAACAGAAGTAGAAAAGGTAAAGGAGGGGAATTCAGTGGCAAGAAACGTCAAATCAAGCTTGGCCAGCTGTTGACGAGTGCCAAACCATATGTACTGAGTCTTCGAAGGATTGAGACGCAGACGATTAGATGACATCCAGGCATTAAGGGTGGAAGTAGCATCAGACATAAGCTGAACAGCAGCAGCAGCCTTAGTTGCAGAGCAGTGAGTGTAAGATTGGAGGTCATCGGCATAGCTGTGACTCGAAAGCGAGCAGGATGCAAGAAGAGAGCCTAGATCAGCTGTGAAGAGAATGTAAAGTAGAGGACCAAGAACAGAGCCTTGGGGGAGGCCAAAAGGAGCTGGAAGCCAGAGGGAACGAGAAGAGCCAAAGACAACAGAGGAGGAACGATCAGAGAGGTAGGATTCGAGCCAGGCTAAAGGTAAGGCCGTGATTCCAAACGATAAAGAAAGGCGGCGCAAGAGAATATCATGATCGACGGAGTCGAAGGCGGCGCTCACGTCGTAAAGGGCCAGAAGAGTAACCTCGGATCTGTCAATGGCACAGTAGATATCAGAGAGAAGATGAAGAAGTGTTACGCCGTTGCCCACCCCCAGCCCTGGGTGCTAAGTCAGTCTGTTTAAATGGGGCGGGTTACGCGCCTTCGCAAGTCCATGGAAGGAAGAACCTGTATTTCAGTGGGGTGACCTGATCCTTGAGCATCAACGGGTTCTGCTGGAAGTCTACTCCAGCGGTTCCCTAGCTCGTTGTAATTTAGCCTCGATTTCATTTGCAAACGTTCACTCCTTCTGAACGAGGGTGGAGGGGCACTGGCTCCCTCCTCGGAACTGGCTCCGAGTGGCTCCAAATTATCCTTAGCAACATTTGACTCTACGTTTGGCACGAGTGGCAAGGACATGGCTGCCATAGGCAAAGCAATCACCCGAGGCGAATGATCCGGGGTTCGATTACGACTTGCGGAACCATGAGAAGAAGCCTCTTCAAGTCTTTCTAGGCGCCCTAGAAGCTCTGTTTGATTATCCCTAATTTCTAACTGGCTATCTCTCATTTCTAACTGGTTATCTCTCAGCTCTTCTAGATTATCACTTACATCTGCTACCTTGCTAGCTAGTTCGATCTGAAATTGTGCTACCTCTGCCTGAGTGTTTGACAACTCTATTTGTGTATTCTGAACCTCATCTACTTTGTGATCCAAGGCACTCTGTCCAAAAGCTAAGTTTGACTGGCCTACTGCAAGGCTCTCTAATCTATCAACAACTGTTCCCATGCTTCCTATGAGCTGAGCCATAGCAGAAGATGACCGAGACAGAGAAGAGTACGGGCGTAGGGCACGCTCCTGCCTATCACTAGGATCGGCCTCTAAATCCAACGATCTCAAAGAGTTTAGTGACATCTTTAATATATTTAAATGTTCCAGCAATTAATGACAATCCGATTTATACAATACTACACTAACACTTTAAACCTTACACTTAAAACTACTTAGGTACAAACAAGCAATCATAATCATAATATAATTTATATTCGAAATTGGTTAATTACCCCAAATTTCACACGCGGGACAAGACTCCGGACAAAGTGCGTATATCCACGAGCACACGAAATAAGTCCACAGTATCCAGCATAGCAACAATTCCAACGAATAACTCAGCAACGATTATAATTATCATCCAACATACGATAACTCCAACTTCTAGTCACATCGGAACTACAAATCTTTAAACGAACGTGCGGCAACTTCACACACCATTGGCTCTCCAAGACTGCAAATGCATGGCGGTAGCGACCGGTATTTATAGCAGAATTTGGCGCCAAACATACAATGCAACATTTATGGCGGGAAACTGCACAGGCAGCCGCCGCAGCAGTAGCTCTGCTGTTCGCGCCAAAAAGGTGACTCATCATCCAGGCTAAACCACAGACCGCAATTGGTGGGAAACTGCGACTATGATATCAGCAGCAGCAGCAGCCTATCATCAGCAGCATCAGCAGCTCTGCTGTCTCGCGCCACTCGGATGACTCAACATCCAGGCTAGCAAGGGCATAAAATAATGGCGGGAAAACTTAATACACGAGGACTTATAATGCCTTCCCAATAAAATAAATAATATATATAATTAAACGTCTGTGGCGTTTCAAAAACGCTACATCCTCCGCACCTCACAGAAGATTATGCCCAGAGGAATAATCGGTTATCACTAACTAATTACACAAATGAAAAACCAAGTGCAAAACACTGTTAAACACAAAATAATTCTACTGGCTATTACACTGTATAACCTTACAAAGGGAACGACGGCATCAGCAGCTGTAGCAGAAGCACTAAGGAACTCTCTCCTCATTCGTCTTCAACAGCTCTGCAACAATGCACTAACCTACAATGTCCCTAATAAAATCGTAATTAATATACACTATTACCAAAGAATCAAACACCACATAAGACATTAGGCCTAACTAACATATGCAGTTCAAGCGGTTAAACTCAGTCCACTGTATAAACAATTATATATTTACAAGCAATTTAAAACTTAAGTCTGCTTCTTGCAATACAATAAAACTTAAAGAGTTCTCTTAATAAACTAATCACTGACTGGTGACCTAGATAACTTCTAATACGGTGCCATAAAGTCTACTTGGTCGGTTACCTATAACAACGGTCTGCACTCAGCCAACTGACAGAAAAGCGGAGGGCAGGAGCAGAAAGATACAGCGGCAGTGACATCGCCCGATCAATAATTCTCTCCCTCATCCTTCACGTTCTCGTATTCTAAGAAATATGAGTCATTGACTGTCTCGTACATTTCCATGCACTGTCTGCCAAAGCTCACTCCAGTGGACCTATGCCCAGTGCAGCTAATCCAACTTTTGACAGCTACATAAATTATGCATAATGAGGCGCTTTGGAACTGTCAATCACAGGAGTTTCTTACGTGACCTGATTCACTTCTCCTTCAAACAATGCTCAACATAAATTATGCTAATTATCCACCATATACATTCAACTGCTACAGAAGTTGCTTGCGCGGTTTACTTCACTTAATGCGGAACAGCCCAAGCGCTGTATAAATCACTATATTATAATTACTTAAAAGCACTGATCAAACAAGAACTTCCACTAGTTAGGGAATGTACAAACACTATCTACTTAAAACAATTACAATGCCTTATGCATCATATTACAACACTAATTAAACCAGAAATCTTGCATACATTTATAATCACGGAAAAATACTAATCTAATCATCTTAACCAGACCTGTTTCGATACATGCCTTATCTTGCTATTACAAAGTACATACACAGCCTAGACACACAGTCTTAAGTCAGCTGTATAGACACAGAATAATACAATCATAATCCTCTGTAGTAAATCAAATCCAATACCAATCTTAGCTTACTCCAGTTAGGACACACAGTCTAATACAACTATAAACAATAATCATGTAGGCCTACAGTTGATCAGCTTCAATCAACCTAGGTCAGCACAAAATAAACTTCCTCCGTATATGGACAAATCACTGCAGCCATTGAGACTTACTTAGACTCACTGCCGACACACACATGCACTAGTCTTACTCAAACTTATGCTGCTACTGTCTTAACCACACAATTTAAAAGAACAGTAAACACAAATATCCAGCCATAATTAAACATAATACACCCTCAAAATCTAAATAGGCCACATAAATCATCTCCAGACCCACACCTGACTTGAGCCCTCGTTTCACATTTAGGCCTATTTCTCAAGGAGGTCTCAAATAGACACATATTACTATCAGCCGATACATAACCCTAGGTAACCAATTCTACAATGGTGTACCATGCAAATATCAGACCTTTTACTTTCCATAACTGCAGAACTGTCAAAATTACACAGCAGTTGTTTAACAAAGAATTAATCCAATGCACGAGTTAACACATCATTCACCAAACTTCACAAGGCTTAACTACCTCTTGGAGTAACATCAATACCATAATAATCAATACAAGGTTACTGTCTAACCAGCCTACCTGCCTCTTGGAGTAATTACACATCAATGCAAAGTCACTGACACAGCCGACCTGCAGATACACAGTAATCTCAACTCCCTAGAGTCACTACATAAATCGAGTCGATCTCATGGCCATCTATATCTAGACCCAAAATCAACTTACAATTCGTATTATCCCATATGGCCTTACATCTATCTTCGCCAGAATCGCCAAGAAGAGACAACAACTTGGGGACACACGAACTCTGTTACAAATACTCCATTTCACAAACCTTGTGCAAAAATTACGTGAACAATGGTACAACAACATGCATATAGACATACACAATACGCTATATAAAATCTACAAAGGCAACATTAATCCTCTTCGTAACATCGTTCATAAAAATAATTCACCTTCAACCACAGTAACCCAATAGCTTCTGCTCTCTGGCTGGTCAGGATCAGCTGCATGGTTAACCGGAAGTCCAAAGCAGCAAACAGGACCGAGGCTACACTCTCCAAAAGTGGGTCATCGGCGTAGTTCGGCGAGCTGCAGTCTTGCACTTGAAGAGCCCGGGACGGATCGGATTCTGCACTGGTTTCCCGATCACAAGAAGAAAGACGTCGTTCCTTCGGTTGAAGTTTCTCATCCGGCAGAAATTTCTCTCTCCTATGGAAGAAGTTGGACTTGGGCAGTTCTTTTCCTCTGCTGGTCCCGACGTTGTCTGTCATCGAATCTCTTGCGCTAAATAAGTTTCCATCAGGCAAAATCAAGCGAACTGACAGCAATGGAAGCAGACACATCAGAATCACCAACACGAACAGCGAAACTGTTTTAGTTTCGTTTACTGAAGACAGTGAAACTTCTAGAACGTTCTGCTTCTTCAAAACTTTCATACTGCTTTTCGTTTCATTGTCCACATCACTACAAC
This sequence comes from Allolobophora icterica, assembly GCA_963556255.1. Taxonomy (NCBI): domain Eukaryota; kingdom Metazoa; phylum Annelida; class Clitellata; order Crassiclitellata; family Lumbricidae; genus Allolobophora; species Allolobophora icterica. The sequence goes on from OY744616.1 coordinate 39,474,795, forward strand.
AAGCAAGGACTTCTCGGCTGTCCGGCAGAGTCAACGGTGGATCCACGGGATTCGATCCGATAGAAGTCACGCTTCCAGCAACAGAACAACTACTTCTCGTATCAGAAGGACAATCTGACGCTGTTCTACCATTACACGACTCCGCAGTACCCATCGTGCAGTCCCAGATGGTACTTTCAGTTATTTTCGGCGACTGTATGGTAACCCGTGGAGCGACAATTTTTCTACAGCTCAAAGCGCTCGGTCGGTGCTGCACATGCAAAGGTTGGTCGTTAATCCAGATTTCTCCAGTTTTAAAGTCCCATCTTGCTCCTCGTTCTTCTAGGAAGGCAAGTCCCAGAATCGGTTCATCCAATTGTTTAGTTACAAGACACGGAATGTCACATCTTCGACCACCCAATTGACATCTTACCATCGATTCACCTTCTATAAAAATCTTAGATCCATTGGCCGCCAGCACTCGTTGATCCGAAGGGATTATATCCTTCTTTCTTATCAGTTTATATGGAAACAAAGACAGTTGTGACCCTGTATCAACGAGACAGTGCACCATTCGGCCATAAATACGAAGTGGAATATATGCATTCGAACCTCCTGGAACGAAGCAAGAGTTGACCGGAAGTGGTTGATTACCATCAACAGGTAACTGAGCAACAGGAGGCTGTTGTTTGTATGGACAATCACGGACAAAATGTAACGGACTATTGCAACCATAGCAGCGACGAGGAGACGTCCAGTTAGGTCGATTTCCTCTTTGTTGGCCATTTCCTGGATTATACATCATCAGCGGCGGCGGAGGAGGAGGAGGATAGAAGACAGGTTGTGCCATCGGTGCGTTGTATGGATTCGGAACATGTGGAGGTTTCGATGCTTTCTCTAGTTTGTCCAAACGACGCAATACTGTTTCTAGTGTTGACTCCGTTTCTTTTACAGCTTTCACCCGACCAATCGGATGCGAAGTACAACCAGATTTCTCTTGCTCTGCTTTCTTGTATGCTTCTAATCGAGATGCAATTCTGAAAGCGTCGTCCAAACTCTGTGGCTCACGTTCCCTTGTCTTCAGCGAAATCTCTTTGTCCCTGAGTGCATCCAGAAAAGCACCCACAGCCAAAATTTCACCATGAACACTTGATCCTCCCGGAAATCCTAATGACATCAAGCGTCGTATTTCATTGACCAAAGAATTGAGATCTTCACTGTCCTTCTGTTTTCGAGTCTGCAGCTGCATTCTAAACAAAGCCGTCTGCTGACTGTTACCAAATCTCGATCTGAGTTTTTCTTCCAGGTCTTCAGACGTCAGAATTTGGTCCGTGTCGTTCTCCCATAAAATCTGAGAAGCTGCTCCACAAAGCGAACACATAAGATGATCCAGTTTCTCGGAAGCCGTCCATTTATTATGTCTTGCGCAGATAGAAAATCTTCGCAAAAATGCTTCAACTTGCAAGCTTCGTCCATCAAAGCTACCAAGCTTAATCGTGCTTTTAGGCTTTTCAGATGGGCCTATCGACGACGACGATGCTTCTTCTTTAGCAACAACAACAGTTTGTTTTGAGAACGTTTCAGCAGACGATGAAGATTCAGGCGCACTTGTAGTTTGAGTTGCAGTCGACACTCTATTTTGCTGACTCACACTCAATTTCTGCTCGTTCGACAACGCTTCAGTAGCTCGATTATTTAACGATAAATCCGTCAAAGTGTTTGTCAGTACAGTACCTCTGCTGTAGCCAAACTGTTGAGCTCCAACAGGACCCCTGTACGTCTGCAATTGAGCATCCACCGGAAAGTAAGGTCTTCTACCAAACGAAGAAGTAATAATTCCAGGAACTCGATTTGGCAGATTCAGGCTTCTTTCTGGAGCGTTGTACATCACCGTCGGTTGCACAGGTCGATTTCTCCACATTGACGGATCATCCCGATCATATCCATGATCGAGCACATGTCTCTCTAAGCGAGGCATGATCGGAGTTGGTGGACGAGGCATTGACATCAGATCTGGCAGATAGAACGCATCTTGTTGCTCAGAACGTCGGATCGGTTGCATCCAGGTTTCATTTTGCGTCGTTCTGACAGAAGGCATAGGCAAGTCTCGCATTCGCTCTGCTTCAGACGTTCGCGGCAGATTCCATGGTTCAGACACTGAGCGAGCGATTGACAACGAAGGGCGAGTTTCAACGTTGACAACAGAGACAACAGGTTGGCGAGGCATTCTTGCGAGAGGTTGCGTGTTAGGCTCCAAATTCACAAAATCCCTCCCACCAAATTTGTTTATGCCAAAATCAAATTGTGATTGCTTGTTTCTGTCATCTTCAATTATTCTAATTCTACGATCATCTGTTCTATCTAGTCCATCTATTCTGTCTATGTCTAGATCTACCAAACTAGAATGATCTGATCTGATTTCTATAGCTCTGTCTAAATCGGTTCTTCTCGTGTTCGAGGCTTCACCGATTCTGAACGATTCTGTTCCAACCCCTACTGAATGAAAATCTACTCTATCTGGTTCTTCTCTTCCAAAATTTAATCTATGTGCCTCATCTTTCGTAGGCACATTCTTAAATAAACTGCCCCATCTCTCGTCGCCATTGTTACGCCGTTGCCCACCCCCAGCCCTGGGTGCTAAGTCAGTCTGTTTAAATGGGGCGGGTACGCGCCTTCGCAAGTCCATGGAAGGAAGAACCTGTATTTCAGTGGGGTGACCTGATCCTTGAGCATCAACGGGTTCTGCTGGAAGTCTACTCCAGCGGTTCCCTAGCTCGTTGTAATTTAGCCTCGATTTCATTTGCAAACGTTCACTCCTTCTGAACGAGGGTGGAGGGGCACTGGCTCCCTCCTCGGAACTGGCTCCGAGTGGCTCCAAATTATCCTTAGCAACATTTGACTCTACGTTTGGCACGAGTGGCAAGGACATGGCTGCCATAGGCAAAGCAATCACCCGAGGCGAATGATCCGGGGTTCGATTACGACTTGCGGAACCATGAGAAGAAGCCTCTTCAAGTCTTTCTAGGCGCCCTAGAAGCTCTGTTTGATTATCCCTAATTTCTAACTGGCTATCTCTCATTTCTAACTGGTTATCTCTCAGCTCTTCTAGATTATCACTTACATCTGCTACCTTGCTAGCTAGTTCGATCTGAAATTGTGCTACCTCTGCCTGAGTGTTTGACAACTCTATTTGTGTATTCTGAACCTCATCTACTTTGTGATCCAAGGCACTCTGTCCAAAAGCTAAGTTTGACTGGCCTACTGCAAGGCTCTCTAATCTATCAACAACTGTTCCCATGCTTCCTATGAGCTGAGCCATAGCAGAAGATGACCGAGACAGAGAAGAGTACGGGCGTAGGGCACGCTCCTGCCTATCACTAGGATCGGCCTCTAAATCCAACGATCTCAAAGAGTTTAGTGACATCTTTAATATATTTAAATGTTCCAGCAATTAATGACAATCCGATTTATACAATACTACACTAACACTTTAAACCTTACACTTAAAACTACTTAGGTACAAACAAGCAATCATAATCATAATATAATTTATATTCGAAATTGGTTAATTACCCCAAATTTCACACGCGGGACAAGACTCCGGACAAAGTGCGTATATCCACGAGCACACGAAATAAGTCCACAGTATCCAGCATAGCAACAATTCCAACGAATAACTCAGCAACGATTATAATTATCATCCAACATACGATAACTCCAACTTCTAGTCACATCGGAACTACAAATCTTTAAACGAACGTGCGGCAACTTCACACACCATTGGCTCTCCAAGACTGCAAATGCATGGCGGTAGCGACCGGTATTTATAGCAGAATTTGGCGCCAAACATACAATGCAACATTTATGGCGGGAAACTGCACAGGCAGCCGCCGCAGCAGTAGCTCTGCTGTTCGCGCCAAAAAGGTGACTCATCATCCAGGCTAAACCACAGACCGCAATTGGTGGGAAACTGCGACTATGATATCAGCAGCAGCAGCAGCCTATCATCAGCAGCATCAGCAGCTCTGCTGTCTCGCGCCACTCGGATGACTCAACATCCAGGCTAGCAAGGGCATAAAATAATGGCGGGAAAACTTAATACACGAGGACTTATAATGCCTTCCCAATAAAATAAATAATATATATAATTAAACGTCTGTGGCGTTTCAAAAACGCTACAGAAGAAGGGTCTCAGTAGAGTGCCCCTTGCGAAAGCCAGATTGGCATGGAGGGAGTAGCTTGTTAGAATCGAGATAGTTAAACAATTGCCTTGCTACCAACTTTTCAACAATTTTAGATATAAAAGTGACATTTGCTATAGGCCTATAGCTAGATGCCGTAGACGGGTCAATATTCATAGAATCAGATCTGTTTTACCTTCAACTGTATTAATTCCACTGGTTAATGCATTAGTTTTCTAACCACTGTTTCGGAATTATTCAGATCAGCTCTATTCCAGGAATATTCATAGAATCAGATCTGTTTTACCTTCAACTGTATTAATTCCACTGGTTAATGCATTAGTTTTCTAACCACTGTTTCAGAATTATTCAGATCAGCTCTATTCCAGGAATATTCATAGAATCAGATCTGTTTTACCTTCAACTGTATTAATTCCACTGGTTAATGCATTAGTTTTCTAACCACTGTTTCAGAATTATTCAGATCAGCTCTATTCCAGGAATATTCATAGAATCAGATCTGTTTTACCTTCAACTGTATTAATTCCACTGGTTAATGCATTAGTTTTCTAACCACTGTTTCAGAATTATTCAGATCAGCTCTATTCCAGGAATATTCGTAGAATCAGATCTTTTTTTACCTTCAACTGTATTAATCCCACTGGTTTTAGTTTTCTAACCACATTTCGGAATTGTGCGGATCAGCTCAATTTCATATATGGGATATTCGTAGAATCAGATCTCATTTGTGGCTAATGCACTAGTTTTCTAACCACGTTTTGGAATTGTGCAGATCAGCTCAATTCCATATGGGATATTCGTAGAATCAGATCTCATTTACCTTCAACCAGGCCCTTAGCCAGAAATACAGAGTAGCCCATCCAAAAGCATTCAAAGTCGTGACCGCCCCAAGCCGTAAGCATACGAAGTCGCAACTGCCCAAAGCTGGATGGTGGTGAAGGAGAATCATGCACAATTTATGCCAGTCCAAAATAATTTTCACCCGTCCACAGGGTGGACATGTGGCTGGCTAAAGGCTGTTCTGCACTCCTTTAGATAGCCATAGATAGTCGTGGTCTAAAAACGCTAACCCAGTCTTAACTTAAAACATCTACACCAGTACACATGATTTTTTACTACATTCTCATGGACTTGATATGACTAAGCATTGGTGAGTGAGCTGGTCTTGACACAGCTTATGCATGGCACTGAAAATTTTTTGAGATTTCTATGCATCACAAACAAATGTACTAGATTGCTGCCTTTGTCTCTTATTTTAGACTTCTTAGCCATTGTATTCTCATATTCTCCACTGTTTAGCCTTAAAAGAAAACAGCATCGAAATGTTCAAACATATCTTTGCAGAATGTAGATATTCAATTGTAAGCATTTCAGGATTTTCTGGTCACATTAGAACACTCAAAGAAGTAATCAAATGGAATATTATTTGATAGGCAAGCTACAATACAATATTCATTACACAACTTTTGCCTGCCCTTCCAATTCCAGAATGTCATTTTCATTTCATCCCTCCAGTGATGACATAATTGATATGGTAATGATGATACAGAATTGCTACTTAATGTAATATCTGTTAAATACCCCCACAGAAACAGAATGCAGCTAGGGATCACTTGTTTTATACGGTAATCAAATTTGATTTGAATAATTTTTAGTTGATTTTGCATTGAATCTTGAATCAGAATGGCATTCTCATTTTTAAGCGTAAAAGAGCTTCAGATGATATGAACCGGTCTTCCTTAAATTAAATCACATCATTGTGTTTTGTTTCATATCTTCAAGTAGCCACTTTCCCAACTAACCACCAGACTACCAGTGAAGTTTCTGCAAACATTTAGTTACCTGCTAGTTTTGCTTGTTGCAGGTTTCCACAAGGTAGTGTACTTGAAACATCTTGGACTAGCCATAGTTACAATCAATTTTTCATGGTTGGCTGCAGTAATGATAGTTATGCTAATGGGATTTGCTTTGGACTGGAGTGGACATTCTTTGAGTTGGTACACAAATACGTGGCTAATTCTTGGACTCTATGTGGCTCCTGCATTGATCGCTTTACTGGTATCAGCAATGCTGGCAAAGAAACTGTTTTACAAGGTATGCTGTTATTAGTTTTATGTTTTTTTAACTTAGAACTTTGAATGATTAGATTCACTTTTATAATTTTCTGACAACAACAGCAGCAGCAACAACAACAAGGCATCAACCGATGGCACACCAAAACCAAGCCATAATCAGATCAATATGCAGAAGATCAGTCTGTCAGCCTATGGTGGATAATCAGTTTGAAAGAGGTAAGTTTAAGCTAAGAATGAAATGACACAAGTGACTGAGCACAGCAAACAGACATATGGAGAGAGTTCCCAGAAGTAGGTCCAGCAACTGTAAAAGTTCGTTCCCTAAGAACAGTTCTTTGTTTAGGTATGAACAGACAGATGACCTTATTGAATAATGATAAGTCTGGGGAATAAGAACTGATTTTCAGCATTGTGGCTGCCAGAGTTCAAAGATTTATAAACTATAAGCCCAAACTTGAAAGTAATTCCGTGCTGAATAGGACGCCAATGCAAATATTTAAGCACAGGGGTTATATGCTCGTATTTGGATGTAATATGTTATGGCTCTAGCCAAAGAGTTCTGAACTCTCTGCAGCTTCAGCATGTTTGACTTATTGATAAGAAGCAAGTTACAGTAATCTAGGTGACTGGAAGGAAAATGAGAGGATAGGCCAGTGACCTCTGAAGCCCTACAATTCTACATCGTGTGTCAGATTGGTGTTGCAAATTCAGTCTACAAGCAAAACATTACATTTTTAAAATCAAGAATTGATGAGTATGAACACCTGATGTATGCATATCTGGGCAATAAAATTGTATTTGCATGTCCTATGACTCAGACAAATTTTGTAACCAGGGCAAAGCCAGGGCAGTCATACAAGTAACCAGTGCAGAGGGCGATTTGTGCCCCGAACAAATGATGGGCAGATGAAAACTTCTGGCAGGGCAACGACCAGGGCAAAGGCTTTTTTACCAGGGCATTTGCCCTGGCTCGCCCTGGTGTAGCGCTGCCTCTGCTATGACTAGGTGCACTATATGATGTGATGACTTGCACTCTGCTATGTCGTTTTGTACATGAAAACATTGATTTCAGGATTGATGCGGTTGAATACAATGTCTTTGAATACAATGTCTTTATAGATATTCACATTTGGAATATAAGTGTTACATAATACACTTTCGTAAATTTTCGTCCATAGTGTCTGAAAGTTGCGATCTTGTCCAGGCAGAAGATTACAAATCTGTCAGCAAGATGAAGAGCTGATGAATTTGTTCCAGCAATGACATGAGGTGATGGGCAAGTGATTAACAATAAACAGAAATGAGGGACAATAATTATGATTTTTCATTTATATCTTTCAGGGATTGCAGGACATTTGGTCAGTGGAAAGTGTATACTTTGATGCTGTGCTACTGAAATTTACCCTTGCTCTGGGCTTGCTTACTTGGTACAAAATTGGTTCTGCAGTTATTCTACTGTTTTTCGTTGCATTCCCTCTGCTTATGAGAGGTGGAGTTATGCCTGCTCTCAGATTTTCTCCTCAAGGTGTGTTCAAATGTCTTCTGTAATAAGTTTTTCTGAGTGATTGCAATTATTAAATTTGTTTGGCACTGTATTTTGTTACATTAAAATCAAGTATAATTGAAACTTTGGTGATAGCAGTTTGCAGAAGTAGGTATAGTTGACTAGTTGCTTTGATAGTTTTCTTTTGACAATTAAATCTGACCTTATCAGTAAACTTTTATATTTTGGACATAACCACTTAAAGGTCGATGAGGCCCCAGAGACTGGAAGAAAGGCTATGAAGGATAAGCAATGTGAGATGTGAGAACCTGTGGAGCAGACAGTTCTTAGGTGCTGTATGGATATTTTGATACTTTTATATTTGTTTATATATATACAAAGATAAACCATAAAGTGTGGAATGAACTGCTCACATTTTAAAGAATTTTCTTTGGCAAGTCAAAAACTTACTCTTCTTGTATGCATGTATGTATTTAAGATTATGTTTATCACATGTTATTTTATGTCCAACAACAGCAAACATATCAGTTAACATGAAAAGAACATTGAAAATGGCAGAGATTCCTAGTATAATTTAATTCACAACAACATGGATATTGGTTAAATGAAAATGAAGTGATGATGATTATGAAAAATGTTAATGAAGTTTACACTGCTGTATTTGTACAATTTGGTTGGGAGTCAAAATTTATGATTTGAGGAAATTCAGTGATGGCTCACACATTTAATATTCTGAAAATGAAATTTGTAGTGAAAATTTAACTGACCTTCTCAGAGCATGTGAAGAGTGTATGTGAAACATACTCTAACTTTCGTCATTAGATTCAGGCAATACACCGCTCTCTTGCAGTTAAAACTGCCATGGCCTTGCTGCACACATTCATATGCACCATGGTAAACTGGTGCCATTTATGCAATACCATTTATATATGCCCTAGGTTTTGGCATATATCCAGTGTCATGTGGGAAGAGCTGCACCTTTAACCTATGCATGAGATGCATAGGTTAAAGGTGCAGCTTGGCAGGGTATGTATAAATGCAATTGTCATGCAGTTTGTAATCCATTTTTTCTTAAGTCTCAGTTCTATCCATTGCTGACAACTGATTTCTTTCCTACTAGCATGAGCGTCCACAGTTCGGCATAGAAGCTTTGCTGTGATCAATCCATGTGTTTTGTAATATGTTGCCTAGTGACCTGTGACATGAACTCCTTAGCATTTCTTTGTCTCCTGTCTGAAACCTCTTGAAAATCGTTTTCATTGCAGTTTTGTTTGTCTGATCAGAAGTGCCTCTGATGAGTTTCTCTTGAAATGGTCATTACAGTCCGGTTCCATTGGGTGGGCTCTGCATGTTATCTCACCAATGAACTTACTGTTATCAGTGACATTTAATATTGGATAGGCAAGCATAGCAAGTGTCTTTGATTTTTCATAAAATAGTGCTATCTAATTTCTAATTACAACTATGATTATAATACAGCGATGTTTTCATTTACAAAGTGTCTTTTTTATCATTGGGTTGATTGAACAGACTGTGCTGTGTTTTAGATGACCATGCAAAGTTCCTACTGATTCACATTCTTGGTTTGTTGATACCAAGCATGATGGGTATCTATGCTGTCTCCATTATCTTTGTGACTTTCATTCCTATAATGGGACGAGCAGGAACAGAGACTATTCCTGATTTGTTTATTGGTGCACTAGCCGCTTTCTTGACTCTATTGCTCTTCAGTTATCAGGTAAACATACAGCATGGGAAGATGTGGTAGTCTTGTTGGAATTCTGTGTAATGTGTAGCTGCATATTTATATAACACCTCTTCAAGAAGACTTTCAGAGTTCCTGACAATACAAGACTATTATGAAATAGAGTGGCCTTCAACCACTGCAAAGTAGTGGATAGAAAGGAGAAGCTCCTTCACCAAGTGTTAGGTAGGAACAAAGGCAATGACCTACTTAAATATCAATAACATTGAGCAATCATGAGTAGTTTTAAATTGTGTTGTATTGTATTGTATCTAAACATTTATAAAGCGCCTCTCACAGTATTCGCTAATCAGAGGCGCTCCCAGTGCGAAAGACCCAGTGAATAGAAAGAAGTTTTAAGACAGCGGAACGAGGCACTTGGGCCACCAGCTAATAAAGAGGCACGTGTCAATGGAGGAAGTTGATTCCATAGAGCAGGACCAATGCAAGAAAAGGCTCGAGTTTTGGCCATAGTGGTCCTGGCTCGTGGTACAAGAAGATCATGGCGATTAAGCGATCGCAATGGACGGAGGGAAGTAGCTGAAATTGGCAGACGAAAAATATCACAGAGGTACTTGGGTGCTAAGTCTGTACTAGTGATGTTTTAGTTTTGCCTCGAGTTTTAGTTTCAGTTATTATTAGTTTCCCGTGCTAGGTGTTTTAGTTATTATTAGTTTTCGTTTTTACATCAAGTTTTAGTTATAGTTAATAAAAACTGAAACCTCCTAGTTTCAGTTTTGGTTTTTTTAGTTTTCGTTTTAGTTTTAGTTTCAGTTATTTGGTCACTGATAGTCTGATACTTAGCCATCTTGAATTTATTGCAAAAAGCAATCATTAGGTTCACAGCTAGGTATTCACTATGGTAGTATGCCATGCACATATACATGTTTAGCCTTTTAATGACTGTTAAATTTAGTTTCAACACGTGCACATTGGAAAATTCTAACAGTTGAAGATTATAACGAGCTTCGATGTAAGTCATGTAACTGCGCAAACTGCCAACTAAAAAATTAGTAAATGACGTGATTCTAAAGACTAGGTACTGTATACCCGGTGTAGCGGGATGGACGTTTCACAGGTCGAGTAATGACTTGCGGTGGTTCCGTGGTTCTTAATGACTAATCATTGCAAAAGATTTAACGATAATGAGTTGGGGCTACTGGCCTACTGCGTCCGTTGGCAACTTGGGTTATAACTGATGCGTTCAATTAGCACCAATTAGAAATGCTGCGCCCGCTGGGAATGGGAACTTGGAAGCTGGGATGATCACTAGCGCTGGCCGCTGGGTTTATCTCTTAAACGATTATCATCACTGGTTAGCTGTCAGGAAATGTTAGCGTGTCGCCCGAGTGGCCCGACTGAGTCCGGATTAATTACTTCGGCAAGTGGTGGGCTGGTGGGGTTAAGCTTATGGTCGATAGCCTAAATCATGAAATGATGAAAAGCAATAAACGCGATGGTCCTACAGCTATAGGTTTTCGTTGGGCGTTTTAGTTTTGGTTTTCGTTATATGTTTTCGTTATTATTAGTTTTGACGGTTTTAGTTTCAGTTATCGTTTTTCGTGGGTTCCGCTAGTTTTAGTTTTTATTTCGTTATCGTTTTTGTATAAGTTTTCGTTTTAGTTATAGTTTTAGTTAACTAAAACCTTAAGTTTTCGTTAACGAAGGTTTTCGTTATCGTTACCGTTAACGAAAACAACACTAGTCTGTACAGGACCGAAGGACTAAAGTGAGAACCTTCAGCTGAATCGGAGCAGTAAGGGGAAGCCAATGAAGATGATCGAACATGAAAGAAGAAATATGAGACCAGCGAGGAAGTCGGGCTATTAATCTGGCTGCAGCATTTAAAACAGTCTGGAGGGGGGAAAGACGGACTTTTGGCAGCCCAATCAAAACAGAATTACAGTAGTCAATTCTGGAGCAGATGACCCTAGCCAACAAAATTCTGAATTCTCAGAAGCTTCTGCAAATTTGACTTTGTAATACCAGTAAAATATGAGGGCAATGCATTTGCTACGTATACCCTAGCAGAGTTTTAAAAATTGATTTGTAACAAAGAGGCAGTGGGTAAGCACAGTGACACTGTAGACAGAGGAGATGTCAGTTTCCTCCACCGCGGATCTCCTTTGTATCCACAGCCACGATGAGTCATCTGCTGCAAACGAAACTGAATGAGTCATCTTCTTTGATCTGGGCTGTTAACTGTGAATTCAAGTCCCTCTGCGAGATGAAATTATTATTATTATTATTATTATTATTATTATTATTATTATTATTATTACAAACATTTTTAACGTGCGTAAAGTCACACAGAAATGCGAATCTGAGGCGCGGTTAGTCACCCGCCAGGTGAAGAGCAATTAGATATCCATATGTTTGAAAGCCAGTGATATGATCCATGAACCACTGTGGGTTGTTTAATTGGTAGGATTCCAAATTTTGTCATCTTTCTACTTACATGCGGGATGCGCTGCATTGGTTTCGTATGGTTTGTCGTCCCTCTGTCCTGTTCTTCCACTATGCAACATGGTAGGTTCACTGTGGTTGGCCCTTCACTCTGGAACAGATGCCATGCAGCCTGCAACATAGCTTCTTGTCCTTTCTCTTAAGGTTCTGCTCATTTTGTCACACCTCCCAACTCAGCAAATTTATTTCCTCAGCCTTTATTGGTCATTACCCCTATGCTGATAACACTCAACTCTTCATACCTTTCTTCCTCACTCCCTTCCACATGCATAAATCATTCACGTAATATTAGCTTGGATGACTTCCAACCTTCCATGCTTAAACCCTTCAAAACAAATTTTTCATAACTGACATACACAAACAATTAAATAACTAACCTATCCTCCAGACGTTTCTCCAATGTACCACACATCACCTGCCCTTCGTCTTCTCAAGTAAAAAAACTGTATTTAATCATCTTCGACAAGGAACTTAACCTTTTGTCAACCACATACATCATTCAGTTATCACACACGTGTGCATGCACATTTGTCCCACGCTTGGTTATAAGACTGCCTGCACAATGTCAAGTGTTCACTCCAAACTTGACTACTGCAGCTCCTTTTCCTATAACATTAGCTCATCTAGAATAAAATGTCTACAGACATTCCAGAACGTGCTTGCCTATGCAGCACCAAACTTCCAGACACAACCACATAACCCTAGTTCTCAAATCACTGCATTGGTTTAAAGTCCTCAGAATATCCATTGCAAAATAATATCTGTTACATACAATGCCCTTCAAACCTCTCAACCCTCTTACATTTGCCAGCTATTCACTGTCCAGCCACAGAGTTCTACTTATTCTTTGTCATACGTTTCTCTGTTTTGGCCTTCAGTCCCTTCCTCTCTTTCATGTCCTGCAGCCGCTCTTTAATCTACACTGTGCCAGCTCTTTTGAGTGAACTCGTGAACGCCATCTATCTAGGTGGCGTTGAGAAATTTCAGAGATTTACATTTACCTTTACAGCCCATGGCTACTGACCAGATGTACAGGGTTCAGTAGGAGGCAGTTGGACAATATCTACAAACTATGCATACTGATGAATTGTAACCTCCTGGCATAAGATGGAAAGTAATTTTTGCCTCCTAGACAACAATTACAAACATTTTTAACGCTCGCAAGATCACACAGAAATGTGAATACCTCCAAATACAGATTTGGCATAATTGAGGCAAGAGCAGGCTATGTATGGTCTGTAACATGTGACTTATTGCTTGATATGATAAAAACAATCCAAAGTCACCCCAACTGTTTTGACAGTCTTTGATAGCAGAATTATAGTGCTAGCAAGGTCAACTCTGGAAAAGAGATCGGAAAGAGCGCAGTTGTAGGAGTGAGCCAAACACGATTGTCTCATACTTGTCAAGGTTTCTGTTAAAGTAGAACCATGCATGCACTGAAGAGAGGCACATGTCAAGTAGTACATTGCCGGACTGATCGGTTGGTGACAGAGCAATGTTTGGCTATGCAGCTGATTGGTGAAGTGAAGATTGTAAATAATAGGAAGTGGATAACAAATCCCTGTAGAACACCAGTAGTGCAGAAGACTTAACAAATGGTCGAGGACAATAGAGATAATTTATTCGTACCATCACCATCAAGTGGCTGGCATTAGGAACTGATAATGATGATGTGCAGTTTTGCATTTCATATTGTAAATTTTGTTAATAAAGGAAAGAGAAGTCAGAACATAGTTTCTGGTTCTCTTGTTCGGAGTGTTGGTAGTTTATGGCATCTTTTGAGTGCAGCAGCTGCTGGATTCTGAGAAGTTTAAAGCTGACGGCAGTAGTAAGTGTTCCTACAATTGTGTTTAAGCTAATTGTAAGTCAGCCGTGATAATGGTGACACTGTCTATCCTCAAGGCCTGAATTTTTCCAGAATTTAAGCTCTAGTTGATGACGTTCTCCCTTGCCTTTATTGCCTCAGCAGAAATATAACATGTAATATAATCAGCCATCTTGTGACTGGTTTAGAAGGTCACAGAAGACAGGTGTTAATTGAGGTGACTTTGTCCAGTGTGAGCAGGGGCGTCCGCAGGCTTAGACAAATTGGACGCACAGCCCACTCGTAAACAAATAATATGGCTGCTTGCCTGCTTTGCTACCATAGTAAGTAGGAAATTGTAAGTAGGAAAATTGAAATAGTTGCCATAGATAGAGTAGTGAGTAGCGACAAGCGTAAAAAAATTTCAATTTAGAACATGTATGCCATGTTGCCGTTTAACAAAAATATCGATGCGATGCCTATTCCTTGTATGGATTTGATTTGGTGAGTGGACGCACGTGCGTACAGTGCGTCATGCTGTGGGCGCCCCTGAGTGTGAGTGTTACAGTTCTCTTGAACTTCAACTGTTCAGCAAATCGTCCACAGCACTTATCGGAATCGATAAACAACAGACTGAACTCGACAGGGTCTACAGCTTTAATGTTGCAATATATGTGCCTCACAGGTTGGCAATGACAGGAGGTCTTTACTTTTACACAGTAAAAGCTTGTGATCAGAAATTAGACCAATGTCTTTGACCTGTAGATTGTAGACAGTGGTCTGATCATCATCGAGGAGCTATCCCCTCAAGTTGGAACATTGACAAACTGACGAAGTGGAGCAGATATCGGCTAGGTTGTCGTTGATATGACCATCAAACATCAGGACAGTTCAGATCACCACAGATCAGAAGTCTTTTGCCAATTGCCAGTGATGCAGATAGACAATATCAATGTCACGAGGTCGTTATAGAATTTTCAGACAGGGCCAGAACGGCGGTAGATGTTGGCAACAGTGATGGATGATGACGATCTTCCAGATAGTACCATCTGAACTTCACACGGAGGATATTCACAGTGTTTCTGTCTGAGGATGGACCTTGATGTCTAGCAAGGACCTGTAGATGCATAGCAAGGCCTTCACCAGATACAGAGTGACCTGAAGGTCCATGGCGATGAATGTGGAAAACAGAGCAGCCCTCTGTAGCATTATCTCTTTTCTTGCAGTCAAGTAAGTGTATTGGCGTAGATCCATGTTTCACACACAGTGCTAGGATGTCTACCTGTTCATCTTTGATCATATTTTGAATGATGGCAGATCAACAGATAGCTGACCAAATGTTGAAACTGCCAAAGTCAATGGACCTTGGTCTTAACATCAGCTTCTTAACATGGACTTGAGTGAAAGTGAGCTCAGGTTGCTTTCGACACCTCCCAACTAGAGTGGTAGAAGAGTGATGACTACAGAAGATAGGGAACAGCAACACCGAGGTCGAAAGGCCGACCTGTTCAAGACCATAGCAGGGCTCCAGTGTCGTGATGCAGTGCTGAGCTTATCAGTACAGAAAATGCATGCATCTTCAGGTCGCATTTGTCTGGCTTTCAAAATATTTCCGGAATGCAGTATAATGAGCTCTGCTCTATTTCTACAGGAAAGGACATTTACTGATGGCCAATGACAGTCTGAACCAATTACTGTGCGAACAACGTCTTTGTTGTGAACAATCCAGTTTTTATGTATGTTGGTCATTTTTACTTGATAATGGTCGCATAACCAATAAGAAAGGTGTGTAAAAATATAGTTACCGTGTTCAACGATTTGAAAGTCCGATTCATATGCAAAGTAAATATCTGATATTCAAAAATTCACTGATATATGAAATCAAAGTAGAAAATGCAATAAACTTGAAAATTTAGAGAGAAATTTAGGTTTTTGAACACATAAAATCCATGGGCATCTGTCTTGACCACCTGGCATCTCACTTAACTAACTGAACTGATGTTGCTGTGATTGAATGATCTTGAAGCTAATTAAACGATCTTGAAGCTAATTAAATGTATTTATATGAAAATATCTTTGTTGGTATTGCATGGAACTTTTTGTCTTATTTGCTTTAGACTAGTTTGATATTTGTATGTCGGCAAACAAAGAAGACAGTGGCTTGTCTGACACTGCTATGGATTGCCAGTGGATTGCTTACTTTATATACACCTGTAGGATTTCCTTTCAATGCAAACGAAGCGAGTCCCACGAGACAACGGATTATATTGCATGTAGGTACACTGATTTATGATGGATGTGGCTGTTACACTTAAATGCCATATAATAAATGCAGTTTATGCTTTAATGACTAGATCGACTGAGTCGAGCAGCGTGTCGAGAGTGCATTATTATTATTGTCATTATCCCGTATTTATCATATACACTCGAGAATAAGTTGCCTTCGTGTATACGTAATAGATTATTTTAATTTAAGTGTAATAAAAACAGTTATGATTGTACCCAGCAAGAAATTATTTATTGGCAAGGTGAAAGGGTAGAGTTATCATCATATTCATTTTTATTATTGATCATATAATTCATATACTGGTTGACACACCGCAACCGTGGACAAGTTACACTGATTGAACGCTAGCATAAAGGAAAGAATAATAAAAGATTTGAGAAATAACCTATAGAATATTGCTGTTAGCGGACACGTTCGTCTATTACCTTGTTGGACATATGAAATTTTGCCTTCACTCGAAAGTCATACTCCCAACTTCAGATTTGAAAAACTGTCCAAAATTTGTAACTTATACATGAGTATAATATACGGTATTACACACCATTATAATGATAAAACATCAATTGATGGTGTTGAGCGATTGTGCATGAAGGACATGTTCAATGTCCCAAATAATAACTGTGGGGCATGGTGGCTCAGTGGTAAGTTCGGCGCTTTGTGACCGGAGGGTTGCAGGTTTGAATCCCACTCTAGCCGCTGCGTACGGACCTTGGGCAAGTCCTTCACTCGCGATTGCTCATGGCACTTCGGCGTGAAAACTCCGACACAGTATCGAATGCTGTAGTCGGGAGCGCCTCTGAGTAGTAGTTGACTTCGAGAGACGCTATAGAAATATTCGAAATAAATAAAATAGAAATAAATAAATAACTGTTGCAGACGATCTCAAACCTGCAAGTTCAGTGTTAAAAGGTGAGCACTTGCGCCAATCATATAATGTCATATGATGAGAGTCTTGCAACTGCTCAAGTCCTTCATGTGCCTCTGAGTAGCCTTCTTGAAGAGGCACTATATAAATCTCTTAATAAATGAATGATTGAATGCTCAGAATCAATAAGGAAGTCTGGGACGGTGGCTCAAGACCTCAATCACAAATGTTGGAGCACCATTTGAAACAATAGGGGAAAAAAGAGAGAAATAACTCCCAAGAACAAATTCTAGGTCACCACTGCTTTTACCAGAATTTAGGGTCAGTAGTATTTAACTGGACAATACTGAGATCAGTCATGCTCAGCAGAGAGAATACATTTTAATATCTTACCTTTTAATCTTTTCAACAGTACTCTAGCCTACTGCTAGGGTAGGCTAGATTTTTTTTAGTTTCACACATTAGTCTAAGGTGCATCCTAGAAGTTCATGCAGCAAACTGTGGCTTGTATAGTGCAGAAATATGGTACTTTTTTCTTGGAGGCTCTGGCAATATGCTACTGGTGCCTTCACTTTTGCATATGTTTGTCTTTTTGTAGCATTAATGTATGCTTTTAAGAGGCATTTACATCAGTGATTTGCATGATGCTCTTCAGGCCTTCATTTGTAGTAGTATTAAAGATAGCCCTTTATTACAATTTCTTTCATAATGGCATTCTTTCATAATGGCTCTACTCTGTCTTTGCAATTTGGCTCAGAGACCCTGAACTTATATGCCATCTGTCGAATGTTGACTCCTGTCAATAAAGGAAAGAGATGGCGTCAATGCCATAATAATTGGATTTACCCAATAAGGAGCATAACCCCTAGGTATATTGATTTAGTTAACGATTCTATGTAAATAAATATCCGTTTCGTAAAAGTTTCTATCTATGTAGAAGCTAGTGAAATTTTATTTAGTTTCTATTCGCTAGATGGCTGCCTAGTTGTATTAATTCCTGTTGTAGTTTAATGAAGTCCATTGGGTTGGTTCCACGTGTGTGCGTGGGTCTGCCACTCTTCCAGCTTGCTGTGCATTGTTTTGCTAACTGATGGAATATCTTTGTTCATAATGACATTTAACATCATATAATGCACTCTTGTAGCATAGAGAGTGCCTCTGATTTGTTTTACCCTTTGATTGGCACTATATAAGGTCCAATTACATTACATTATTTGTGAATGAATACTTGGGAAACAGTTTCCATACACTGTTGAATGCCGTTGGTTTTTGTAGCATGTGGATCGAAAGATTCATGATATCAGTGGTCAGGTTGTTGAGCGTCAATCTGGACTCTTGTATGTTCCATTTGATAGAGTTGGTTTATCCTACTTGAAGCCATTTGCAGCATTGGGACTCGACAATGTCACTCAAGTTTCATGTGATGACCTACCATATTGTGGCTGGCCTTACTACTTCCCTCTGATAAAAGCAATCAGGTAAATCTAGGAGTAGAACAGGATGTTAAAGTGCAATTGTAGCAGTATTCTCTATAGCACACCTTTTTGCATTGTTAATTATTAATGAATTCTGTTGCACTTTTATCTACAAGGCGCCTTGTGCAGCAAACCCAAGCAAATACAAAAATAGTGGTTTGAACACACACACCAGCATGACCAGTGTGACAGCTTTTCAGAATCGGAGGTTGGCCAAACCGGTCACCCTTAGACGGGCAACGAAACTGACTACCTCACCCTAGTAGTTGGGTTCCTACCATATGTGAGAAGCAAGCTGAGGCCTCAAACAGGGCCTTCCAGGAGGCCGGGCCCAAAACCGTTGCTGGCATGGCCACTAATAGGGTAGGGACTACATCACTATCCATTATCCATTGCTTTATTGTGTTGTTCGATATGGCTTTTATATTCAAGATACAGTGACAGGTAAAAACGTGTACAGGTGGCTTATCTTGATGAAACAACTCTGCTGTGTTAGATGTGTTGGGCAATACTGTAAGTTTTATCTAGCATGACTGCACAAGTGTTATGGGACAAGACCATGTTCTGAATGTGGGATTGGTGTAAAAGCACTAATAGCAATCTGCCAGAAGTGTGGTTACTATACCGCTAAGACAAGAGAGCGGCACGGTGGGCTCTGTCAGTTTCAAAACGAGTGGAGGCAGTTATTGGCGATTATGTTGTAAGGGTCCAGCCAACAGCCAGTTAGAGAAATGTCTATGTTGGCTTCCCAATGCCTCTCTAATCCAGTGCAAGATTTTGCTCTTGGGATTCCCAAATATCTTTGTGACTTTTAAAAATCAATAAGCCAGTTTCTGTGGCTTCCCTCTGTTTGCATCGATCTGCTGGTCGTCTTGATCTTTTGTCTCTTGTGCAAGGACTTCTGTGGCCCAACATCGTGCATTTGCTATTGTTGATCCTTCCTCCTGGAATGGCCTCCCTCCATCAGTCAGATCTATGATGCTGTCTGGGGTCTCTTCCTTACCTGTACACTATTTAAAAGCCTTTCTTTTCCCTTGAGAATCCTACATCGAGAATGCTTCTGTATTGTCAAGAAGTGCTTTATAAATTTCAAATACAATACAACACCAAATTGACATAGATGAGCCAGTAAACAGCTTACAAATGTACTACAACGGGGGGCTGACCACAGCCCAAACATGCCTTCAGCATGTTTGGGCTGTGATCAGCACCCAACTTGCTTCTGCACGATCAGCATCAAATTCGTGAGTGACCAATACCAGCCACACACTGCACAAGTGTTATGGGACAAGACCAACCACACAGCACAAGTTCCCATCGTTTATCCCACCCCTGCATCAGGAGTGGTCAATTCCAGCCCTGCATCACGATTGCCCATCATCTATCCCACAGCCAACACCAGCCTCATGATCTGAGCGGCCAACTACCTGCATGGATGAGTACATTGGCCAGCTGCTGGCAGAGCTGGCTGCACAGCCGCCCCAGTTTGCGCACCATAAAGAGTTTGCTAATAATTTGAGAGATTTCCTTGCAGTGGTGCCTCAAGGCCATGGGTTGGAGGGAGATCCACTGGCGTTCTTGAGTGCAGTGTCTCCAAACAGTATGACATGGATCAATGGAGAGTTGGCAAGGAAGTGTGGGCTAAAGGCTTCTCTAGTACCAGTAATAACAATTGAGCTGAAAAGTTGGTGCTGGGCACAGTCGAATGTGAGGCTCCCAACACCATCACTACAATGGCCTACTTCCAGAACCCACACCGCCAATCCTCAGTGCTGCCGAGACCTGGAGAGTTGTACAGGCGGCCAAGGCCAAAGGAATTGTAGCACTGGACCTTGGTATCGCAAGATATCAACCAAGAGCTACTTCCCATCACCAAACTACCTCCCCTGGACTGGTTGTTAATTTGCAAACCAGGGAAACTTGCTGCTTTGAATGTGCTGTATTGTCGGCAATATATCTCACAGAAAAGGACCCCCACACCCAAGCAAATATAGAGCCCATTTCGGCACGCTGAATTTCTCAGGCATCACCTTCCCAGTGAAGGTGATGGATGCTGGTAAGTTTGAGCAACAGAATCTAACCATAGCAGACCCCTCATTGGCGTACACCTCGAGATGTGCTTTATCCAAAGTGTGTCTCATCCGAGACCAAGTCCACAATGTCAATCTACTATTTTATGGATCAAGGACTTAATAATAATAAGAAGAAGGCGCTTTGTATAGCGCCGTAGTACAGCCAAGGCCAAAGGAAGGGGTGCTGTACATGAGTTCAAAAAGTCTTTGGCCTCATATGACTTGTCCTGCATGCTGTACAGAAACAGCGGCTATGAACACGGGAAGCATCTGTGCCGCCGCTATCTGCATATCTTCTCCACAGAGGCCATCCTGGATGATCACATGTAAGATTGCCACGGCATTGGTGCGAGGTCGTAGTGGATCGAGATGCTAAGGATGGCGAGAATATTCTGCAGTGCAGAACCATCACAAGCAGATGCATGTTTCGCATATCATCTACACCGATTTTGAGGTTCTGAACATCCTGGTGGAAGGTGCAGCCATGGACTCCAATGAAAGCAACACCTGACTCATCGCAGTGGTCCGTAGCAACGGTCACTCGAAGAAGCCTGTGCTCCACCTTGGAGAAAATGCCTTGGAATATAGTTCCTGTGATGCTTGCCAGCAAATAAAGTTTGGCTGACAAAGCGAAGATGATCATGTCAGCAGCTGCCACCAATCATTCCGTGTGGCGACTGAGTGTCACATCTGTGGAGATGCACTTGCAATGTAATGTAATGCAATAGAACATTTATACAGGGCATCTTGAGTACCTCACAGAAGTGCTAAACATGAAGCTAGCAGTCAGTTGAACAAGTGCATTTTTGTAGTCTAGAAAAAGCAGCAAAATGTCTAATGTTATTATGATCATGCAACAAGAGTGATCCAGATCATCGGTGCTGCAGCTGATAAAACCCGTGATGGTTTGGAAACATGGCACAATTAATTCATTTCTTGAAGCTGATCGGAGCGCTCGACGCCCAGGCTGAGTACCAACCAAACAGCACAATTCAGTAATTTAATCCGGTGCAGCACCAGTCACAGCTTTCCAAACCAACATACATGTACTGTATCCGATCAGCCACCGGGAGCCAATGCAGTTCCTGTTGCATGTAGTCAGATATACGCTAGTATTTTGGCATGCCAGCTGCTGTATTCTGAACAAGTTGAAGTTGTCTGGTCTGAAACTTAGGCCTATGCAAGCCCAGTAACACCGCAATACAGTGGTCATGCCATGAGAGAACAAATGAGTGCACCAGCATAGCCACAGCACTCCTTGACAACGTCCTCAGCATGACTCTGATCTGCCTAAGCTCATGGTAGCCAGTCCTACAGATGTGACTTGCATGCTTAGTCATCGTAAGCTCACCATCAAGCGCTCCTAGGTCCCAAACCCAATCAAGGGTCTCTCCATTCAGGAATAATGTTGTAGGAGAATTCTGACAGATCACCTGTCTCACTTGTGGTGAGCCAAACCACATAAACTGCGTGTTGGCTGGGTCAGTCTAAGGCGATTTTACAACATCCAGTCATTACCCTCACAAGTGTGACACGCATTCTCAATATGCACTCTGGCAGGTCACCTGGTTGGCAAGACATATAGCTGAAGCTCATCTGCAAACTGATGCGATCTAGGTCCCAATGATGTTATGAGGTCGGAGAGGTCAGCAGTGTAAAGGATGTGGAATAGCGATCCCAGGACAGAGCCCTACACAAAGAAATCAGAGTCTGGATGACAGAGAAAAGGTCACTATGGTACTTCAGTAGTTTTGAAATCACAGTGTTAGAAAGGACGTAGTGGTTCCATGGCAGGCATTGATGTCAAACTTGCAAAGCAAGAAGAGAGTGTTGGCAAGGTCAGCAACAGTTGCAGAGCATATAGGGAATGATATCATGCTAGCACAGCTGTAGCGACAAAGGTTTCTCTGTTGGGAACATCATCTGAGGAAGGGTTGTCATCAGATCGCTCAGAAAAAGAGTGGGAAGGATTGCAGCACTGGCCTTCAAAAATCTACATATCTACCTGCATGACTGCTTGGCAGTTTAATAACCGATGCCTTTGATTCACTGTGCTGCATGAAGTTCTGTGAGGCTGAAATTTTCGTCAGAATAATAATATTCATCATGGGCTTTAGCATAGAGTGGAAGAGTTGATGTAGCCCCACTTGGAAACCTGTGGATAGATATCGTTTTAACTTCTCACTTATGAACCTAAAAAATTCACTTGTGTGCAGAAATAGTTTTGTAACATTATGTGTTCTAGTACACTTAACAGACTTTTAATTTAACTTTCACTTTATATAGACTTAGGCAAATCTATAAAATTATTCAGTTACGAATGAACTCTGCTGCATCTTGAGTTGAATCATATGTAGAGCAGCTTGGCATGCCGTGTTTACTGTTACTGATTGACATAGCGTGCAAATCAAGTCTCTGTAGAGGTTGAGATGATGCACAAGAAAACTGTACTGCCTTGTGTCGTAAACAGTTTTTCTCCAGCACCTGTAATGTTTTTAATTAAATAAATTTATTGTATTTTTCACAGAACAATTTCTTTTAAGGCAACTCCTTCATTTGAAGCTCATCCAAAGGCTGAGTTGTTTGTTGTCAGTAAGCATGAAATTCAAAGAAATCATCTGAGAATTGTCCTATCAATCACAGGTAAAAGAAAGCGTTTTTCACATCAGCATAACAATAGTATTGCTTTGATGCTTTAGCATTTACGACCATGCTTGAGAAAACCATAGCAATATTGGAAGAATAAAAACTGGGTTTGATACTGTGCTGGATTGGATTGGACTTGCCAAATGGTTTGGTGAAAACTGAATGCAGCTACTTTTGAGAAATTCTGAGTTAAAGTTGTCCATTTCTGTGACCTGGCCTAAGTCACTGTGCCTTTTGGGATGGCCAGCAGGCTATTTGCTACGTTGCACACTGAGCATACCATCTGCACTATATCGATATGCAGAAAACTCTTCTTCACCTATTTTTGTGCCTATGTCACACAGGCACAAAATAGGTGAAGAAGAGTTTTCTGCATATCGATATAGTGCTGAGCATGTTTCTTGCAAATTAACTTTTCCAACTTTGTGAGGATTTCCTCAGTTTGTTCACTTTTATTTATTATTATTATTATTACTGAAGTCTTATATAGCGCTCCTTCAAGGTTATCTACTCAGGTGCGCTCTTTAGAACTCTTTTCATGTGGGACAGCTTCAAATTGGTGTAATTTCAATTGTTTAATTTCACTAACTGATTCAACAAGTACAACAGACATCCGTGTAACATTTTTTGGACTACATGTTGAACTTTTCAATAAAGTGCAGTGATGCAAAAATAGCAATTTCATAGAAATTAATACATTTGACATTCTAGGTGACGTGCGCACTGTCTTGCATAGGTCCCCCTTTGGAACAGTCTTCCTGTTAACCTTTCCATTGTTCCTGTTAACTCGGCCCAAGTAACATTCTCATCATTTGTGAAGATACATCTGTTTAAATCTCTTAGACAGCCATGCGCACAGTGCATTTGAGAGTTTCATGCGAATGCACTCTATAAAAGCCCAGATACATGCATACATAAATACATGTCATCGTTTAATGAAAACACTGATACACTACCTTATTCTGACGTGACTTGACTACTGCATCGATGTACTCTATGGTCTCCCTGAATGCACACTGCTTCCTCTAACTGGAGTAATGTATCAGGCTACAAGACTCTTGGACTCTTGTACTGAGACCTGCTCTTCATATCTACACTTGCTTCCTGTCTGTGAGTGCATTCGCTTCAAGCTTCAACCTTATGTACAGAGCAATTCTTTACTGGTAGGCCTTCCGAAAGTCCGTCTTTCTGCCCTTCAATCGGTACTTAACGCAGCTGCTCGCCTTATTGCTTATCGTTCTCAGTTCTCCTCCATCTCTACTTACATGACTGATGTCTTGCATTGGCTTCCTATCTCCGCTCATATCCACTTCAAGATCATAACTCTTGTCTCTAAGGTGCAACAGGGCTTAGCTCCAGCCTACCTTTGTGACCTGATGCGCAAACCTCTCTCTACATCAACCCATTGACCCCTACGTTCTCTGAATCGGCTTGATCTGTTCGTTCCATGGGTGACGTATGCCCTGGCTCAGTTTCGCTCTTTCGCTGTCGTGGGCCCATCCCTATGGAACTCCCTTTGGTACTGCGTGGGACCCTACTTACTAAGGTCTCTCTCTCTCTGTTGTTCATCGTTTAAAGTCTTTTCTGTTTCCGCGAGGCTCACATGCTGAGAGCGCCTCTGAATAGTTCGCACTGTGAGAGGTGCTTTATAAATTATCAGATACCATACCATACATGCAGATCATCTGCCATCCTACTTATGTCACACCTTGCAACTCTGTCAAAGGCTCTCTTCAATCAGCATGTTGTTCCTGGTACATGTCTTGTCTTTGGCTGGCATTCTGGCGGTTTTGGTCCCTCCATCTGGAACTCTCTACCTCCTCATGTTTGCAACTCTCTTAGCAAGACTGTCTTTCACTCTAAACTGAAACTTGCCTCTTCCAGTTTACCTGTGGCTTAACCCATTCCCGCCTAAATTGTTTTTCCAAAAATATGTAAATTGATAGTACACATGGTAGAACGACAACAGCAGTACAAGGAATACAGTTAAGTATAATAAAATATATATTTTCTGAATCAGCAGACTTCTGGCTCTAAAG
The DNA here is from genome assembly GCA_963556255.1 of Allolobophora icterica. Taxonomy (NCBI): domain Eukaryota; kingdom Metazoa; phylum Annelida; class Clitellata; order Crassiclitellata; family Lumbricidae; genus Allolobophora; species Allolobophora icterica. The sequence goes on from OY744616.1 coordinate 39,499,956, forward strand.
TGTGTATAGCTGCTGCTGATTGGTTGAGTGATGTCCTGCTGAAATGATCATCTAGCCATGACTTGGATGGCGACTAATTCCACCTCTGATGCTGACTTCGACTAGTATGAATTTTCAGCACATGCAGAATTTGCTCTTCATCGAGCACATGGCTTATTCCATACACTGTGTTCACTACCGACCTTCAAATTGGTCACTAATTTCACTGATCGGAGACGAAAACTCATTATTTGTATTGTAAAAAATGCGCCTTCAAACCGCCAACATCTATACGCATTTTCCCATCACTTTAAAGTCTTTTTCCCCACAAAAAATATCAAAATCCCATAAGAAAATTGATGCCAAAATGTAAACAAATCTTCCATAGACATATCTGGTATGATGTCATTGTCCATATAAGTCTAATTCAATGCCTCCCATATTGGGTTGCTAGCGACCTGATTGGGCAGGAATGGGTTAATGGTTGCCCAGCTTCAGTGTGCACTTCTGAACTTTGTAAGAAGTTCATTGTCAAATTGCAGTTGTATTGTATTGTATAAAGTCCAAAAAATTTAAATTAAATTAAATTCGGACCTTGGGGGGATTTTCCAGCAGTATGGGGTTTCGTCTCATCAGTATGCTGATGACACCCAGTCTCTAATACATGGTCCAGCCTCTTCTGCTGTCCAATTAAAATTGCTGTTTTTTGTTACAATTCTAAAGTGCTGTTGGGGGTAGTGATGTTTTAGTTTTGCCTCGAGTTTTGGTTTCAGTTATTATTAGTTTCCTGTGCTAGGTGTTTTAGTTATTATTAGTTTTCGTTTTTACGTCAAGTTTTAGTTTTAGTTATAGTTAATAAAAACTGAAACCTCCTAGTTTCAGTTTTCGTTTTTTTAGTTTTCGTTTTAGTTTTAGTTTCAGTTATTTGGTCACTGATAATCTGATACTTAGCCATCGTGAATGTACATCAATTTATTACAAAAATCATTAGGTTTACAGCAAGGTGTTCAGTATGGTAGTATGCCATGCACATATACATGTTTAGCCTTTTAATGACTGTTAAATTTAGTTTCGACACATTGGAAAATCTAACAGTTGAAGATAACGAGCTTTGATGTAAGTCATGTAACCGCACAAACTGCCGACTAAATGACGTGATTCTAAAGACTAGAAACTGTAGCCGGCCGGTGTAGTGGGATGGACGTTTCACGGATTGAGTAATGACTTGCGGTGGTTCCGTGGTTCTTAATGACTCATCATTGCAAAAGTTGGGGCTACTGGCCTACTGCGTCCGTTGGCAACTTGGGTTATAACTGATGCGTTCAATTAGCACCAATTAGAAACACTGCGGCCACTGGGAATGGGAACTTGTAATTGTAATTGTAACCGAAAACTTATATAGCACCACTCACATCGGCGGCGCTTTCAACCCGCATCAATGCCGGCACCGGCAAAAAGGAAAGTTTTCAGGCGTCTACGGAACTGGAGAGGAGAGAGGGCAAGAAGCTCTTGGCGGAGACACAAGGGGAGACAGTTCCAAGCAGAGGGGCCAACATAGGCCAAACTTCTGGATTGTGCCGTAGAAGATCGCATGCGAGGGACAACCATAAGGCCGCGAGCCGAAGATCGCAAGGAAGTCCTCGCAGGCAAGGAAGAAACTGGGTTGCAAAAATTCATTAGGTAAGACGGAGCAGAGGCAGTGAGGCAGTTGCGCATGAGAGTGAGGGTTTTAAACTGAATTCGCTGTTGAGCAGGGAGCCAGTGGAGGGAATCACGGATAAAGGCAGAAATGTGGGCAAACTTAGGAATGTCACCTATAAGCCGAGCAGCAGCTCCTCTGCTCTTCATCCTATATACTTCAGACCTTGGGGGGATTTTCCAGCAGTATGGGGTTTCGTCTCGTCAGTATGCTGATGACACCCAGTCTCTAATAGATGGTCCAGCCTCTTCTGCTGTCCAAATGGTTGAACGCATCTTAGCAGCAGCCTCTGCTCTGGATTCTTGGCTTTCCTCTAATCGCTTGCGGCTGAACCCCGACAAGACTCAGTTTATCTGGCTCGGTGGTCGCCTCCAACTCAGCAAGATTGATTTTGAATCTCTACATCTTAGGTTTCCACTCATTCAATTCTCCTCCTCTGTTCGTGACTTGGGGATTGTCCTTGACCCTACCCTCTCCTTTACTGATCAAGTTAACTTTGTATCCCAATCTTGCTTTTATCATCTACGCCAGCTCCGATCCATCCGCAAGTCTCTTTCATTTCATGCTGTCACTACACTGGTCCACGCTCTGATCTGCACTCGGGTAGACTTTGGCAATGCTGTGTACATTGGCCTTTCCTCCTCCAATATGCACAAACTCCAGACTATCTGGAGTTTGTGCATATTGGGAGCTGGGATGATCACTAGCGCTGGCTGCTGGGTTTATCTCTTAAACGATTGGTGTCACTGGTTAGCTGTCAGGAAATGTACCTGTCGCCCGAGTGGCCCGACTGCATCCGAAATAATTACTTCGGGAAGTGGTGGGCTATGTTCAATAAATCATGAAATGATGAAAACCAGGAATCACATCAATTGGTCCTACAGCTATAGGTTTTCGTTGGGCGTTTTAGTTTTCGTTATATGTTTTCGTTATTATTAGTTTTGACTGTTTTAGTTTCAGTTATCGTTTTTCGTGGGTTCCGCTAAGTTTAGTTTTTATTTCGTTATTGTTTTTGTATAAGTTTTCGTTTTAGTTATAGTTTTAGTTAACTAAAACCTTAAGTTTTCGTTAACGAAGGTTTTCGTTTTCGTAACCGTTAACGAAAACAACACTAGTTGGGGGCAATTGCTGTCACTCGTGTTTAAAGACAGACATGTGAAAAAGCAAAGGCTGGTGGCATTCTTGAGAAATTATTGTTTACAACTGTACTTTTATTTATTCTTTGTTGCAGGTCCTAATCACATTAATATCTACTTGAGCCCCAGACTGAATGTTCGCTTAGCTGGCTGGTCAGTTGGTAATCATATACCAGCAGAAACAGACATGCCTCTTGGTACAAAGCGTCTTCATTACTTTCTCTTCTATTCATATGGCAGAAAACCTGATGTGCCATTGCAACTGCAGTTAGATTTGGAGGTTAGTTGAGAGTTAGCTCTATGGCTTACTTTAACCTATTGTACACCTATCACTTAGCAGGCCAAACAATGCTTAATGGAAGACATTTGTCAGCAAAGAATCCCTATTAATGGAAAAATTTATGTAGCGCCTTTTCAGAGTTGCTCACTTGCCTTACTAGAAACTATTGAGAGTCACACAGTGTACTAGTTAGCCTAAACTATGTTAAATGTCAATAAGATCGTAAAGTTCATCATTTAGCATACAGTGCTCAGATAGTTGGACAAGTCACACGTGGTGGGCTCCCAGATGTGTGCAGAGCCTAACAAATGAATTCCTATCTAGAATTGAAGGATGACACGATATCCAAAGTTCCTGAACCATGGCATCAACTGAAGCTGTGGTTGCCTGAGAAACCATAGTTAAACGTTGTGGTTGATAATGGTTATTTAAGTAGTCTCAAACCCTTTTTCAGAATTATTTCCATAGATTGCTTGCAGTTTCTGATTTTATTTTGACACCTTCTAATGTGGAAGCCCACCACCATTTTGAATGGATTGCTTGCAGAAAGCTTTGCTAGAAGTTGGAATGTCAAAACTGGAACTTTGCCGTAGGTGACCAGAAAATAAATCATGGATTCAGTATTACAGAGGTGAGCCAAGGTCTTTGGTGTGTGTGCGTTGCAAACGCGTGAATCCTCTGTTGTCATTCAGCACAGCATGGATCAGAAACTCTGAGCTCATCATAAATCAGTTGTTGACAAGAATCTGCTGGCTGGTTCCTGCTGTATGCAAGAACCTGCCAGTGGAAGCTTATCCCATTGTTCAAGCATCATTATATCACATTGGGCAGAAGGTAATCATAGAACCCAAATAAAGAACTAAACATTGAGGCGCCTAAGAAGTTAGTGGATTGAAATAGGATGCGATGCACCGACAATATCCAAATGAAGATTTAATGTCTCCACCGGTCCTTCTTCCAAAGGTCGTTTTTGAGAAAGATAGTGTTTCAAAAGTATCAGATCACTCGATGGAAGATAATAGATTATCCCCAGAAGTTACATTCCAGAATCGACTGGAAAGGTCACCCATCCATATTGGAAAGTTTTCCTATTGGCTAAGTAGAATAGGTTAAGGTTTGACCGAGGCCACACCTTTGCTACGATTCTTCGTATGCTGTCAATCATAGGTGTTCGGAGTTTGACGGACCAATCACGATCAATTACCTTAGAGCCCCCGTTGATTTAGCACAAGTAAGTCAGTTACAGTGCTTGGTCAGTGAGAGTTAGTGGAGTGGCGAGTCAGCTTAGGCTGGGCATTCTGTATGAGACTGGCATGTTTGGTGTTCTTGAGAAGTCTAGAATAGTCCTGAGTTCTTGTAGTTGTTGTAATTATCATAGATATATTTCATGATCCTCTGCGAATCTTAATTCAAACATTCTCAGATGAAATCAGAAAAGTATAATGTTTGTTGGACATTTGCAGTCAGAATGACAATAAACGAGAAAAGGAAGATTCATGTCCAGTTATGGTCAGAAGTTATGTCCTCTACACAGAAACGATATGATCCATCCAACAAATATCTTGAACTTGTAGTGCATGTGTGTATTAAGGAGGTCCTTCCAGATGAATAATGAAATGCAACATTTCAGAATAATCCATTAGGGTCATCCATAAAGGACGTCCGCAATGGGGGGGGGGGAGGGAGGGGTCATCGGAATGTGGACAAATGCGGACAAGGGGGAGGGAGGGTTATGACCAGTGCGGACGTCCGCATTTAAACTTTTAAATTTGATAGTTGTTTAAACACCACCTTGTTTCAGCCTTACTCGAAAGATGAAAAGGTCAGTGAAGTGATTGCCTAAAACTTCATGCATGGTATAACCTTTACTGTGACTTTAAAGAGGCTTTTATTACTGCACATCCTGCGATATGAAACCTGAACTGTCACTTAAACGTGCACAGGAACTGTGGAATAATTTTAAAAATAATGACGACGACATTAAAAATTGGCTTAGGCGTGCGGACGTCCGCAAAGGGGAGGGAGGGAGGGTAAGGTCAAATGCGGACAAGGGGGAGGGAGGGGTCCAAAGTGGGTCATATTTTGCGACGTCCTTTATGGACGACCCCTTATCTATGGATCTATCTTTTGTCCAAGTAACGTGATACTCTTGAATTGGCATGCTTTTAGAAATCCCTGGCATGCTTTAGAAGTTGGTGGTTCTGTAAACAGGTGAAGGCATCTATCCGTCAGTGCATCTCATCCTATATCAATCGAGAACCTCCACTAACTTCGTAGGCGTCTTTAGGTCTCATTGCTTATCTGCATTTTATAATTACTTACTGAGATGAGCAGTGTGATAGTGGACAGTACCGCAGCTTTTAAGCTGTCAGCCGTGCTTTGCACATTCTAATAATAAGCTTCAATAAGCCAAATGCATACATACTTCTTCTATTCAGCACACCATGTTACAGAGGGGTAAAATCACCATCTTTCTGTTAAATCACTTTCATGCATGATCATGTGACCTGATTCAGCCTACTATAGGTAAAAGAATAGCATGTGTACTATGTCGCCATCTGGTTAATCTTTGCACTTGCGTGACTTCTATTCTGATGTCGTTGGACTAAATCCTGGTCCTTGTTGTTGTCTTGACACCATTGATTTCAGCCATTGAAAATATTTGTTCCATTCATAACAAATCCACATCCCACCTGTAAGCATGTCTCAAAATGAAACCTGGCTCCATCCTCATCATGTGCATTCTTTCGTCTCTCCTGATCAATCCTTGGTGGGTAGGATAGTGTGGAGAGGTAGCCATTTTGTATATATGTCCTATGACTGTGTTGCTTCTGTCTTCTTATTCCACCCGTAAAGTGTTTGCATGTCTGGCCCAGTCTTGGCTTTGGTAATAGGTGACTACCTTTAATCTATGTATATCAACTTCATCACTTTTGATGTCTGGCTTTCTTATAGAATTTTAAACTCTGTTCAGAACTGGATATTAGTTGATGATTTCAGAGTACATATGGATACTCCAGATAACGATTATCTAAAATTCAAAGACCTACGCCTCAAGCAACATGTTTCTTTTCCAACTCATGACTTGGGCTATACAACTGCTCTCGTAGTAACCAGATTTTACTCTTCCACTTAGCCCCGTAAAATGTTTGCCTGCCAATTTTTGCATCATTGTGACTTACAGTGAGGAGCAATTTATGGTCTTGAAAATATGGTGAATATCCAGGTACATACTACAAGTACAACATACATATATAATAAATATACACACTATTCTAAGACTCAATTCCTAGACTCAGTTTTACGAAAAATTTCATTTTATGTTGAATCAAAACTGCTGATTTGATATATATATCATATCAAAAATCAAACACACCAGGCAACCTGAGTTAAGAATGTCCAAATCACTAGTTTTCCTTTTTATTTTGATTTCACATTGAATATATTCAATTGATGTTCTAATTTGATTTCACAATGTGAAATCGAACATATTTGATTCAAAGGAAAGTAGTGATTTGCAGGATCCTACCTGATTAAAGGTTGCCTGTTTTCAAGTTGTTAAATGTTGTTTATATAAGGGGTCGTCCATAAAGGACATCTTCTAAATATGATCTACTTTGGACCCCTCCCTCCCCCTTGTCCCCCTTGTCCGCATTGGACCTTACCCTCCCTCCCTCTATGCGGACGTCCGCATGCCTAAGCCAATTTTTAATGTCATCATCTTTTTTTGCAATTATTCCACAGTTCCTGTGCACATTTAAGTGACAGTTCTGGTTTCATATTGCAGGATGTGCAGTAATAAAAGCCTCTTTAAAGTCGCAGTAAAGGTTATACCATGCATGAGGTTTAAGGCAATCACTTCACAGACATTTTCGTCTTTCGTGGAAGGTCGAAACAAGGTGGTGCTTAAAAAACTATCAAATTTAAAAGTTTAGATGCGGACGTCCGCACTTGTCATAACCCTCCTCCCTCCCTTGTCCGCATTTGTCTGCATTTCGATGACCCCTTGTTGCGGACGTCCTTTATGGATGACCCCTAATGCATTTGTTTATTTATTGTTTTTAAAGAACATGTAGAAATATTTTGTTGCTTCAGCTGGAATCTGCCTGGACAGATGATGGAAATGGACTTATTGATGTGGCATTAGGTGCGCATTACTTGGATGGAAAAAATTCAATGTCACCTGAACTTCGTGGCTGTGTGGAAGCCCTGCCTGACTGGACAGTCCCTATGGCGTGGATGGCTACATATGAAGCATGGGTCATCTAAGGTTTTAGGCTGAAATATAAAAATTTCATTTAATAGTGTTACTAATGAACAATAATTGGACATACATGTCTTTCATTTGGTTTGTGTTCTAGGTACACTTTGACTTTAATAAATGTGATTTAGTAGTGTTACTAAATGAATAATTGGACATATATGACATCACTTGACTTATTCATTTTGTTCTAGTTACAGTTTGACTTTAATAAAGGTTGATTTAATGGTGTCACTAAATGAATAATTGGACATCACTTGCCTTATCTTTCATTTTGTTTGTGTTATAGTTACACTTTGACTGTAATAAAGTTTGCTTCAATAGTGTTACTAAATGTATGAATAAGATTTACAGATTGTCAAAACGTGAAATGGAAGGGGATAGAGTAATGGTAACACCCATGGCCAGGAGAGCAGCAGTACGCGGTTCAATTCCCGCAACCCCCTCGGGTGGGCGCCTTGCATGGCTGCCATAACGCGTGTTTAGTTAAGATATTGATAATTGTACTGTCATGTCTCGACGTAATCTTACTGCATTTCTGGGTTTGAATTAATAAAGAAAAAGATTATTATTATGCTTCCAAACCCATAAACTGCACTCTTACGCCTAATCAAGCAGTTAGCCAAGTAACCGTCACATGAAGGCATCTTCGCTGCATCATGTGAAAACTGAACTTCAATGCACTGGACTTTATGTTAAGAATTGCAAATTAGGGAATGATAATCAGTCTCCAAGCCCATACTCTGCATTACAAGGTGAGCGATGTAAGTAATTGGCTACTATGTCCCATGGTAGCTAATTGTTACACCACTCTATAGCTGTCTTGACTGATGTTAGTGTTAGCTACTGGTGCTAAGACATTCTGAGATTGAGCAACCTGAGAATTGGTGGGGTGAGCCTTGTAGTTCAGAGATAACAAGCTGTCACTTAATTTAGACCAAACTAATTTCATGCTGTTTAATTCTTACTGGAAAGTTCTTTCCTCATATTATGGTAATGATACACCTATTACTGAAGTTACATTGTGTAAATTCTAGGTGCATCTCACATTCATCAATATTAAACATATTTAAAAAAGCCCAGAACATTGGCATTGTCTGCCGTAACAAACGCTTTACCCAAACTCGCCCTGTTAAACCTATAACTACTTGTCTGAGCAGCTGGAGCAGTTTTGAATGGCGGCTAATAATGCATCCTAAGGGGTCCAGACTTGTTGTCCTCGAGACCATGGTCTTGGTCTCGAGTGCACTCGAGTTCGTTTTTAAAAGTCTTGTTCTCGGTCTCGAGACCAAAAGTCTTGGTCTTGAGGTTCAAAGTCTTGGTCTTAGTCTCGAGGTTCACAGTCTTGGTCTTGGTCTCGCAACACCAAGACCAAGACGGCTGTCAATATGAACAGTCATTTAACAAAACTCAAGAATTAAAAAATTTATCAAACCTGTTTGCATCATAGCCTATGACAAATACCTACGAACGGACGCAAGTTTTGTTGGTCAGGAAAACCCACAGGCAGCAGCAACTAAGTTATGCTGTGTCTGGAAGCCCTGCCGAGACTTTTTTCTGAAGCCAGACGGTCTGAAAAACCATGGGAGGATTTCAACTAGGTTCACAATTTGTACATTTACATCCAGTGCTTGAAAAGCTACTGTGTGTGCCAGCGACTTCAGCACCTATGGAAAGTATTTTTTCACATGGCCGAATTTTTATGAGGCCCACAGGTCACATCTTGGTCAGAAAATTCTGAGTGAATTGTTTTTTTTTAATACAAAAGGCATTTGGAATAACAGTTTGCATGAAGGACTTTTTTAAATACGAATTCGGAATTCTCTGCAGTCTGCATTAAAGTTAATTTGCCTGAGTAAAATAAAAGACTCGCATTTTCATTAAAATAACGATTAGTCCAACTTGACAATTTTTTGAAGGAAAATAAGAAGTCTTGGGCTGAATGTGATTTTTTGGGTCTTGGTCTCGAGGTTCAAAGTCTTGGTCTTGAGGTCTTGACAAGGAGACTAGGGTCATCCATAAAGGACATCTGCAACGAGAGGGGAGGGAGGGGTCATTGAATTGCGGACAAGGGAGGGAGGGGGTTATGACCAGTGCGGACGTTCGCATCTAAACTTTTAAATTTGATATTTTTTAAACACCACCTTGTTTCAACCTTCCCCAAAAGACGAAAATGTCAGTGAAGTGATTGCCTAAAACCTCATGCATGGTATAACCTTTACTGCAACCTTCCAGTCTTGTTGTCCTCGAGACCAAGGTCTTGGTCTCGAGTGCACTCGAGTTCGTTTTTAAAAGTCTTGGTCTTGGTCTTGAGGTTCAAGGTCTTGGTCTTGGTCTTGGTCTTGAGGTTCAAGGTCTTGGTCTTGGTCTTGGTCTTGAGGTTCAAGGTCTTGGTCTTGGTCTCGCAAGACCAAGACCAAGACCGGCTGTTAATATGAACAGTCATTTAACAGAACTCAAGAATTCTGTATCAAGCCTGCTTGCATCATACGACCAATATCTATGGATGGATACAAGTCATGTTGGTCAGGAAAACCCATTGGCAGCAGCAACAGTTAGTCTGTCTGTATCAGACGGTATGATAAACCGTGGGAAGATTTCAAAAGGACTCACTATCTGTACATTTACATCCAGTGCTTGAAAAGCTACTCTGTGTGTGTCAGCGACTTCAGCACCTGTAGAACGTATTTTTTCACATGGCGGAATTTTTATGAGGCCCACCAGGCACGTCTTGGTCAGAAAATTCTGAGCAAATTGGTTTTTATAAAATACAAAAGGCATTTGGTATAAGAGTTTGCATGAAGGACTTTTGAATACAAATTCGGATTTCTCTGCAGTTTGCATTTAAAGTTAATTTGTTTGAATAAAATAAAAGACTCATGTTTTCATTAAAATAGCGAATATTCCGACTTGACAATTTTTAGAAGTCTTGACCTGATTTCGATTTTTTGGGTCTTGGTCTTGGTCTTGGTCTTGAGGTTCAAGGTGTTGGTCTTGGTCTTGGTCTCGAGGTTCAAAGTCTTGGTCTTGGTCTTGGTCTCGAGGTTCAAGGTCTTGGTCTTGGTCTTGAGGTTCAAGGTCTTGGTCTTGGTCTTGAGGTTTAAGGTCTTGACAACAAGACTGCAACCTTCAAGAGGCTTTTATTACTACACATCCTACGATATGAAACCCGAACTGTCACTTAAACGTGCACAGGAACTGTGGAATTCATGTAATTATAAAAAATATGATGACTAAAAATTGGCTTCGTCATGCAGACGTCCGCATAGGGGGAAGGAGGGAGGGTAAGGTCCAATGCGGACAAAGGGGAGGGAGGGGTCCAAAGTAGGTCATATTTTACGGACGTCCTTTATGGACGACCCCTGACCCATTTAAACTGACTTTCTAATACTGGATACACCACAGCAGTTCAAGAAGCTTGATTGGTTTAAAACATGAATATAAACTTCTTAAATGATGATTAACATGATGATTAAATGATGATTATAAACCTTAAATGATTATAAACCTCTGGTCTGCGGACCACCTTGATCTACTTGTCCCTCGTGCAAGGACTTCGATGGCTCAGCAATGTCAGCATCATGCTTTTGCCATCCTTGGCCCATCCTTATGGAATGACGTACCCCCCTCTCTGTAGCAAGATATTGTTTGGGATCTTGCCCTCTACTCTCCATTGCATAAATACCTTTCTTTTCCCTCAGGGCCGTCATGCTGGGAGCGCCTCTGAATAGTCTATACTGTGAGCGGCACTTTATAAATAATCGTATAGGATAATCTATGCTGACGTCACTTTTTTTATTCCACCACGATTCGTTTCCTGTATTTTAAGTTTTTTTAATGTCTTTAAACGTTAGAACCTTTCTGCTACCAAGTGCTAAGAAACGCCAATTGGTGAAGAAAAGACTGAGAAGATCAGTCTTTGGTGTGCTTCAGCACCGCATTTGGGTGCATTTCTTTCATGTGCCAAAGTAAAGGCACCAAGAAAAGAGTAGAATCAATGATTTGCCTGCTATCATTGGAACGTGTACAACTTTACATAGGGGTCGTCCATAAAGGACGTCCGTAAAATGACTTACTTTGTACCCCTCCTCCCCCTTGTCCGCATTTTACCTTACCCCTCTCCCCTTTGCGGATGTCCAATTTTTAATATCATTTTTACAATTATTCCACAGTTCCTGTGCATGTTTAAGCGACAGTTCGGGTTTCATATCGCAGGATATGCAGTAATAAAAGCCTCTTTAAAGTCGCAGTAAAGGTTACACCATGCAGGTTTTAGGCAATCACTTCACTAACCTTTTTGTCTTTCTGGGAATGTTGAAACAAGGTGGTGTTTAAAAAACTACCAAATTTAAAAGTTCAGTTGCAGACGTCCGAACTGGTCATGCCCCACCCTCCCCTCATTGCAGACGTCCTTTATGATTGACCCCATATTGGGATGTCCCACTCCCATTATCAACCCCCTCAGAGGCCATCCACATAATTACGTACGCAAAAAAATCATATTTTCATACCCCCCGTTTCACCTCGTACATTTTGTGCATACGTACAACTAAGCTTCTCTATAAATGTCTTATACATGTAGATGACTTTAGCTAATTAACTTTTGTAAGGGGGCCCTTACAAAAGTTAATTAGCTAAAGTCATCTACAAGTTTACTTTACTCTACTAAATATCTTTTTTAAACATCATATCTGCTAGCTAAAATTTGTTTTAATACTACATAAAATTGATAAAGCAGGAATATAGTCAGTGATTTGGTTTTTAGTTCTGATGTTAATATTTCATAACTAGAAATTTAGTTTGCGTACTTACACATTCTGTCGCACCCGTACGCATATCGCCTAAATCCGAACACCCCCTTCCCCCTCATTGCGTACGTAATATATGGATGGCTCCTCACTGTGACTACATGCATGACACTTAAGTATACCCACACCTGGGTTACAATTACTCACAATACCGAACTTCCTAAAGCAGTTGTTACGTGTCCATCTGAAAATGAGTCATCAGTTTACAAAACCTTGTCACTTGACTGGTCAATATGATTGATTGTCAGTTACAGTTACCGTATGGTAACTCAAGATCGAGAAAGTGACACAGTTTTGAGTTGTTTATGAGCTGTTTTGACACTACAAATAGCAATGAGCTCATCCTGCAATCTTGATAGTTTCTTGCTGAAAATTATTGGTTATTGTAGACATGTTGAATGCTTACAATGAAGTTCGTTATGTACAGTATTCAAAGTTGTAACAGATTTTGATAAATTTCCAGCCTGATTGAAAATTTGAGAATTTTCCATCAGGCTGGCCATGAAATACACAAGAGATTTGCAGTCCGACACATTCCCTGATGAAATGGTTCAACTTGCTGATTTTGCATATTAACCAAACGGTTGTGCCACATCTGCCGCTTTAGCTATGCTCCTGTACACCGAGAACTTTCTCGAAACATGGCATAATGTATGCCATCACTCTGCATAAATTATGTTCATGTCATTGATTATTTCTAACTGTTCAGGTGAAAGCCATTTCAGAAATATGGGACTTGTCAGAAATAAGCTGTGAACTTCCATGAACCACAAACATCTAAATACACTGGAACTTCTTAGTGTTGAAAGTGATATGCTTAACTTGATTTCATTTGGTGACATTATTACGCAGTTTGTGCAGCTGCTGTACGTTGCAAATTTTTGAGCTGTTAACAATAAAGAGAATAGATTGAAAGTTAATCTGGCCCCATTTGGAAACAAGTAAAACAGTTAGCAGAAAGTGGGTGTGTTTGATGGATTTGAGGAGGAAGACATTTTCAGAAGTTGAGAATTTGGACAAGCCATGGTATAAGAAGTTTTAGCTAGGGAAGAAGGGAGAAGTCTTATGTTGTTTCAATTTGAACATTTGAATGGAGTTAAACAATAGCTGGAATTTGTAAATGGACTTGAAATTGGATTAAAGACTTTAGATAACAAATATCTAGTAACCCATACAAATGTATCAATGCTAGCATTAATTATACAGGGGTCAATTCACTTTTTGGCCACCATTTCTGGACTAAAATTGCTTCATGCAGGGAACCGATTATTCAAATACACAGATGATTGCTATTTGGTAATTCCTGCCTCGAACATAACGACCACTGACTCTGAACTTGCCCACTTAGCTGAATGGGCCAGAAATTGCAACTTGTCCTTAAATCATAGCAAGTCGTGTGAAATCATGATAAGGCGTCCCCGAACCAAAATTCTAGATACCCACCCCTCCGCCCATTGCGGGGATCGTACGGGTAAATGAAATCACAATTTTGGGAGTCACTCGTTCGGAAAGAATTGGGTTCTCCTCGCACATTAACAACATCTGTTGTAAAGCTCAACAATCCTTTTTTCGCATGGATTAACTGGAAGCTGCCTCCATGATGTTGTACGTTCCACCACAGTGGCACAAATGTTGTACTCATCTCCAGTCTGGTAAGGATTTTCCAATGGTGGTGAGAGAGAGTGTCTCTCTGCTTTGATACATAAACTTAAGCAACAAGGGTCACTTATACAGTATACTCCTACATTTGACTTGTTGTGTTCTAAGGCGGACGATGCTCTCTTTGCTGCAATCCTTCGGGACCCAGGGCATGTCCTCCATGATTTGCTCCCTCCGATACGATCTTATGGGTACTCTCTTCGACCTCGCTGGCATAATCGTGAGATACCACGATGTGATCCTTTGACAGGGAAGGGTTACATTGCTAGATTACTGCATAAATGATAAAACACTTGCTTTTTTTATTTACTTATTTTATCATTTTGATTTCGATTTATTATTACTTCAATGTTTTACAATCAATGCTTCTAGCATTGTCCCATTGTGCATTTGCTAATGGTGTAATAAACACTTATACTTACTTAACAAAACGGAAATAGTACCATAAGAACAATAGAGAATAGATTGAAAGTTAATCTGGCCATTGCTGGATATTGCTGTCTGTATCCAGTTTGTACAGACTTTAGATAAGAATTATCTTGTAACCTAACAAAACGGAAATAGTACTGTAAGAACTGCATAGCTGGATATTGTATTTTGGTGTTGTAGACTTGCTGTCTGTATCTAGTTTGAACAAGAGAATTTTTACAGAAGGACATTTTGGTGCTTGCCATTCATCACATTTGTGGCAGAACTGATATGTTTAAACATAAATTTCATGGACACAATATTTGGTGATGATATTTCTTGCAGAAAGATCAGAAATCAAACCTCGGTTCTTATGATGAATTAGTTTTTCTAACTAATATGATCATAAGAACTATGTATGTTTGCTTTTTCTTTTTTCCTAAATTTTGAACTTTGACTCAGTTATCAGGACGATACTCTTTCAACTCTTCCAATACTTTCTTTCTTGTGCCTCTTCTTTTTCCCTAATTCTTGAACTTTTGCAGAACTATCAAGCAGAGACTCTTCCTTTTCAAGAATTTCTTCTTTGTGCTTCTCTTTCTTTCTTCTTAACTGTACCGCAGAACTATCAAGCCCCTCGCCTTCAACAGACACAGTTTTTTGCAAATGTTTGTTCTTTTTTTTCTCTGACTCAAAAGCTGTCAAGTCGGCATCCTCAAAAGCAGATGCCACAGTCTGCTCACTGTAGTCTTCTTTAAATAAGTGTCTTTTTTTCTTCTTTGTTGAACTGGATGACTTCAATTCTATCTCTTCATCATTAATTTCGCTGTTCCTTTTCCTTTTCTTCACACGAGGTGTTTCATCATCTAAATATTTTAATTTTTTTGGTTCAGACAACTCTTCCACTGAAGTGTTCAATGTTGAAGCTTTTGATGTTTTAATAGTATTCATATCTGCTAAATATTCCACATTTGGCCCCTTTGTCTTCTGTTGTAAATCTTTGACCCCAACAGTATCAGAAACATTGCTTGTCAGTGATGACCTATTACCAATCTCTTTCGCGATTTCGGACTTTCTACAACATCAATGATTGCATCTGATTTTACTCCATTGTCAAGTCATCAAAGTTCTCTTACTCATTTATACAGTGATGCCAGCACAAACAAGAGCATTTGCAGATCCAGCGAAGTAAGGAAATAAATGCTCCATGTCACCAATCAGTTCAATGTCGTCTTAATGTGCTTCTGGCCCGGTATTAGTACACTATCTGGGTGATGTCTTTTGCATTGGACATTGGCACAACAACAGTTAGTAATTAACAATCAGTTTATCTTCACATCAATATGCTTGACCCAGAACAAGTTACAGTAATCGAGGTAAGTTTATACCAATGTGTTCACTGAGATATCCTTGAAGACGTTGGGACACAACACTCGAGTTCATTGCAAGTCGCAAATGTTCATAATATGAAGAGTTGATGACTTATAAACACCATTCACATAGACACAGCAGAACGAAAAGGATGCCCAAGTCACAAGTGACACCAACCAAATGAGTCACCCAGTTTCAAAAATTAAGCCCAGGGCTGAAATTTCTTAATTCAATTTTCAATGAATTAAGGAGAGGTTAATAGGCCACCATTCAAGACTGCCCCTCTGCAAAGTGAACATGTGGATTTGGGTATCATCAGCATCTAAATTATATCCCAGTGAATGATTGCCCTGCAGTGTTCCCAGTAGTGTGGTGTATAATGTAAAGAAAAGAAGGCAAAGCATGGAAACCCACTGAACACTGTACTGGATGAATAATTACTATTAAATACAGTTACTGAGAAAGCAGAGGAAGATAAATAGCAAATCAATTCAGTGCATTTAGGATATAAACCCCAAACCAGGGCTTGAGACAATGGAAAAGAAAAGAGTGGTCCACAATATCAAAAGCAGAAGGCAAGTCAAGAAGAGCAAGTGCTAGCACAACATTCCACCCCATCCATCAAGCATATATGTCTTGATGAACAGCAAGAAGTGTGAATTATTGTGAATGCAACTTATGGTACACAGACTGAATTGGGGAGATAAGGGAGTTGGGTGAAATGTGTACTTTAATGAGTTAAATATATGTTTAATGTGAATTAATTGACTGCAAAAATTTTAAGTAAGATGAAGAGCTGCTTAGAGCCAGTCCAGAAGTCCAAACCAATATTTAAGTTGATAAAAGGAGTAAATCACGAACCTCTCAATGACTGAGAGGTTCACAAAAAGATGCTACATTTTAAGATACAAACATACAAATACGTACATATACCTGGAAATGTCGACAAGTTTTCCTTCTATAGCAAGAAGGGAATTGTAGACGTGCATGCCAGTGATCTCAAAGATGACTTCTTTGCCTTCTTTGATATTCTTCCGTGACAAATCGGACACTTGATCTCTAGGCTTCAGAATAGAGGCATTGAAAAGATTGTGGATTAAGACACCAAGATGATCTGTGCTAACTTTGTTTACAGTTCCACTAACATAAGATCCAATCTTGGGACGAAAGACGATAAAGTCAAGAGCAACACTGAAATGAATCAATGGATTATCTGCATGAATTCTTCCCACGGAATCCAACCAGCATATGTTTCCATAGGCAACTGGAACACCGTTATGTCTGCACAAGTAAAAAAGTAACATCAAATAGAAAAACCTAATAATGGTTATACGAAATAGAATAAATTCGTCCACATTTACTCTTATATTCACCAAGGGATTATTAGAAACAGCTTAAATGTATGTAAATGTTCTTGTGTATATGCAAAAAAATTAATAAGGACATCACAGATCCTTTCAAACAATCTACCACAAAATTTGCCTGTGGAAGTCATTTGCAAAATGTTAACAAAGCCAAGAACCACAATGGGTCGGGATGTAGCCAAAAAGGCCAACAAAATATGGAGTCAAATGCCCGATTGTCACGCTGATTGGTGTGTGAGACACAGTACTTAGCTGTCTGGTTCATCCTTTACTCTGTGGTGTAGCATCAAGATCGCAAGTTTATGCCCAACCACCATGGACATCTCATCCATGGTGACCAGGCATAAACTTGCCTGGTCACCAAGGGCAATATGTTAAGGCAAATGGATGTCACACAAGTTATTAACAAATAAAAATAAGGATTTTAAACACAGAGCTTATATGTTCATATTCTGAAGCTCAATTAAGGCTCTAACGAAAGCGTTCTGATAGTATGAGCCTACAAATTCTGGCATGTGAGACAGACAAGCAACTATTTGTGTGTACAGTATTTGCCGAGGCGAAAACTTCCAAATAGTGCCAAAAAACGGGATATACAGCCGAGGCAAATGTCCAAGGCGATTTCTGGCTGACCCCTATTATTGATACCAGTAAGAAGTGAGTTACAGTAATCTAAGCGACTGGAAACCAAAGCATTTGCCACAGCTGTCCTTGCAGGCTGGGGCACATAATGCGTAATTATGAGTGAACATAATCATAAGATGCTGTTTACATGGCTGGTGAGATAGAACTGAAAACAACACTTAAGTTATGAGCAGCATCAGCCAGCTCAACAATTGAGTCACTAAGTTTCAATTACTTAAACCCAATCATATTTGTTAAGTTGCTGTGGAGTGCCCAGTAGCAGAAATTCAGTCTTTGATGGGTTAAGGAGTTTATTGGCCGCCATCCAAGATTGAAAGATGAAAATATTTAATATTAAAAGTCAAACTAGAAGTTGGATGAAGACATGGCATTAATTTAGCAACTTAAACTACGGGCCTGAAAACATGTTGAATTTAGCAATGTAAACTATGGTTTACATTGCTAAACAGGGAGATTGCCTAGAGATATGCGGACGACATAGTGATAATGGCAAGCACGGAAACGGAACTGAGAGAGAGAGAGAGAGAGAAACTATGGTTTTACCAACGATAATTACCATGCTATAATTGCTGATCGTTTATTATCACTCTCCAGCCCGTGTCTCGACCAGACTTCCTAATAGATTTTTTGAAAATATACGTGTGTTTACATGTTTACACTCCCGCCCTACCTCTAACGAATAGACTAAATAAAGTCTTACCGTGATGAAAACGTATTGAGTTTTGCATCTAAAACAGTTTTTATTCCAGCTTTGATATCTTTTGGACTACCGATGCATCTCGGCGAAACTGCCACATGTTCCGACGCACGTACAACTTCAAGACAACTGTAATGTTCTTGTAACTTTTCTTTCGCCTCGTCAAAAAGCATGTGCGTACAGGGTATATTCTGTTTATGCATTTGACAGATTTTATCTAAAGTAACGTAGTTACACAAGAAAAATTACGAACCCTAATAATAATTATAGCTTTTCGTAAGCTTTCGACAAACCAAAGAATCCATATAAACTCTGCGCATGAACGGTTTGCTATGGATTTAGCACAGATATTCTATTATAGGATTTAGGGCAATTTCCCTTCAACGGAATAATTTATATCCGGTTGCACACATACCCATAGATGTCGCTCCACTTCAATTTTTTAATGTCTCCTGCGATTATGATCTTTTAAATCTCTACAGGAAATTTCCTCAAATGAAATCAAATATTCGTTTATTGCAAATTTGCAAGTTCTCGTCGACACAGAAGCGATGGGATCACACAACACCGTAGAGACAGTTAGGCCCTGGTCATCAGCCTGCCTTGCCATTTGCTATGTAAACACACATATATTTTCCTGACCACACGAAATTATCGCTAAAAACCGAGCCACACGACGTTAAATAGTGAGTTTCTAGTCCTGTGTAGGCCCTATTATAGGTTCTTAGGAATCCTTAATAATAGTTTCTCAGCTCTGTCATGGAGGATCTGAAAGCACAAGGAATGGATATGAGGCAGTCCCGTTATGCACTACGGGTGATGAAAGCCCACGGTCTTAAAGGCCCAAACGTCTTTGATGTTGCAAGGGCGACGACAGTGGCATGCATGCTATATGCAAGCCCCGCATGGTGGAGATTTGCATCCCAGCATGATAAAAATAAACTCCAAACCATTATAAACAAGATGACTAGGCAGAGGTACCTGCCGGAGGGTGGGCCAACGTTTGACCAACTCTGTAGGAAAGCGGGGGTCTTATACAACCCTGGTCATGTACTCTACAAATTGCTCCCACCCAAGAAACCTAAAAATTATGTTCTCCGACCTCGGGCTCACGATAGAGTGCTAACTCCTCATGAGGAAAAATTTCATTGGAAGAATGCTATACATGTATTCATATTGATTGTGATACTGTTGTTTTTTAACTGTTGCATTATGTATTGTATTATATTATGCTTGTACACTGGAGTGCTAATCTCTTGCAACCGGTTAATAAAGAAAATACTTACTTACTTACTTACTTACATTGTTTTGGTTTTCTGTGTTGATCATTAGGCCAAATCTTCTACTGGTTTCGTCAATCTGTGTCGTAATATCCTGTAGTTCTGGCCCACTTCTGGTGAGAAGGCCAATGTCATCAGCAACTCGGAGATTACTCACCAGCCCTCCATTGAATTTGATTCCTGCCTCGGCGTTGTTAAGGCTGAGTGACATTACTGCTTCTACAACAAGGTTAAAATGTATGGGGATAAGATACATCCTTGTCGTACTCCAGTTTCATGTGAAAGTACTCTGTGATCTTTTTATCTACTTTTATGGCACTTAATGATTTTCGATATATCTCTTACAAGTACAAGTTTGATCAATTGCTCTGGTATTCCTGCATTTTGCATTGCTCTTCACATTCCATCATACCATATACTGTTGTATGCTTGTTTGAAGTCTATGAAGCTGATGAAGACTTTCTGGTTGTGTTCTATGCTTTTTTCAAATATCTGTCTCATTGTGAATAGTTGATCAATTGGCTTCTTCCTGGTCGGCAGTGTTATTTTCGTTCGGAAAATCATTTCTATTTTAGTTTTTATTCAGTTCGGGTATCAATCATTTCTATTTAGTTTTAGTTTTTAATTTTTCAATCATTTTCGTTTCTATTTCGTTTCTATTCTTCAAATCATTTTAGTTTTAGTTTAGTTTCAGTCTTCCAAATCATTAATTTTTAGTTTTAATTTTCGTTTTTGGAATCTTTTTAGTTTTAATTTTAGTTTTGAGAAAGTAATGAAGAAGAAATTGCTGCAGGAGTCGTTGCTGTAAGCATTGTCCATCAGTAGTAGGCTACTGATTCAAGAAGGTTGTTCAATGTTTATTACGCATTCTTATGAAATGTTCTTTTAGCTAGAGAAAGGCTCGCATTTCCAGAGAATTCGACAGCCTGTTGCGTCTGCCTGCTGTTAAAAGTCCACATAAAGAAAAGATTCTTTCAACTTAATTTTTCTTAAAATGCAGTCATCCAGAGTCTGTATTGACGGGCTGTACATGTCCTTTTATGCTGGTTAGACTGGGTGTTTTTGTTTTTCGGCCTATGGAATTTCGTTTATGAAAAAGTTGCGTGTATGCTGCATAGGCCTAGCCCGTCATGTAGCGTATACAGCTATGCGAACACCACAGGGTTGTCCTTACTCCTTTGTCGTTCAGAACTGTATATTGGCTTTGCCTTTTATCGTTATCTTCTTCATGTACAAAGTATTCCCATACAATACGTTAGCGTTTCCTACCGTATAAAAATTTTACTAGACTCATTATTAATAATTTTGTAAAATGACTTCGACAGAAATTCGAGCTCGAAAAGACGCAACACGCAAGACGCAAGCAGGAATAGACACGCGCGCAGTTCAACTGCGTCGCCGAAAAAAAAAAGACATGGTTGGATTTTCAATACATCATTCAAGAATTTATTTTCGATTATCGTTTTTAATAAAATACATGGTTGGATTTTCAATACTTTTCGTTCAGAAAATCATTTTCGATTCTCGTTTTATTCGTTCTGAGTCCAGTCTTTTTTGTTTCTATTTCGTTCTCGTTCTCAAAATCTTTCTCGTTTTCGTTCTCGTGAATGATTAACTTTTCTTTTTCGTTCTCGTTTCGTTCTCGTTCACGATAATATCACTGCTGGTTGGAATCTGTCATGCTCTTCTCCAGGTGATATCTCAACATCCTGCTTCATTCTACTTTGTATCATTTGTTCAATTTGTTAACCTGCAGTACTGCATGAGTGTATGTGGTTAAATCTGTGGTTCACAAAATAGAAATTTGGCTCATTCATCTTGAAATGTGATATTAGACCTACTTCTGTAGCGGGTGCGAACATTAATCAAACATTTCCTAGAGGTGCAGGGCATAGAAAAGGTTGGGAACCCCTGCTGTGAAGCGATATATATGGCATATGTAGATCATGACTCATGAGTATGCCATTTTAGCTTGTGAACTTTCAATTTTTCATACCACAAAGTACAATGCAATTATATGGGAAGTTTGAAGGGCTTCTTCTAAGATGTGACTGAGTGAAACCAATTAGTGATTGTCTGTTTCTGCAGTCATGTGATGTGCTGTTGCAAGCTTACAATTTGTTGGTGGTTGTGCTCGTGACATCTTTTGAATGTGAAGATTAACTGGGAAGATTATTTCCAATATGAATATGAATATGGAATGTGAACATGAATATGAGATAACTTGACAGATGTACACAGTATGACCTGACACACACACAATGTTCCTAGTGGCATGTGCATTCAATCATATAATTATAATTCTCCATTTTCTATTGAGTTAATTGAATTTGGTTTGAGTCTTTAAAAATTAACAGAAAATTTACAGATTCTTTCAGGAGGATGAGAGACGGTGCATTAGATTGCTTGTACTCTAGAGTATCGTCAGACAAAATGTGATGACATGTATCTACCGTTGTGTGGTACTTATATAGATGTTTAGTTACATCAGTTATTATGATTGTCTAGTTACGTCACTTATGATTATGATTCAGTGGTCGTGAACAAGCTGTGCCCTGTGCTTAGTGTGGCACTTCATAAATTCTGAGTTTACGATTATTTGCATTAATAAATCTCATAACTGACAAAGAAAGCTACACAGACGTAAAATTTCTGGACAATTTTGATTTAAAAATAATGGCACAACAGCATAAATTTTATTTGACATCAGTTTAACTTCTACAATGTTTGCTACTTTTTCAAATAAATTGATCCTAGTACTGTTGGTGAATATATCTCACAAGTTCTGAGTCCTAATCATATTTTGTGGAGGCATTTCATGGAAGGAATTTACAAGCATTGTAATCTATTGTTTCATAACTTCAACAGCACCAGAACCTTTCTGACAATAATTATATTGATGATTGCTCTTACCCAGTGTGTATAGAACAATTTACAGGTTTAACAATTAGATTTTGACGAGGGAATTGCCCGAGTGAGTTAGGACCGTAAGCGTACAAGGGAAGCAACGTAGATCCAGACAGACAGCACATGGTTGGGATATGGTTGGATATGCACGGCCAGAGCAAATTCAACATCACTTGATGCATATTCATGGACCCCAGTTGCGTAGACACTGTCGACAATTGACTTCATTTCTGTGTATGGCAGGTTGATTGGAAAACCACATAACTGCAAAAGCAAGACAATGATCAATGAACTTTGTTATCATCTTTGTTGAAAACATTAATGAGGATGGTAAATTGGAAGAAAATCAATTTCACAATGTATTACAATTACTATGATGAGAAAATTAAATGCTGCTTTGATTACTAAATGAGACGATTACTAAATGAGACTAAACATTTGCCCTCTTCACCATCATCAGTTCCTGATGTCAATCATTTGTGTGAGAATAAATAAAATGGTTATGGTCTATCTTTGTTTCTCTTCCTTTGAATCATGCGTGTGGGATTTGATAAACTGATGTGCCTTCCACATAACGAATCTAATGACTTTATCCAGCAGAATCAGTGCTCGAAATGGACCGGAACGCACCGGAACGCCGTTCCGGTTCGTCAAATGCATCCGTATTATCGTTCCCTTTTGTCCAGTGGAAAATACTATGAAATTAACGTTTTTATTGTCCTCTGAAATGTGAATGCTCCCATATCTTTGACTAGCGTTCCGTTTCGTAAAATTTTCCATTTCGAACACTGAGCAGAATTGTCTAATCCTATAAAATCTCTTCTAATCTAATGACTTCTGTAGCATCAAAGGTCAATTAAATTGTAGTGAAACTTATATAATCCATTACAGAAACCAAGTCAAAATGTGATGTCAGAGAAACAGTGAGGCTACAGATCGTACATAAGCTGAAACAGACGAGTTAATTTTTGTTCTGATTAGAAAACTGACAGAATGCACAAAACTGGGCAGAGTAAAAGTCTTTTGATCCAATGCTATATATGTTCGCATGAGAGGAGAGTAAGTGGCAGAGACAGTGAATGCATTGCCTTGTGAACTATAAAAGAGATTTCAAACTTAATTCTCAGCCAGTGTAATGAGTGCAAGTGCAATATTGGCAAGATCAGTGGGTGACATGTAAAAACAGAGTAATATTGTCAGCATATTGCTACAACTTGGCTCTAAAGTGATTGGCTTATGTAGCTGATTAGTGAAGACTGCAACTAATAAGACAATAAGATAACAGATCTGCATGGTACACCAGCAGTGCACAGAGAAAGATCAGACCGAACACCCACTTGCCAAGACCAATTGCAGAGGTACGAAGTTAGCCAGTTTAGTGCAGTCCCAGAGACACTGAAGCTTTCACTGAGTCTAGACTCAAGACTCTAGAGGGTAGTAGCTGGTGGTCAACAGTGTCAAAAGCAGCACTAGGTCAAGGCAGATACCCAGTACGTTTTTCCAGTAGTGTTTATTCAGCCTTCCACTCGCTAGGTGGCGGCGCTGGTTAAATGAATAGTAGGCCGTGATTGGCGCCCTGTTGGCTGCCGTATAATACAGTTATATTCGACTCCTGTAAAACTGTTATCATGTGCTTCTACTGTATACATGTATGTAAGGCGCCCTGGGTGGCTGCCGTTTCTACTATGTGTATGTTCACTGTACAGCACAGTGCAGTTAGCAGGCACTTAAATAAAGGAAAGATTGTTATTATTATTATTATTATACTAATTGGGAGACAAACCTTATGTACTGAGTGTAAACCAGACTGCACACATAAAATGGGATAATGCTGAAAACGTCAATATTTAACAATACACTCCAGTTCCTGTACAGTGCGTTAAATATTTGGCAAGTCAAGTTAATAGCTTTGGAAGACATAACATCACTTTGCATTAAGCAGAATGGCACATAAACCAGGAGCACATAAATGAGTCCACACACAACGTATCAACAGACTAGTCGGGCATAAAGACGAATGCAGTTTCAGTGAAGTAGTCTTCATGGTAATAAAGTTCATTGGTAAGGTCTGAAGTTAGTGAAGGAAGTAATATCCATGTACATACAGGTAGAGATGAATGTTCAAGAACCTTTGAAATGTTACTGAGGCTGGAAATGGGTGTGCAGTTTGATATATTTAAGCAAATATCTGGCATATCATGTTCCACAAACACAGAGGCGGCGCTACACCAGGGCGCGCCAGTGCAAATGCCCTGGTAAAAAAACCTTTGCCCTGGTCGATGCCCTGCCAGAATTTTTGCCCTGTCCAGAATTTGTTCAGGCATATTTGTTATATCCTGATATATAAATTCACTTAATTCAATTAAATGTTAAAATTTGCTTTACAAATGTCAAAAAGCGTTCAGCTTCCGGGGGGCTTCGCCCATCTGTCCTCCTGACTATAGACAAACGTAATAGTGCTTGGAGCGATTTATGGTAAGCGCGGTAGCGCGATCTTATATGGTGAACATTTAAGCTCGCGCTACCGCGCTCTCCATAATTCACCCTCTGCACTGGTTACTTGCATGACTACCCTGGCTATGCCCTAGTTACAAAAAGTGTCTGGCGCCGCCCCTGCACAAACATTGTCTCATCGATAATCCATAGCATATGAAAATCTATTATCAAGACATGGAATGTATACCTTGTATGAACTAAGAACTTGGTCTAATTCAGAAAAATGCTCATACTGAAGTCCTTTTCCATGTGATTCTTCCAATCTAAACAACAAATACAACAATATGAATTCATGGAACCTTGCTTGATGTGTGACATTCTCCTCATCACGCTACATAAAATCTGTGAATTGGCTTGATCTTTTTGTTCCCAGGGCTAAAACTGCCTTGGCCCAGCACCAGTCGTTTGCTGTAGTGGGTCCCACGATCTGGAATTACCTTCCCCCTCTGCTCAGGGCCAAACTAAAGACTGGCTTTTCCTCATCAGTCTCTCGTTCCCTAAAGACATTTCTGTTTCCCTGGGGCTTCTGTGCTGAGAGCACCTCTGAATAGTTATTCGCAAGAATAATAATAATAATACTATTCTTTATTATTTCAAACTGACAGACGCAGTAAGATTACATTGAAACATGACAGTACAATCAAATCTTAACCAAACAAACGGTTTGGCAGCCATGCAAGGCGCCGCCCTAGAGGGGGTTACGGGAATTGATCCGCGAACCTAATGCTCTCCTGGCCATGAGTGTTATGCGCTTTATAAATTTCTAGATACAATACAAAAAAATACAATACAGTTGAACCCATTTCCATCATATCAGAGCACTGATACGGAAGGCAATGAAATAGACTACAAAATAATTAGCAGTTAGCCTCCATGTTAATTGCATTGTACCAAGTTTTGTGGTATCCCCATGCTAGCGTGATCCTCTGACAGAGAAGGGTTTCATTACCAGATTGCTGCATAGATGATAGGAAAACACTTGCTTACTTATTTACTTACTTATTTATAATTTTTATTACGATTCATTACTTCAACTAATTGTATTGCCCATCCTAAGACTGTTTTATAAAAATGTGAAAATGTATTTTCCAATTGTACAGGCTTAATTGGTGCTGTATCAAATCAATTAGCTAATAAACGGCTGTTTCGGCCGTTGTTCAGTTCATCACTTTCCTATATTTCTGGCCCTTTTAAACCTGTTAAGCTCATTCGTTGAGCCTTTTCACGACCTAAGTAAATTACTTTAAGCCCATTTTAAGCTGTTAGTTTAAAAGAGCAGCCGTTTACGGCATATTTAAATTTACTTTGAATTAAGTGATAAATGAACTGAACATTGGAATGTCTCCATTTTGTAAACAGTGATGTCATTGGTGATGAATATTGATTAGTTGAAAGCAGAAAATGACAGGAGCATAACTGGACAGATTTCTAGACATTTCTGTTCGTTTATATTATTAATATTTTAAATTAATGCTCTAGCTATTGTCCCATTGTGCATTTGCTAATGGTGTAATAAAGAATATACTTACTTACTTACTTAATTACAGTATAATGATATAGTACTAAAAAATCGAAGCTGGACTTTTGACATTGACGTTTGGGCTCCGTCATGTGGGTGCCGTCGTTTGGGTGCACAGAGTGCCACAGACACTTTGGTGCTAGACAGTTGGGCGCCACAGCAATATACAAATAGCTGTTCAAAGTAGTATTAGAAGCTATGTATTTCTGAAATGTGTTTATTTATTTAGGAAGAATTTTACATGTATAGTTTAGATTTAAATATAGCCTCTAATTTTAAATATTATATTATAGCTTCTTATACTACTTACGCTTCTCTTAATAAAAATAAAGGCTGAATCATTCTTGGTAAAAGGAAAAGCTTCGGAGCACCTCAGTAAGCTTAGAGACAGATTAGAATGAATAGCCGGAACTTAGAATTTAGATATTTACTCTTTGACATCATATGAACTCTGCATGCAATTGATGAATTATGAATATTTGTGTAGTTTCTGCTCCCCCCCCCCCATATGTGTTTACTGGCCCTCTATGTCCCCCATGAAAAAAAATGCCAAAGAAAATTTCCCCCCAAAAAATATGTCCCCCAAAGTTATGTACAGATTTCACCTCTGTTATCTTTTCACTGTTACACTGTTTTCACTGTTATCTTATGACAACAGTGATACAGAAGTCATTCAATGGTAGATTATAATTATTTGCCTGACACCGTTTTTATTTATTATTATTTTTATGCAATGATTAAGCACCAACATCTAATCACTAAGCATCAATCAACAGCGCTAAGCAATTGTGAGTGAGGAAATTGCTCGAAGTCCCTACACAGTAACTATCTGAGGAGAGGCTCAAACTGTCTGTGGTCTCCACATTACATAGTAAGTGTTCTAGTCAATCAGTTGCCATGTCCACAGTCAGCTAGTGTGTCCCACAGTCAGCTAGCCTGTCCCAGAATCGACTACTGTGTCCTCTGATGAACTGTGCTTTCTGGCCAACTGGGAACATAAGAGTTAATTAATTTTTCACATGCAGTCATGTCTGTATTAGCCTCCATACGAAAAGAAAAACCCTCACATGATTTGCTGCCTCTGTGGACAGTTGTCTGAACTTACTGAATGAGAAGCCTGCGAAATGTCTGAATGCACAAGCGATTCCAGCGAGTGATGTAGCGTGGCCTCCATTCAGCAACCTTCTTCTTCAGCTCTCCCTCTATCTTCTCCTGCAGTTTCAATATGTTGGTTGTGTTTGGAGTCGAGTATGAAAGCTGATCTGCCTGCAGATGGAGACAGACAAAAGTCAATGATGAAATTAAACTAACGTCATTGCCCATTTATTATGCGCTTCTAACTACAGTGTCTCAAAGCTTCTGCAATTAGCAGGACAGGTGCATGACGACCCAGATGGGACCACCACCTAATTAGAAGCATGCTTAAAGTTTGACATATGAACAGTCTGCTATGATGCTTGTATGAGCCTTGCAGCACAGTATTTTGGCTATCTAATCTGTCTCAAGTAAAGGTCTGTATACATAATGTTATACTAATTCATTTAGTCTCCAGAACTTCTGTTGCTAAGCCCTCAAGTAGAAACCAATAGCAAAGCTGTCAACAGAAGTCTCCTATTTCAACATCATACCACTTCCATTCGACTCCTAGTGACTCTGGAAACACTGCATCTATGGCTGATGGAAAGTTTCTACTATTTGGCTCTTGTCAAAAATGTTCTCGATCAGAATGCCTCTTCTGAACCATAGAAATGCAAATTGCTCGTCATTCATAAATGATGATTATATAATGTTCTCTTTTGGCCTTTCCTAGACTGCACTAATGATGAAAACTGACAGTGAGCTGAGTGAAGCGCTTGCACTGAAGTTCACGAACCAACTGTTCCAAGGGCAACAGATCAGAACAACAAATCCAAAAGTCTCCTACATGCTGAGGTCTTTGCTGCCTTACAAATTCACAGAAACATGACTGACAATATCCTCTCCAAAGCATAATGTAAATGCTTCCGTGTAACAACTGACTTGCCACAGCAGAACGAAATCCATGATTACTTGGCTGAAAGCAGCAACTGACTTCAGGTTAAGCATTGTCCCACCAGGCATCGCTCTAAATGTGGGTAATAACATACACTAGTCACTCTATCTTGGTCCTTACTAACTTAAAGGCTGCTCTCTTTAGCTGTGGTTGGACTGGGGGCGCTCCTGAGTAGATCACCTGGAAGGGGCACTATAAAAAAGCTCAATAATAATAATAATAATAATAATAATAATAATAATAATAATTAGTCCAACCCACTAGCATATCTGCATTACAAGCACCTACAAATGATGATAGTAGTGGTCTCAAACAACGAAAATCTGTGGATTAGTTGAAGATCAACTGTCATAGAGCAAACTAAGATACACAGTGACCGAGCACACAAAGATAGTTGAGCAAACACCACAAACAATGATTTTCGTACATTAATTTTGGGCTAAAAAACTGCAACTGAAAATTGGCTCATCACTTAAGTTACTTAACAGGTATATTGATACCAAAGGTGCTTATAATACACCTTCCGACTCAAAATTATGGCTTGATTTCAGTACGCCATCAGTTGGTGCCTTGTGCATGGATACCGGTGCAACAGAAGTTACTAATAACAGAAAGATGACTGGAGACTGAACCTTGGCACAAGCCAAAGGGAATGAAATAAACCCAAATGATAATGCAGAATGTGCGCTAGCCAAGCTAGTCAAACGGTTTATTGTATTGTATTGTATTGTATTGTATTTATGAATTTATAAAGCACCTCTCGCAGTACAGCCTAATCAGAGGTGCATCTGAGAGGTTTATCTGAGATGATATCAAGAACTGTCTGTAAACTGTGCAACTTCAGAACAATCTGCTACTGCACATCATCTGACTCTTGAGACAACTCAACATGCATTTTCAAGTTACTCAATTAAATTGAACTGAACTGAAGTCATGCTATTGATCAACATCGGTTAGGAGATGTACAGACAATCAGATCTACATCAATAGGTGTTAAATGAAGAACGCAGAAAGAACCATATGGATCTTGCTATACAGAGTTGCAGTACATGGTTGTACAGAAGGTAGTATCACGTTTCAGCTTCTGACCAAATCAGTTATCATAATTCCAATACGTATCACACATTTATATCATCATCATCTCTCTTCCGTCAGGCGTGCGCCGACGATGAGGCCTCAACGTGATGTCTCTATTAAGATGCGTCATCATTTGAGGTTTCTTGGTCCATTACCAGGTGGTGACCATTCCTCTCCTTATTAATCCAGTTGATTCAAGTAATTTAATTTATGATGACTCGCCTATTACACTAGCATCATATGAATACTTCCTGAACTTGTTAGTGCAAAGTGGTTCATGACATGCCTTGTGATACAGCAAAGAGGAACACTGGCAGCGATCTTGTTTGAGAGGTAGGGGGGGGGGACACTTTAGAACTGATCTGGTCAAAAAAGAGGTTTCAACTGATCTGGTCAAAAAAGAGGTCAAAAATTTTTTTTGCGCATAAATTGGTTGACCTTTTTTTGGTGTTTCTTCAAAATTTGGCAGTGGGGGTCAAATGCATAGTTGGTATGTCCCCCCACTGCCAAAGGTGGGGGTCTTATCCCCCTCGACCCCCCGGGATCGCCGCCCATGAAGAGGAATAATGTGCTGAAGAGGTCAATACTTGGCGGTTACGAAAAAGGGGACATGCATTTGAATTACTGCACTTTCAAACACTGCTGCATAAGAAATCCTTCATCATTTGCTCACTGTACGACTATAAAAACTGGGTTAATGCTAGTCCTAGAGCATATTCCAAGATTTAATCTGGTTCCAGTTGTAGATCCTAGTAATGTGTATATGTTCCTCAGATTGTAGCTTAGAGGCTACAGATACAGATATTACTGTACATGTATGTAAATCAGACATTTAGAAACTGTTTATGATACTGCATCTGTTTTTGTCTTACTGATATTGTGCTATTTTGCTACTTTTCGCCAATGTTGTTGTTAAGTATGAGTGTTTGTCTCGTGCTAATAAAAGATTACTCACTTACTTACTTACTTAAAACGCGCAAACATCAGCGTACATTTGTTGGAGTACGTAACAGGCTTATATGAGGTGGTTGCATACCTTCAGTGCATGAAGACTTAGTGTTCTTAATCAGAGCTACAAAAATAATGTAAACACTGCCCTTTGAAAGGCTGCCAGATTGTTTCTTGCTTCAATTGTGACATTTTCTTACAAATATCGAAGCGTCTCTTGAAGCACCGACTTACACTGCAGTTCTTCACATGGTTATATTATGTTAAGTACGATACGCAAGCACTTGAACATGTATTGTCCAGGTGTATTTAAACTGCAAGTGATATGTTAGTAGCTCTGACTAAACTCCAATATGTTAGAAATTGCTGAGCAGATCCCGCATTTAGACAATATCTATATGCCAAAATTCCACAGCAGTCAAACAACAACTGAAGTGGTCGGTGGGCATATGTTCTTGATGACCTAACGGTTGATCAGCTCTTTGACTTCTACTCCTCTACCATAAACCAGCTGATCAACACCATGCTACTGCTTCAGGAAGTGAGGACTCGCTACCAACCACTGGCCATCTGGTTCAACCGGTACTGCCACCAAACACGTCGGTGCTTCAAGAGACGCTTCGATATTTGTAAGAAAATGTCACAATTGAAGCAAGAAACAATCTGGCAGCCTTTCAAAGGGCAGTGTTTACATTATTTTTGTAGCTCTGATTAAGAACACAGTCTTCATGCACTGAAGGTATGCAACCACCACATATAAGCCTGTTACGTACTCCAACAAATGTACGCTGATGTTTGCGCGTTTTAAGTCTGCAACATCGAGGGATGTATCATATTCCTACCATGTCTATTACCAAGTTATCAGCATTAAGGGTAATTGAATCTTAAAACGATTAAAGTGATCTCCACTGTTAGGATAAATATATAAAACTTTCAACAGAATAGAAATGTATTTTTTCACTTGATTACCTGAATGGATCCTAGGCCCGGATTAGGGAATCCTTTGTGAAAAAGTGGTTTCCAGTGAGCAGTATTGCTAGCACTAAATGACATCTGACTTGGCTTATCATTAGTCTGAATGTTGCCCCAAATCTACAAACAAGATGAATAAACATTCCATGCCTTCTTTACTACCTCATCACAGGTCAGTAGCATTTACCAAGACATTTCTAAGAACACAAAAATCAAATTTTCATTTAACTGATTACTATTCTTGAGTCACTCGAAGCCAGAGTGAAAAGTGAAAAAATTCTGATGCATTTAGAAGGTCAGTATTTGTCTTTGATGCCATTACAAAGAAAAATGACAGTAGTCCAGATGTCCAGATGTATTTAAATTGCAAGTGATATGTTAGACATCAGCAACTGAACACGTAACAATTTATCGCTTAGAATTTTGAATCAATATTTGTTGATAAATTTTTTAACAAATCTCAGGTCTGAAAATAAACGTTGTGATTAAGACTAGCTAATTCCTTTAAACAGACTGACATTTTCCGCATTGACAAGGCATCCAACACTCTGAAGAGGACAGTAGTTGTCATGGCAGCTGAAGCATTCTCCAGTTCTTGCATTCCAAAGGAAGAAATCCGTCTCTTCTCGGGTCAGGACATACGCAGTCGGTCCTTCAGGAATTGCAGAACCTGTCAACAGTTGGTTAGCAAAGCATCAGGTAAATTAGAAGCAATGTTAAATTGGATCAGATCTGACAAGGGCAGCTTACCAGCCCTTCCTTGTCAGACCCACAATACATGGTGAGCTCTGTCGGCACAGTCAGTTTGCTGCAACACGGCTAGTACTATAACTGAACTGCATATCAAGTATTATAAGACAGAGTCTATAATGTCTTCATGTCTGTTTCAGGCAGTGTTTACTTGTAGATGAATTCTTCTGTGGTAATGACTATCATAGGCTAGACTGAGTGGAAGCGGATGCCATTGTATTGGCTGCCAGTTTTCATGCTTTCATGTTTTCATGTTTTCATACTTTACATTTCGTTTGTTTTTAAGATGCATGTACACCAGAGTATGGTTAAGCAACTGGTATAGTAAAGAATATACTTACTTACTTACTTACTAAGTATTTTAAAGACTCACAGGATAGTAAAATATTTTATGTGAGTCACGTGATAAAGACTGAACAAGGAGTAAATTACTCTTAAAAGTGTTCAGTTTGTGTCACGAGTAAAATTTACAACCATTTGGTTTCAGTGATTATATATGATTATATATATGTGCAATAGTGTTCCAGTATGGCCATAATTATCAATCCAATACATTGTTTACACAACTGTATTGGAATCATGTTAGCTTTGTGTTATCAGTCCAACATCTCTGTTTGAATTGTGTGCTTGCTAGTGGCAAAAATTATGTTCTCTGTATCATATTTGTCTGAAAAACAGCCGCACAACTACCAGTCTACAGGCTTGTACGGTAGCATTGGGTAGAGATGAAACAGGCAAGTAAGATATAAACACTATTTACTCAGGAAACCATTTGCACAATGGCTAAAAACAAGGGCATTCAAATGGTAGTTTTCTCATATGAAACAAATGCTACATCTATGCAATGTAATAAATTTCTTGCATTAATTCAATGCTTACATTATTTTAATTTAATCGTATAACTTCTATTCTGCCATTATAACAATGACATTGGTCACAAGGTATTGGTGGTCATAGATGCAACACTGCCAATCTCTAGTCCGGTCAATTTCAGTATCAGCTGTGGAACTAGAATTTCAAAGAGCAAACAGCAATGTCATAATTAACTTCTATAAGTTTATCTTGAAATGGGCTTTTTAACCAGACATATTTAATGTTTTCTACAACTTTTTAATTAATATTTTGTACTTTCCCAGTTTTCTTATGACCTTTTCTAAATCCGTTGAGTTTGGCAGCAAACTCCAATGTGTGGGGACATGGCTCTTAGGCTCTCTCACTATGCAAGGTCAGTGTGGAGAGACAGCTAATATGGATAAGCAACTAGAAGCTTCAGAAAAACTCAGCCAAATCAGACAAGTATGTTCCAAGTAAATAATTACTAACCAATTACAAGCCAAGCCATCTTGCCAATAAAGAGAAAATAGTTGGTCAAAAGAACAGCGTGTTCTTCTTCATCTCCCTGAAGCATCTGAAGAAATTGCTGTCGTAAAAGAAAAGAAATAACATTTTTTTCAACCTGTGCAGAATCTCAGTTGTTTCTACTAATATTACGTTGTGACCTTTTCATTTCATTCAGGCTCCAAATGTACGATGATGGCATAACTGCTAGTCTCAGACCAACTCTGGCTTACGCCTGATTAAACCAAATAAAATCAGCAGGTTTCAACAAAGTACCTTTTGCACATGCACGATCAGTAAAACCATGTTAAACCTGGAAAAACCCATGTGCAAAAATAAGCTCAAATGTATTAGTCTCCAACAGTCAGTTCATCTGCTAAGTAAGCCTCATGCATATCATTTGTTGAAAGTTGCTTGTCCAGACAGAGGCATCAGTCAGCAACTAACTTAAGCTCTGCTCATGCATATGGGACACTGTTGTCATCATGTCTGCACTGTACACCAGAACTGATTAAATTGATTCAGAAAAACAATTTCCATGTAAATTCTTCTGGTGTGAGCTATTGTGGCCGTAGAAAAGTATCGTGTATTTTAGATCAGTCGCCAGAATAGAAAGAGATACAGACGCTGCTGGTGCTCCAGATGTCGCACAGTCCAGGAAACACAACCGAATCAGAAACAGACGGAATAAGCGAAACGTATCTTGCCACAGATTTCTGTCAAATAACAACACTTCAAATTCAACAAATCTGTTAAAAAGAAGCTTTCTGCGTCTTATTTTAACTGACATATGTAGTAATTTAGAGCAGCACATATTTCCAGTAAAAAATTTTAAAGACAGCAAAATTTGTATTGTTATTATCACCATTGTTGTTATCGCTGCCATCATTGTCATCATTTTCTTATGATCATGATCACCATGACCATCAAGATAATTATCATCAAGATCATGATCATCAAGATCATGATCATCAAGTTAATACAGGCGAGATGAAATGCCAATGTCACAACTAATTTATATGGGTTAACTTGTGGATGACTCAGAGCCATGCTCTCCCCCGCCATCCATAAAGGAGAACCATGAACTCCTACTGCCACAGATGATCAGTTTCTGTATTCCATAAGCTAGTCTGAGGAAAAGAATTCTTCAGATGAAATGTAGAGAGAAAACAAACAAAAAAGAACTAATGCACTAAAATCTCGGCTTGTAGTAACAGCGGCAATTCAAATCTGCCTCCATACACACAGTTCTGACACTCAGTTTAGACATAATAATCCTTGTACACCTTGTATCCTTGTAATGACGAGTGTGCAAGGATTATCATAATAATTCATCACTGTTGTAATTATCATGCGCTGTGTTATCATTACAGCTGATTTGATCCATTAGAAAGACAAACCGCAACAGTGAGAGACGTGCGTTCAGCAGACGTAATCAGTTCCTCCGGTGGATTCAGTGGTTTAATGAATCGCATCACAAAGACAGATTTTGCTTCAAAGTTGATCACTGTTGTCTTGTAATCTCGTTTGGGAAATTTCTTTTCCAATTCTGCTTGCCAGCTGTCTGCCGCTAGGAGCAACTGGTCAGTTTCCAAACTGTCAAACTGAAATGTATATGAAATGGCTGTATGATTTCAAATACATTTGAAACAAAGCATTTAGCAGTTCAACTTTGACATCTGACTTGGATCATCTTTGAAAGAAGAGGTCCAAGTGAGAAAAAAGTTTAAAATTTGTCAGATGTCAGAAACATGAAAAGTATACTACATGAATAGACTGTTGTTGTTTTATAAAAGAGGCATTTATTACATATGCACCAAATCAACGTACAGCCCATTTCAACAAAAAACCTCATAATCTCCAAATTTCTAAAGCGACACTTGTCGCTTATTCATAGGCGCTGTGTTGAGTCAGAGGAGTTGTCCAGAGGATAGTCACAATAAGGTCCAAGTCTGGTTGCCAGAGGGCGTAGACCAAGACAGGAGTCAGAGTGGTTGCTAAAGTAGGTGTTGTTTAGATTCAGAAGAATTGGAAGGCAAAGGATCGGATAAGTCGGGGTATAAATTCTTGAAGAGGTGGGATTTAAGTTTTGAGTCTGGAATAGATGATGATGGGTGAGTGGCAATAATGATGAAGGAACCAAAAATTCATGGAATTAAGGGTGGAGATATGTTCTGGAGTCATGGTGCAGTGTGGGATATGGCTCGGTTGATAAATCTGAGATGAGTAGTGACCAGGGTCAAGAAAGATGCTGGATGCCATCCGCAATGGTGATCAACAAAGGAAGATTCTATGAGACGGCTTAGGGGTGTGGTATACAGGATGAAGAGAAGTGGACCTAGGACACAGCCTTTAAGGGACACCACAAGAGAGGGGGAGGGGTTGTGAGCAGTGGCTGGAGGCTTTATCAGAGAAGGACTGGGAAGATAAGAAGGACTGAAAGCTGAGTAGAGCAGTGCCAGAGGCAACAAACCAAGAAGATAGTTGATAAAGAAGGAGGAAGTGATCGATGGTGTTGAATGCGGTGGAGATGTCAAGGAGACCAAGACTGGAGGCTTGCTGAAGGCTGACGGCAGAGAGGCAAGTAGAGCTTCTTTGGAGTGGCGTTTACCGTTTAGTGAAGCAAGATTGGTGAAGATTGAGGAATGAAGCAGAAGAGACATACTGGTAGTCATTTAACTGGGCAAGGACAATTCCTGTTGTGCCACTGTTGAGCTGTTGGGCATTCTTAGTGGCTTTGGAATTCACTTCCCAGTTCTAAGTGTTCTGTTGTTTCTTTAATGTCAATCAGGTCTTCTTCTGTTCAATTTGTCAACCAACCTGACGTAAAGTTTCCCTGACATTGCAGATTTCAACCAAGCCCTAGTAACAGATGATGAGTTTTGACAATGGTCTCATTTGAAGTGACCATTGACTGTGCATTGTGATAATGGATCTACAGAAGTCCATCATATTAGATGAAACAAGAAATGATTGCCACTTTCCATTATAGATTGCTCCTTGCTGAAGACATCTTACATAATACAATCAGTCTTTAGCCAGATAGCCAACTGTGCACATGACAGGTTCTTGCAAGTGTCTTTAATCATAATTCTTAACCACAAACTCAAAATTTATAGAGTGCTACTTAAAAGCTAAGTGCAGGGCACCAGCTTATTCACAAGCACAGTAATATCCAGTCTTGTTGTCCTCGAGACCAAGGTCTTGGTCTCGAGTGCACTCGAGTTCGTTTTTAAAAGTCTTGGTCTTGGTCTTGGTCTTGAGGTTCAAGGTCTTGGTCTTGGTCTTGAGGTTCAAGGTCTTGGTCTTGGTCTTGGTCTTGAGGTTCAAAGTCTTGGTCTTGGTTTTGCAAGACCAAGACCAAGACTTTTGTCAATATGAACAGTCATTAATTTTAAGAAACGGCAAGAATTTTAAAAATTTATCAAACAATTACTCATACAGTTATTGCTTCAGTATTTACACGGTGTGAATGAGGCTTCACTGTTGTTTTGGACAATTATTTTGACTTCCAGTTATTTAGCATGGAATGAAACAGACTCATGATTAATTTGTACATTTACATCCGGTTCTTGAAAAGCTGCTTTGTTTGCTAGCGATTTCAGCACTTGTAGACCGTGTTTTTTCACATGGCAGAATGTTATGAGGCCCCACAGGTCACATCTTGGTCAGAAAATTCTGAGCAAATTGTTTAAAAAAATAAAATAAAATTCAATATGCATTTGGAATAACATTTCGCATGAAGGACTTTTGTAAATGCGAATTCGGAATTCTCTGCAGTCTCCATTTAGAGTTGTTTTGCTTGATTAAAAGGAAAAACTCATGTTTTTATTAAAATAACGAGTTGTCCGACTGGACAATTTTTAGTAAGGAATAGAAGTTTGGATACGACTGTGATTTTTTGGGTCTTGGTCTCGGTCTTGGTCTTGAGGTTCAAGGTCTTGGTCTTGGTCTTGAGGTTCAAGGTCTTGGTCTTGGTCTTGGTCTTGAGGTTCAAGGTCTTGGTCTTGGTCTTGAGGTTCAAGGTCTTGGTCTTGGTCTTGGTCTTGAGGTTCAAGGTCTTGGTCTTGGTCTTGAGGTTCAAGGTCTTGGTCTTGGTCTTGAGGTTTAAGGTCTTGACAACAAGACTGGTAATATCAGAGAGATTGTTAAGAGATGCCGAGTTAAGAACCAAGTTCAGTTGAGAAGAAGGAATCAAGGTGCAATGCGGTAAATGGATTGGTTAGAGAAGTTGAGATGAGTAGTGACTAAGGGACAGAAAAGAGTGAGATAGGATGATGACTGAGTAAAGCAGGGTAGCTGGATCAGGTGAAGAGCTGCTCATATAGATCATGTCAGTGAAGGAAATGGCAGACATGATAATCAGAAAACACAATAAAGATTCAAAAACAAAACACAAAAGTGCTGAATGAAGTACCTAAGCAAAAATAATTACATTAATAAATGAAACAATTGTGTAAAAGGTGACTGACATAAGACAGAAATAATCACATTAGAAGACCTATTGTTTTTAAAAGCAATTGGCTCTGCAGAGCTCAGTCATTTAGAAGAATTTTTTAAAGATTAGTATTAATGTGAATTAATACTGTCACTAATAAAGTGGCAAATATCTTGTTCTGTTGCACTATGGCGCAGCGCATAAGACATTAAACCCTTAGTTTTGAGCAGGTTAGTCTAATTTAACCTACTTTAATGAATCCAACCTTAATCATACTTATTCTAAACACCTTTCCAAAGTGTCTAAGTCATAGTTAGCTCTGACAACAACAGTGTTCTATTTCTCTAAAACCATGACCTAAGTTATGCCAGTTAAACAAACTTCTATAATACCACTTGGCATTTGTTTCATATTTGGCCTGCCAAAGAGGCTTGCTGCAACCAGCAACAAATGCACAAGTCAAGAACAGTCTGGGCTTTAGAACAATCAGGGTGAGACAATCAAGGCTGTAACTGAATGGTGGTAAGCTCTGAGGGAATCACTGAGGAGTGAAGACAAAGCACCTGGCCAAGCTGCAAAATCTTATCTATGATTTGCCCAGGGTAGAAGACAATTTACTGTTCCATGGGAAGGTAACCATAAGAGTCAGCATGTGAATGCATCATCGTAGGGGTTCAGTGATGCTCTGGCCAAAGAGTTTAAAACTCTGAAGTTTGGTCAAATCAATCTTTGAGATGTCAGCCAAAAAGCAGCTGCAGTAATCCAGGTAGATTGAGATCAGGTAGATAGAGACACCTGTACAGATCAGACAGCTGAGATTTTGAAATAGATTTTGACTGTAGATTGCAAAGAGATGATAAAGGTGTCATCACTTTCACAAGTTTCATGTACTGTGAAATAGTGTTTGCCATGCTGTGAGAAAGTTAAAACATAACAGCACAACCAATTCAACGTGAACTGAAACAAAGAAAGAAAACTCATAACATCTGATGAATATTTCGTGTATTACCAGCCTCAATCCAGCTTCACAAGCAAAAGCTTTTATCTAAATACAAAACATTAAGGCATATCACTAAATCACAAGTAGTGTAAATGACACTGCTTCCTCCTGCACTAAGTCATATCTTTTTGAAAACAATTCAAAGTCCAAAATCACGGCATTGATGCATTTCGTTGGTTCAGCCAGTATGCAACTGCCATGAAGAATAATGCGTTGACAAACAAAGAACAACATTTGCCATAAAACAGTTTAACCCGTTGTAAAGGTTAGTTAATAAGCAGTAAGCTTTTTACATAGTGAATTAAATACTCGTTTGCAAATACTAACCATAAACCCCACGTAGAATTATTTAAACAAAAAACAAAAACCTTGTCATCAGACGCCAGTTGGTGCTCATCATTTCCATTTTGACTTGGTCTGATAGTGCCAAGCTTAAGGACTTTAACACATTCAAGGTAAAATAATGCTTTTAAAATTTGGGCTGCTGGCTGAATATATTGTGGAAATGTCTTCTTTTCATGAAGATGTCAAAACTGCTATCTTTCTCTAATCATGCAACATGTACAATGTACATCCAGCAAATGTTGGACAGTGTATGCACACCAGAAATCGTACACATAATAATTTTTAACCATATGATATTGTTCAAGGCAATCAATCACATGTATTGGTAAGACACACTGTTTGTTTGGAAGGATGGAAGGTCTGCACCAACGACATCGCTAAGCCATCTACCTGGCATGGAAGCATGGAAGGCCTGAACCAATCACATCGCTAAGCCATCTACTTGGCATGGAAGGATGGAAGGTCTGCACCAACGACATCGCTAAGCCTTCAACCTGGCATGGAAGGATGGAAGGTCTGCACCAATGACATCGCTAAGCCATCTACCTGGCATGGAAGGATGGAAGGTCTGCACCAACGACATCGCTAAGCCATCTACCTGGCATGGAAGGATGGAAGGTCTGCACCAACGACATCGCTAAGCCATCTACCTGGCATGGAAGGATGGAAGGTCTGCACCAATGACATCGCTAAGCCATCTACCTGGCATGGAAGCATGGAAGGCCTGAACCAATCACATCGCTAAGCCATCTACTTGGCATGGAAGGATGGAAGGTCTGCACCAACGACATCGCTAAGCCATCTACCTGGCATGGAAGCATGGAAGGCCTGAACCAATCACATCGCTAAGCCATCTACTTGGCATGGAAGGATGGAAGGTCTGCACCAACGACATCGCTAAGCCTTCAACCTGGCATGGAAGGATGGAAGGTCTGCACCAATGACATCGCTAAGCCATCTACCTGGCATGGAAGGATGGAAGGTCTGCACCAACGACATCGCTAAGCCATCTACCTGGCATGGAAGGATGGAAGGTCTGCACCAATGACATCGCTAAGCCATCTACCTGGCATGGAAGCATGGAAGGCCTGAACCAATCACATCGCTAAGCCATCTACCTGGCATGGAAGGATGGAAGGTCTGCACCAATGACATCGCTAAGCCATCTACCTGGCATGGAAGCATGGAAGGCCTGAACCAATCACATCGCTAAGCCATCTACTTGGCATGGAAGGATGGAAGGTCTGCACCAACGACATCGCTAAGCCATCAACCTGGCATGGAAGGATGGAAGGTCTGCACCAACGACATCGCTAAGCCATCTACCTGGCATGGAAGGATGGAAGGTCTGCACCAATGACATCGCTAAGCCATCTACCTGACATGGAAGCATGGAAGGCCTGAACCAATCACATTGCTAAGCCATCTACTTGGCATGGAAGGATGGAAGGTCTGCACCAACGACATCGCTAAGCCATCTACCTGGCATGGAAGGATGGAAGGTCTGCACCAATGACATCGCTAAGCCATCTACCTGGCATGGAAGCATGGAAGGCCTGAACCAATCACATCGCTAAGCCATCTACTTGGCATGGAAGGATGGAAGGTCTGCACCAACGACATCGCTAAGCCATCTACCTGGCATGGAAGGATGGAAGGTCTGCACCAATGACATCGCTAAGCCATCTACCTGGCATGGAAGCATGGAAGGCCTGAACCAATCACATTGCTAAGCCATCAACCTGGCCTGGAAGGATGGAAGGTCTGCACCAACGACATCGCTGGAGCCGATGAATCGTCACCTGCGAACTTCAGACCGGTCTCAAATCTAACGTTCGTATCAAAAGTACTCGAGCGTAGTGCCAACCACCAGCTGACCGAGTACCTGTCTGAATCTCGCCTTCTTTCTCGGTTTCAGTCTGCCTACAGGCGTGGTAATTCCATCGAGACCGCGCTCCTTAAGGTGTTCTCGGACCTAGTCAATGCTATAGATTCAGGCCAACTGGCGCTTCTGTCACTACTTGATATGTCAGCTGTATTCGACACAGTCGACCACGACATCTTACTTCAGCGACTCTCACACTCCTTTGGAATCAAGGATAGAGCGCTCAGTTGGCTTGAATCCTACATAAGAGGATGCACACAATCCGTCCAATCTTGCTGACCACGTTATGAATGCACCATCGCTGGAGTCATTCAAATCACAGCTGAAGACATATCTTTTTAAACTTTCATATGACTGCCAATGACTTATGTAACTCATGTACAACGCCCTTTTCTTCGGCCTCGGCTGTGCTACGGTGCTATATAAATCGTCTTATTATTATTATTATTATCGCTAAGCCATCTACCTGGCATGGAAGCATGGAAGGCCTGAACCAATGACATCGCTAAGCCATCTACCTGGCATGGAAGGTCTGCACCAATGACATCGCTAAGCCATCAACCTGGCATGGAAGGATGGAAGGTCTGCACCAACGACATCGCTAAGCCATCTACCTGGCATGGAAGCTAGGAAGGCCTGAACCAATCACATCGCTAAGCCATTTACTTGGCATGGAAGCATGGAAGGTCTGCACCAACGACATCACTTCCATGCTTCCATGCCATCTAATTGTAATTGTAATTGTAATTGAACATTTATATAGCGCCACTCAGATCAGCGGTGCTCTCGACCCGCATCACTGCCAAAACCGGCAAAAAGAAAGGTTTTCAAGCGTCTACGGAACTGAAGAGCAGAGAGGACAAGAAGCTCTTGGCGGAGGGTCTGGGGAAGACTGTTC
This sequence comes from Allolobophora icterica, assembly GCA_963556255.1. NCBI lineage: Eukaryota > Metazoa > Annelida > Clitellata > Crassiclitellata > Lumbricidae > Allolobophora > Allolobophora icterica. The sequence goes on from OY744616.1 coordinate 39,542,148, forward strand.
CAGACTGAAGGACCCGCACAGGCAAAGCTCCTGGATTGGGCCGTGGAAGAGTGCATACGCGGAACAACCATAAGGCCACGAGAGTCGAGGATCACAAGGAGGCCCTCTCAGGCAGGGAAGAAACTGGGGTGCAGAAATTCATTAGGTAAGACGGAGCAGACCCAGTGAGGCAGTTGCGCACGAGGGTGATGGTTTTGAACTGAATTCTCTGTTGAGCAGGAAGCCAGTGGAGGGAGTCACGAATAAAGGCAGAGATGTGGCCATGGAAGCATGGAAGGCCTGAACCAATCACATCGCTAAGCCATCTACTTGGCATGGATGGATGGAAGGTCTGCACCAACGACATCGTTAAGCCATCTACCTGGCATGGAAGTATGGAACATCTGCACCAACGACATCGTTAATAATAATAATAAATAATAATAATAATCTTTTCTTTAATTAAGCACCTGCAAACGCACTGCGCTGTACATTGAACATACATATAGTAGAAACGGCAGCCACACAGGGCGCCTTACATACATGTATTAAATAGAAGCACACATGATAACAGTTTTACAGGAGTCGAATATAACTGCTTATGCGGCAGCAACATACGGCGCCAAATCACGGCCTACTATTCATTTAACCACTGCCGCCGCCTAGCGAGTGGAAAGGAGAATTAACCTTAAATTAACAGATGTCTACCGGGTTCGATCTTGGTACCTTCAGCTCTTCACGCCAGTGTGTTATCCATTACTCTACGGGCCCCCCATCTACCTGGCATGTAGGGCATAACCGGGTAGACATTTTCCACCGAGTACCGAATCCGAGTATATGGATGTACTATTTGCCGGATCCAGGTCGAACCGAGTACCATTGCTCCATATGCGAAGCTTCCCGTTTTCATGTAATAAAAAATTATCTAAATAAATTTTTGCACCTGTAATAACTGACTAATACATTATTGAACTTTAGAATTAAATAATCAATGAAATGGACTTTACTTCTGTTATGGACTTCCGGTGTTAATGGTTTTTTGTATTTTTTACTGAATAAGTTTAAAATTTTTATTTGCAACTATTTGCGTGTACAGTATTTGCCGAGGCAAATACTTCCGAATAGTCCTGAAAAACGGGATATTCGGCCAAGGCAAATGCCCAAGGCGATTTCCGGTTATGCCCTACTAGCATGGAAGGATGGAAGATCTGCACCAACCACATCGCTAAGACATCTGTCTGCCCACTGCTTCAATGACTTAGGTCTGAACTAAATTCAGACGAGCCATGGTCACTGTATCTGATGTGGGCAGATACAGTTGCGGCACAGGGCAGACACAAGTAAGTATGTATGACTGTATGTATCAAGATATTTACAAAGCCACTTCAATGAAGAGCCTTTTTTCTAAGGTCCTGAAGCAGAGTGATCTAAAATACCTAAAGAAGTGAGACTTGAGCTGTTCTGTATGTAGAGTTTGTTATATTCAGTTGAAGATTGTTTCAGGAACCTGGTGCAATATACAAAAAAGCACAAGCGGTTGAGTCGTTGTTCCAACTATCAAGGTTCACACATGGAAGTCGGTGCTTAACTCTGAATGTAATTCTTTCCTCAAGTGGAAGCCAAAGCAGCACTGTCTCACACATAGCATGATACATGTGGCAATTTTTGTAAGATATCATGATCCAATGTGTCAAATGTTGTCTGGAATCAATGGTATTGCAGTAGCCTTAGAAAAACCATCTCAGTACATTGAGTTTCTGAAACACTGACTGTAGGTAGGTTGGTCATTTCCAGGCAATGCAACATCTGCTAACCACTGTCTTTCAATACCCGTTGAAAGAAGCATGAGCTTAGAGATATGTCTATGGTTACTGATGTCAGTCCACTCACGGTTTTAAATCACTGACTAATGACCATACAATGGCAAGCTTTTAACCTTCTGACTGGCTTCTTTGTTCTGTGAAGTTCAGCAGAGCTGTGCCAGGAAAGAAAGCAGCTTGTCTACAACATCTTGAAAGAGAAAGATCAACCCAGTATTATATCTTAGTAGTGGTTCAGCCATCTCTTGAAACAGCCTTTGTTAGTTAGTTGATGTTTAAAGATACTGTGTCGGAACAAAGATGATTAGCCTTGCCCTCCTCCTTCCCCAGGCTTGGGACTGGAACTACCAGAGTACAGGCAGTGGCTACATACCCCTTAATCAGTGTTTGAAACTGTTCTCCTTCACAAAGGTCAGGCTGGAAGTGCTTCTAATTCGATATATGTACAATTGTACATGAACAGATTACATATTATATATATGAATATAAGTGTGTATAATCTCTTCATATACACACATACACATACATATATACATGCCAGTCATACATAATATTGACTAACCGAATGAATGACTGCATGAATGAATAAATAAGGCATGAAAAGATGGTCAATTTGAAACTGTATTCCACAATCATAATTCATCATCTCAGATTCATCTCAGATTCATGAATTCCAAGAGACAAGAAATCAGACTAAAGTGACTGAGGCACTGGATGAGTATTTCAGTCTTGGCCTCAAAGAAATGATACAGCAGATTTAACTGGGCAGTGAATGACAATATTACCATAGCTGCTCAGTTTAGATTATGTGACAGACAGACAGACAGACAGACAGACAGACAGACAGACAGACAGACAGACAGACAGACAGACAGGCAGACAGACAGACAGACAGACACACAAACAGACAGACAGACAGACAGACAGACAGACAGACAGATAGACAGAAAGACTTTACCTTTTCAACAATGGGTTCTGGAGATACAAGCTGCGGCTCAATAGTCAGAAACATTGTGAGGTAAGTATGTTCAGAATCACCAAATACGACATCAGAGCCAAAGTCCATCTGCTGAGTAATGTGGCTGCTCTCCTTAACGTAACCGAGCAACACAGGAGGCTTTTCAATACGAAAAGTACCATCAATCTGTTGAAGAAAAAACAGATCCAAGTTAAAATCCCTGCTCAACCACTTTTACTGGAGATCAGTTTTAAAGTGTTCCTGTGGTTAGAAGAGCTGTGGCAACGAGGCTGTCGTGGTCTACGCGGGTGCATGCATCAAGGGAAGAAAACCGACGCGTCAACAAGCTTGTTTACAACGCACGGAAAATTCTGCAGCAAGCTGTCAACATTAATTCGGTGCATGCAACAAGGATATACGTGTTCAGTAGGACTTTCCAGGGAAAAGTACAGTGACGTCACAGAACGTTCTGGAATCCGGGAGAACTCTATATAAGATAGACCTGCTGTACATTAAGGGCCTTTTGACGAAGATTTGTAAACATTGAAACATTGATCGTATGACGTTCAATCGAGACCAGCCAACCTGTGTGCTGTCTACGATTGTGATATTTGATAGACGAGTTGACTTACTCTACACTTAATCGACTTTATTTTTAAATAAAGATCTTTTAATAGTTCCTTCGTTGGTTCGTCGTTGCGATCGAAGGAGTCGACCGCGACATTATTGGTGGCAGCAGTGGGATCATCGGTGTTGGATCCGGTGAAGAAGACGCGAGCCGACGGAGGAAGGAGTCAACCCGGAGGATCAAGAGACGGTCTGTTCCAGACAGCGAGCGGATCGAGACGCCTTTCTACCGTGGGAGACGGGTGAATCGGCATACGACAGTCGGACGGACGAAGTGCGTCGTTCGGCTGAGACAGCAGAAGACAGCAGTCAACATACGGGTAAGATCCTAGGTGTTGTCGTGGCTGAGAAGGAGAAAAGAGAGTGGAGTTGCAGCCGAGTGGGAGGCAGCCATTATTTCTCTTTCAATATCTGCTGATTATTTCTTTGAAATTTGATCCATTGTTGTGATCGAGGCCAGACTTGCATGAGCTTGTATAGTTTTTGCGTACTTGGCGAGTGTACTTCTTTGGATACTGAATAGTTGCACTTTGGGTTGTGGAATTTTCCTTTTGTGTGGCGGGTTTGCCGCGTGGTGTCTGTTTTTTTTGTTGTTGACTGACTGTTTGTAAAAATGGAAGCGTTGACAACAGAGATGCAAGCGAATATTCGCAAAATGTCGTCTGAGCGCCTTAGGGTGTATCTTATGAAGGCAGGAAGGGACGAAGATGATGTTATGTCATGGGATCGAAATCAATTAATGGAAGAATGGGCCATGGAGATTGGAAAAGAGGAAGAGGAATTTAAGGGTAGTCCAATATCTCCAACAGGAGTGGATTACGAGCTGCAGAAGCGCCGTCTGGAGTTCGAAATCCGTAAATATGAAGAACAAAGGGAGGACCGGAAGGAGAAGGAAGAAAGGGAGGAAAAGAGGAGAGAGGAAGAAAAGAAGGAACGGAAAGAGAAGGAAGAAAGAGAAAGGGAGGAACGGAAGGAGAAGGAAGAAAGAGAAAGGGAGGAACGGAAGGAGAAGGAAGAAAGGGAGGAAAAGAGGAGAGAGGAAGAAAAGAAGGAACGGAAAGAGAAAGAAGAAAGAGAAAAGAAGGAACGGAAAGAGAAAGAAGAAAGGGAGAGGAAGGAAAAGCAGGAAGAACGAAATGTTAGAGATTCTTTAGCAAGTCGTACTAAGCGTTATAGTGATGCCCTTAAGAATATTCTTTGGAAATTTCCTTCCGACCCTATAGAAATTCCAGGTTTCTTTGATCACTTGGATGGTTTGTTTAATGTGTATGAGGTGGATGAAGATGTTAGAGCAAAATTATTGCTAGCCATTTTAAGTGAAAGAGCTAAGGCATTAACCATGCGCCTTACTGAGGCACAGCTCCATGACTACAAATTCCTGAAGGAGTTTTTGCTAAGGGAGTTTAAGATAAGCCCTTCAAATCTTAGAGCCCGATTTTGGTCGTTGCACAAAGCATCGGACGAATCATTTACGATCTATTCATCCAAATTGCGTGTGGCTCTTATGTATTATTTGAAAAGTAGAAAGATAACTGATGAGTTTGATAAACTTGTAAGTTTATTGGTTGCGGATCGGCTTAAGGAGTCCTTGTCGAAGGCTTGTTTAGATTATATCTTGGCCCAAGAAAAAGAGGAGTGGTTGAGCTGTGAAGACATAGCTAATGCGGCTGACATTTATGTAGCGTCGCATGATGGTGGGAATGACTTAGTATGCCGTAGTCATCCGACACCGAAGTATAACAATTGGACGAAAGGTCAACCACATGTTCAAGTCAATAACCAGACAGCTCAACCCAAGTCTCCCAAACCGGAAATAAGGGGTGAAGCCAAGATAGGTGCGAGGGTGTCTCAGGAGGAGGCCAAGGTAAAGGGTCTCTGTTTCCTATGTCATCAGAAGGGTCATAGGGCAAGGGAGTGCCAGACCAAACCAAGTTCTAAAAAGGTGAGTACTTGTATATTTGGGAACCCAACTGAAGAAGTGATCGACTTAGTTGTTGAGAAGGTCAACGTGTTGCATGAGATACCTGAACAGGTAAAGCAAGGGAATTTATTGGATAATTCTAAACCAATAGGGTTGGAAACTGCTGTAAGGGTATACGAGAATAGTATTGATGGATTACACGAGAGGTCGTATATCAATGTACAGATTGAAGATCTCCCTTCTCAGCCAGCATTATCTGATTCAGGAGCAGAAATTTGTTGTATTGATAAGAAATTAATTGAGTCACTAAACTTACCCGTGATTAAACGGATTAATATAATTGGTTTTCAGGGAGAAGGATGTAAGGCAGATGTAGTATACCTACAAATGAAATTAGCTAATTCAATGGAAGGAACGACAAACATTGCGCCATCTTTGTGCGTCATGTTCGCTGCAGTCCCTGAACTAAATGAACGGGTTATTCTGACACCCCATGTTGTGGACCTATTAAGGGATAGTTCGCAATATGTAGTGGTGGTAGCTGGCGTAGATCGATGTGTACAAATAAATAAAGGGGCAGAAGAAGATAACTTAGAAGTTAATATCGAGAAAAGTAACAGCAACGAATCCTTGCCGTCAGAAGTGAATGAATATTCTCAGGAGCAACTAGTTGATGATTCAGATAATTTTCTTGATGTTGAGTCAACAGAGTTCAAGTCTGATGAGGGAGTAGCGAATAATGATACTTTATTGCGTGAGCAACAGAATTGTCACAATCTTATATCTTGCTGGCAACAAGCGAGACAGAATAAAAATAATTTCTTTATAGATAATAACCTCCTGTACCACAAAGGGGAAATTATGGGACATAAGGTTAATCAATTATGTTTACCGGAAGATAGAATCGAGGTTGTCTTGCGAGTAGCACACGATGCCCCATGTGCTGGGCACATGGCTTTTAAGGCAACGAGAGCCAGGATCAAATTAAACTTTTGGTTTCCAAGAATGGATGAGAGGATTCGCGAATATTGTGCGTCTTGTCAAATTTGTCAACTAAGAACTCCAGTTAAAGTGGCAGATCGAGTCCCGATCACTCCTATTCCGAGGGCGGATGAACTCTGTTTTAACCATCTAAATATGGATTGTATTGGCCCTATGGTAGTGACTGGAGAATCCAACAAATCGAAACCCCAGTACAATTATGCTCTGGTTCTGGTGGACAAATTTTCTCGTTGGCCGATGGCGTATCCTCTTAGATCGCTGAATGCAAAGGGAGTTTGTGAAGCTCTGTTGCAAGTTTTTACAACTTTTTCTATTCCAAGGATCATCAGTTCTGATTGTGGTACCAACTTTACCAGTCGTTTGACGAAAGAATTCTTGCGGCGAATGGGTTGTAGTCCCAGATTTAATACCCCTGGACATCCTGAGGCAGCTGGATTGGTTGAAAGATGCAACCAAAGCTTGAAAACCATGATCTTTAAGCTTGCTCAATCTGATCCTCGTGGATGGCACCAATTGTTACCGTTTGTTCTGTGGAGCCTTAGAGAAAAACCTTCAGGCACGACTCATATTTCGCCATTCACTATGGTTTATGGAACTCTTCCTCGGGGTCCACTTAGTGTGTTGAAGGAATCGTGGGCTGGCGAACGAAAAGTACCTCTTAACTTAGGTAAATCACCCGAAGAGTATCTCCAATCACTGAAGGAAAACCTCGAATTCGCGAAAGTTTATGCAGATTACTATAGTGATATAGAAACCAAGCGGTATGCAGATTATTATAACTTGCGTAGTACTGACAGAAAATACGAAGTTGGAGATAAAGTAGCAGTATTAGCACCAGATTTTGGTAGTTCTAAATTTTATAGTCGATGGCAAGGACCTGCTACCGTAGTCAAGGTTAAATCCCCATATTCTTATATAGTAGAAATAGAGGGAAAACAAAGACATTTACACGCAAATAAGATCAAGCGATACCATGAACGACTCGATCAAGCGATGATCAATAGCTGTTCAGTAATTGTTGATCAAGATGAAGAATTTGGTATAGTAGGGTCAGGTTGTATTGAACCTGATCCAGGTAAGATCGCTACGATCAATGATATCCATCCTCCAACAACAAAGAAAGACATTAGAAAGGTTATGGGTTTTTTCAGTTACTTTCGAAATTTTATACCTGCTTTAGCTGAAAAAGCACGGATAATAACTGATTTGACACGAGATAACATACCTACGAAGGTGCCTTGGGAGCAAAAGCATCAAGAAGCACTAGATAAGTTAAAGGATGATCTCAGTAAAGCTACACAGTTGCATACCATTGATTTCACTAAGGAATTTGGTTTAAGTGTTGACGCAAGTGCCACCGCGGTCGGGTGTTGCTTGTTTCAGTGGACCGAAGAAGGTCAAGAAAAACCAATTGCTTTTGCTAGCCTTAAACTTACAGATACACAGATGCATTGGTCTACAATTGAGAGAGAGGCTTTCGCGGTAATTTGGGCACTTAAACGATTTAAGTCATGGATATTCTTATCAAAGATAATCATTTATTCAGATCATAATCCTTTGTCTTATCTCACAGATGCAAGCCCTAAGAGTGCGAAACTGACTCGTTGGGCGTTAGCATTGCAAGAGTTTAACGTGGACTTTCGATATCGTCCTGGACGTCAAAACACGGTGGCTGATTTCCTCTCTCGGTTGTGACTCGGATGGTGAGGGGGGGAGGTGGCCCGACACACAAGGATCGAGCCCGCGGATTGTGTGGATAAATTGACTAACTGATGTGTTTTGTTTTGTTTGTATATGCTGTGTCGAGATGGAGTCTGGAGGCCCGGCTTGATCGTGATGACCCGTTCGGGATGGTGCTGAAGACGTGTCATCATCTGAGGGCGGAGGGAATGTCGTGGTCTACGCGGGTGCATGCATCAAGGGAAGAAAACCGACGCGTCAACAAGCTTGTTTACAACGCACGGAAAATTCTGCAGCAAGCTGTCAACATTAATTCGGTGCATGCAACAAGGATATACGTGTTCAGTAGGACTTTCCAGGGAAAAGTACAGTGACGTCACAGAACGTTCTGGAATCCGGGAGAACTCTATATAAGATAGACCTGCTGTACATTAAGGGCCTTTTGACGAAGATTTGTAAACGTTGAAACATTGATCGTATGACGTTCAATCGAGACCAGCCAACCTGTGTGCTGTCTACGATTGTGATATTTGATAGACGAGTTGACTTACTCTACACTTAATCGACTTTATTTTTAAATAAAGATCTTTTAATAGTTCCTTCGTTGGTTTGTCGTTGCGATCGAAGGAGTCGACCGCGACAGAGGCAATCACCATCTGCTCAGATATCACAAGGAAAAGACAAGACCAAACCATGTCCTAACACTGCAAACTATGCTATGTGACATCACACACATCTGACTGCATCACAGCTACTGGTTTTCTTGTTCTATCTGAAGGTGCTAGCAGTTAGTTTCGTGTTGTGATGCTTTCCGTTTGATATAGACCACAGTTTCCCTAAATCACTTATTCCTCCCATTCAGCCGTCTTCACAATCTCCTTGTGTAGAAGATCATCTAGTACGTGAGAGTTGCCTGTGACTGATGCAGTGGCCATGGTCTACTCACCCTTCCGTTGTTGTAGATCGTAGAGAATGGAACTTGCATTGAGCCAAGCCATCGCCTCTCTATGCGCTGGTGTATTGTCGAACCACGATCTCTCTCATCCTAGGAAATTAGTAGAAATCTTAGTCATTAATGTCTAGAAGATCACCAGTTAAACTACAAACGTTTAGTGTTTTACTTCATCAGTCTTTAAACATAAAAACATGGACTGTTCCATTTCTCTTGAGATTGCCTCATCAAATTACATTTGTATGACCTGTAAAAGAAAATAACAAACACACATACAGTAACAATGTACAGAACTACAGTAAGTTCGAAAATTGTCCCAGCACAATCTCTTGTCCCACTGACATTGCATTTGGAAATCTTGGCAAACAAAGAGACAGTTCCATCAAAGTCAACTTTGAGTAACGAGTGTGAGAAATTATGCTGCTGAGCGATCGCTCTATTTCTTACTTGCCTCTACCAACAACAGTCTCCTTGGATTTGTTGACAGGCTGAGGCACATGGTTGTGGTCACAACTTGCTCTTTTGTAAGGTGGTACATGGCTATTTAAATAGCACCTATTAAGAACCTCTAAAATGCAATTTCCTCACAAGTTACATGGCTTCACATCAATTGATAATTTTCAAAGGAAATGTAATGGATCAAAAGCAGAGATGAAAAGCAGATATGCCAACAATATGTGACCGTTAAACACTCAGTCAAGTGTTTGTTCCTCATGCCAACTGTTGGACAATAAACACTTGCACATTCTGATATTTCTTGCTCAGGAAGCACATGAAATAATTCAGTTTTTGTCAACAGTCACCGGCGTCACCTCGATGATTCACCCGAAAGAAACCTCCAGCCAATTTGTCCATCATGCGCACCAGTGCAACATCTCCTGCGTTCATCTGATGTCTATTCAGGAATCTGACTGCTCTTTTGAGCAATCCCAAAACATCTTGGAGACAATTCTCCTGAAGCACATCAGAGGTCTCACACTGGTGCCCACGCATAAACAGTAAACTTCATAGGCTGCCAGTTGACACCTCACTCAACTGATGGTGCATCTCCTCCAATCTGTCCAGGTAATTTCAACCATAAACAATGGCAGTGTACAATAGGGATCTCAAGAAAAGGTTTAATTAGAAAGCAGTCCTGCTTCATTTTAATTTCATTCTAACTGCAGCCAAACTCAGGCAATAATGATAATGAAATAAAAAGTAAAACTGTTGTTGCAAAACTAGTAAAAGAACAAATATGAAAAGTCACTGTACTAATATTAATCAAAATAAATAAATAAAACTATAACAGAAACAAAACAATGAAAACTTGTACATGCTCAATATTTTCCTTACTTACTCAACACTTAAGTACCGTAGCTTGGTCAGGGTTTGGTAGTTCAACTGATATTTATAGCTACTGATGTTTATATATCCATGGACTATGGTCCCACTTCTCAGTTTCGTTGGGTGTCTGCTAATTCCCATAACTTAGATTTTTGGATCCTGAAGAAATATGAAATTTATGATTTTTACGGAATTTACGAAGTTTACCACTGAAATGCAATATTTCAATCTGTTCTTTGAAAATTCTCGATACAAAACCATTCTTGAAATGAATTTGAAGCTATTTAACAACAAGCTAGAAAAACTTATCCAACCATAACTAAAACTAAATTCAAAATAATAATATAATACCCAACTTCAAAAGTTTGTTATTAGTAAAATTATTGTGGGGCGTGGTGGCTCAGTGGTAAGTTCGGCGCCTTGTGACCGGAGGGTTGCAGGTTCGAATCCCACTCTAGCCGCTGCGTACGGACCTTGGGCAAGTCCTTCACTCGCAATTGCTCGTGGCGCTTCGGCGTGAAAACTCCGGCACAGTATCAATGCTGTAGTCGGGAGCGCCTCTGAGTAGAAGTAGTAGTTGACTTGAAGAGGCGCTATAGAAATATCCGGAATAAAATAAATAAAATAAATAAAACTAAATATAAAACTAAAGAAATAATGATAACTAATTATAGCTGAAACACAAAAATAAATAAAATGAATAGATAACTAAAGCATCATTTAATCTGTAGCTTTTAAGGCTCAGAACATCATGAAAACTACTGACCAAACTATTGTGAAGGACAAAGACGTAGTTACCTGATTCACATCAACTATGTACTCATCGAACAAGTTCAGGTAAAGAACATCGCCAACTGTCTGTAAGTTTGTAGCACTGTAGTCATCCTGTGGTGGCCTGTTGATCAAGAGCACCAAGAGTATGGATTCATTGGATATTTTAAATAAGCAACATTCCCAGATATAACACTCACAATGAAAAGGATTATGAAAATAGAAGGGAAAGAAATGAAATGACACAATGTGGGTTTTAAATAGTTTAGATAACATAACATGAGTCTTAAGTGGTTTAGATCAGCAGTTCTTAAAGTGGTGGTCCGTGGACCGTCGCCGGTCCGCGGAGCTCTGGTCATCGGTCCGTGAAGCAATCCTTAAATTTATAATTTTTCAATTTATTCGCGAAAATGTATAATAAACGGTTTAAATTGGCAATAGTAACAACAATATAGTTGTCATAAACAGTGACAATGTTATATGAAATACAATTTTTAATATAACATATCAGACAATTAAGCTGATGTTGAAAAGCACCAGTCCGCGAAATGGCTGGTTTGAGCAATCAGCGGTCCGCAGCATCCGAAAGTTTAAGAAACACTGGTTTAGATCATAATCATAATCTCCAGACTTCTAAAGCGCCACCTGAAGGCCAAGCGCATGGCAACAGCCTGCTTGTTCACAGGCATTCAGAAGATGACACAGCACGAACGTCAAGTGGCTTAGAAAATGATACAACATGGTTGGATTAAAGCTACATAACATTCACTTTCACTGTCTGTGATGGAATAGTACATACTGTCACACATTTAGCTTCTAAGCAAGGAGATTTATCTATCATAAAAGAAAATGATTTTCAAATAAAAAATTAAAATAACAACTGAAGAATTTAGTTCTAGTAAGAGTTTTCTTTAAGTTTCGCTTACTACTAATATCATTACATCATTTAATTTAATTCAGTTTAATTTGTTGTTACTCCTTAAATTTGCTAAATTTGAAAAGCAATTGCACTTCTAAATCTTTATTATTCTGTATAAATAAATATTGTCAATAAGGTAATCAAGTTACCTTCACCTTCAGTAGTTGGCAGATACAAACTGTCACACAGACAGACAGACAGACAGACAGACAGACACACACACACACACACTCACACACAGACACACAGACACACACACTGCTTATTAAGAATATTCCTGACACACAACGTCATAATTTGGGGTGAACTGGAAGTAGAAACGTAACCTGAAGGGTATGCATAATTCTTCATTCCAGCTGGGATTAGGACCATCTGCCACTGATGTTGCAAGAACATTCTGTTGGAACATGACCTCTACAAAAGGTCGAACCAAACTCTGAAAAACAAAATTCAGTAGTGTCATTGTATTGTTAGATTTTGTCTTATAAGGACTCTAACATTGGCCCACAATCAATCAATCAATTTGTTTAAAATTCATCATACAGTTGTCACAGACACGACTATATCACTTAATGTCTAGAACAATTTATGCCACAAGATGATAGGGTATCATCTAAATGCGTGGTCATTTTAAGGTCCTTGCAAATTGTGCCACCTAGAACCCGCATTGAGTAAAGCTTCCACGGTTCATCTCATCTGTGCATCAGATCCACACATCCACTGACAGGCAAATAACAGACAAATAACTAACTACCTGGGGATAAAACGACCCATAAATAAGACAGGTGCTCTCTGTCGTCACTTAATCTAATAGCTTCGTGGAAGTTGGCTGAAAGGCTGACATCATGTAACATTCATCAAAATAAACATCAGACACGTTGCTGTTTTGTCAATTGTATTAAAGAAAAGAAGCAGTTCACAATTATAAAATCAATACCTATGTACCTATGAGCGTCGCTGATTAATTAATAATTACTATTATCTGGCTTTCGAAGTGGAGTTATACGGCAGAATTCTTTCCAAAGGCAACGACGTTCATAGCGAATAGTTCAGGCTCTCCTCGTAAAGTTCTTCTCTCACAAATTCCGAATCCTTTCTTGGATTGTTTGCAAGTCTTTCTCTCTTGACATGAAGTGCAAGATTAACTCCACTTCAAAAGCCAGATAAGCTGAGATAATAACATTAATTATAATCAACGCGCTTTCTCGGTTCCACCCGTCATCAGACTGGCCAACTCAGTAGACTCCTTCAAACTTAAGTTCAAATCTTACCTGTTCTCAAAGGCTTATCCTGCCCACTAATAGTTGTAAGGCACCCTTGTAGCGGTATGGCCATGTTACGACGCCATATAAATTGTCAATATTATTATTATTATTAAAGGTGCGTAGAGTAGTAATCGGATTAGATAAATCCATTTTGGCTACTTATCAATTGTCATACGCAATCTAAAAATCAATTGACAAACTTAAAAACTCTAATTATTCATCGAACACAAAATGAAGTTAATCCATGAGACAACAGTTCACATCACTGATCAGACAGACCGAAAGAACTCAATGACTATCAACTCATTGACTCAATGACTATCAGCTCATTGACTCAATGACTATCAACTCAATGATTCAATGACTATCAACTCACTGACTCGATGACTATCAACTCATTGACTCAATGACTATCAACTCAGTGACTCAATGACTATCAACTCAATGATTCAATGACTATCAACTCATTGACTCGATGACTATCAACTCATTGACTCAATGACTATCAACTCATTGACTCAATGACTATCAACTCAATGATTCAATGACTATCAACTCATTGACTCGATGACTATCAACTCAGTGACTCAATGACTATCAACTCATTGACTCAATAACTATCAACTCATTGACTCGATGACTATCAACTCATTGACTCGATGACTATCAACTCAATGAGTCAATGACTATCAACTCAATGATTCAATGACTATCAACTCATTGACTCAATAACTATCAACTCACTGACTCAATGACTATCAACTCAATGATTCAATGACTATCAACTCATTGACTCGATGACTATCAACTCATTGACTTGATGACTATCAACTCATTGACTCGATGACTATCAACTCATTGACTCGATGACTATCAACTCATTGACTCAATGACTATCAACTCAATGATTCAATGTCTATCAACTCAATGATTCAATGACTATCAACTCATTGACTCAATGACTATCAACTCATTGACTCAATAACTATCAACTCATTGACTCAATGACTATCAACTCATTGACTCGATGACTATCAACTCATTGACTCGATGACTATCAACTCAATGATTCAATGTCTATCAACTCAATGATTCAATGTCTATCAACTCAATGATTCAATGACTATCAACTCATTGACTCAATAACTATCAACTCAATGATTCAATGACTATCAACTCATTGACTCAATAACTATCAACTCATTGACTCGATGACTATCAACTCATTGACTCGATGACTATCAACTCAATGATTCAATGACTATCAACTCAATGATTCAATGACTATCAACTCATTGACTCAATAACTATCAACTCATTGACTCGATGACTATCAACTCATTGACTCGATGACTATCAACTCAATGATTCAATGTCTATCAACTCAATGATTCAATGACTATCAACTCATTGACTCAATGACTATCAACTCATTGACTCAATAACTATCAACTCATTGACTCGATGACTATCAACTCATTGACTCGATGACTATCAACTCATTGACTCGATGACTATCAACTCAATGATTCAATGTCTATCAACTCAATGATTCAATGTCTATCAACTCAATGATTCAATGACTATCAACTCATTGACTCAATAACTATCAACTCAATGATTCAATGACTATCAACTCAATGACTCAATAACTATCAACTCATTGACTCGATGACTATCAACTCATTGACTCGATGACTATCAACTCAATGATTCAATGTCTATCAACTCAATGATTCAATGTCTATCAACTCATTGACTCAATGACTATCAACTCATTGACTCAATGACTATCAACTCATTGACTCAATGACTATCAACTCATTGACTCAATGACTATCAACTCAGTGACTCAATGACTATCAACTCATTGACTCAATGACTATCAACTCATTGACTCGATGACTATCAACTCAATGATTCAATAACTATCAACTCAATGATTCAATGACTATCAACTCAGTGACTCAATGACTATCAACTCATTGACTCAATGACTATCAACTCATTGACTCAATGACTATCAACTCATTGACTCAATGACTATCAACTCAGTGACTCAATGACTATCAACTCATTGACTCAATGACTATCAACTCATTGACTCAATGACTATCAACTCATTGACTCGATGACTATCAACTCATTGACTCGATGACTATCAACTCAATGATTCAATGACTATCAACTCATTGACTCAATGACTATCAACTCATTGACTCGATGACTATCAACTCAATGATTCAATGACTATCAACTCATTGACTCAATGACTATCAACTCATTGACTCGATGACTATCAACTCAATGATTCAATGACTATCAACTCATTGACTCAATAACTATCAACTCATTGACTCAATGACTATCAACTCATTGACTCAATGACTATCAACTCATTGACTCAATGACTATCAACTCATTGACTCGATGACTATCAACTCAATGATTCAATGTCTATCAACTCAATGATTCAATGACTATCAACTCATTGACTCAATAACTATCAACTCATTGACTCAATGACTATCAACTCATTGACTCAATGACTATCAACTCATTGACTCGATGACTATCAACTCATTGACTCAATGACTATCAACTCATTGACTCAATGACTATCAACTCATTGACTCAATGACTATCAACTCATTGACTCGATGACTATCAACTCAATGATTCAATGACTATCAACTCAATGATTCAATGACTATCAACTCATTGACTCAATAACTATCAACTCACTGACTCAATGACTATCAACTCAATGATTCAATGACTATCAACTCAATGATTCAATGACTATCAACTCATAGACTCGATGACTATCAACTCAATGATTCAATGACTATCAACTCAATGATTCAATGACTATCAACTCATTGACTCAATAACTATCAACTCATTGACTCGATGACTATCAATTCAATGATTCAATGACTATCAACTCAATGATTCAATGACTATCAACTCATTGACTCAATAACTATCAACTCATTGACTCGATGACTATCAACTCATTGACTCGATGACTATCAACTCAATGATTCAATGTCTATCAACTCAATGATTCAATGTCTATCAACTCAATGATTCAATGACTATCAACTCAATGATTCAATGACTATCAACTCATTGACTCAATAACTATCAACTCAATGATTCAATGACTATCAACTCATTGACTCAATAACTATCAACTCATTGACTCGATGACTATCAACTCAATGATTCAATGACTATCAACTCAATGATTCAATGACTATCAACTCATTGACTCAATAACTATCAACTCATTGACTCGATGACTATCAACTCATTGACTCGATGACTATCAACTCAATGATTCAATGTCTATCAACTCAATGATTCAATGTCTATCAACTCAATGATTCAGTGACTATCAACTCAATGATTCAATGACTATCAACTCATTGACTCAATAACTATCAACTCAATGATTCAATGACTATCAACTCAATAATTCAATGACTATCAACTCAGTGACTCAATGATTATCAACGTGACTATCATTGCGTTTGGGCAATTTCACAAATCATCTTCCAATTGATCACCAAATTAAGTTACATCCGATGCATAAATCCAAGGATTCTAACAGAACAATCCGTGTTTCTTGCGTCTAAAACTTCTAAAATCAATAATAATAATAATAATAATAATAATAATAATAATCATCATCTTTTCTTTATTAATTCAAACTGACAAACGCTGTAAGATTACATTGAAACACGACAGTACAATTATCAATATCTTAACTAAACACACCTTATGGTAGCCATGCAAGGCGCCCCTCCAAGGGGGTTGTGGGAATCGAACCACCTACTACTGCTCTCCTGCTGTTCTCCTGGCCATGAGTGTAACCATTACTCAACCCCCCCAACTGACAGTTCATTATCAATCTTCAACTTCCTTTTAAAGATGGCGTTCTAAGCAATTAAATTAGTGGCATCACTGATCACTATGGCAACCAGTGCATATATGTCCGATTATATATAGTCGCCGTTCGACCTCACATTTATATTCTTTATATATTATATTATAGCACCACTTTGTCATTAACTTAATGCTGCTAGTAATAACCTGGCTTATACTAATCCCTAAACTAAAATAATTAAGTTGACAATGAATTTGATAAATCTAGCCCTGCTAGACTCCCCTACTACCAGTATTGCAGCTCTTGGCTTGGTATTCTGTTACAAGAGCTCAACCTGAGGACGACCATAGAAATTGGCAGTACAACGAGGCAGTTGTACTGCCAGTTTCTACCAACTCCTAAGTCTTCTCTCTTAACAGTGGTTGGACTGTGAACACATCTGACTAGGGTTCTTGAGGAGGCGCTATATAAATTAACAAAATGAATGAATGAATGAATGAATGAATGAATGAATGAATGGATCTGGAAGAAGTCATGTGGTAGATCCATATACCCAAGTGGACCAGAATAACTGAAGACACACAGATAGCAAATACAACAAACAAGAGGTTTGTTGCCACTACAACAAACCTCTTAATTCTTAACTTTTCTGAATTGTTCCGATGACACACATTCACAAACACACACACAAATGATGAAAACTAAAAGGATCTAGTTGTCATCAATTGTGTGTGTGTGTGTGTGCATGCATGCGTGCATGTCCAGCATGGCACTGGTGGGAAGAAGAGATCAGATGGGATAGTCCTGAGGAAATTGGAAGGAAGGAAGAGGAAGAGAAACAATTGATACGCTTCATTTGCCACTGCAATAACAATCGTGCATTAGTATTAAAAAACCAAAAAGGTTTTCATCACTTCACATTTTCAGCTTTTGTCTTATATCTATTGGAAAGCTATGCTTCAGTACCTTTGAAAGGTTCTTAACAGATGCCATAGAAATGTTAACATTCACACATACACATACCTATACACAAATACATCAACACACATACCGGTATTTGTTCACGCTTGTCACAGGTTACCTTGATTACAATTACAGCTGTACTGAATAGTGCTCTGGACAGTTTATTAATATTCATCCTCCGATCTCAGTCTTTCTTGATCCCAGTCACTAGTCATCTCCAGTTCTCCAACCGAGCCATATCCAACACAGCACCATGCCTCTGGAATGATCTCCCCCTGAATTTCGCAGTTTCTAGGTTCCTCCATCATCACTGCAACCCATCCTCCATCCTTCTTCTTATGTTCCTGTATCTATCACCCCTCAGGTTTTCCACTCAAAACTAAGGTCTCACCTTTTCAAGTACTCCTACCTGACTCATCTGATCCCTCACCTTCCTTTATTCTTCTCGCCCTAAACGACACCTGCCTAAACAGCTGCTCTGCCTCCTCTCTTGATCTGAACCCCCTGGAATTCGGACTCGGACCTCTGGAAAACCCCCTCTGATTTGACGCAGCGCTCATGAATAGGCTGGTGCCCTGTGCTTGGCCTTCGAGTGGTGCCTTAAAAGTTTGGAGATTAGGATTACGATTTGATAAGATTCGATAAGATTACGATTACGAATATATATATTCGTTTATTATTATAAATGATCAGAGGATGACACAACACATCACAGCTTACAACACAGAAGAAGGAGAGCAGTCCCTTAAGCAGCTAGCCCTGGGGCAGCCATGGGTATGAAAGTGTTCGCAACTTAATTTTCTTAGCCTCGGCATAAGAGGGTGGGTGGCCAATCCTCTCCTCGCAGTCTCATCTACCCACCGACAGTGTATGGTCAGTGTACTCAGCTAATGAGTACACTGACCATACACCGGTCATACACTTTAGCTAGGGGGCACAGGTGGAGCAGAAATCTCAAGAACAATTTCTGCCCTGGCAGGGATTTGAACCACTAACCTCTTGATTGACAGTTCAGTAGGCTAACCACTACACTATTGTGCTTACAACATATGGTTAATGAAAATAATGGTACTTTATATATTTGCAATGTTACATACAGGTGTTGCAACTATCAAGATTTGAAACATGAAGATGGAATTAGGATGGACTGATACAGAAGTTGAGCAATAAAATTCTTAACATCTTTAGGTGAACGAACATAATCATGGGCACGAGGGTGAAGAGCATAGCTCCAGTGCGCATGGGGAGGAAAGAAGCGGTGGAGGATATACACCTCATTCGAGAGGGTAGACCTAAAGAGGCAATTCTCAACAGACAAGACACATTCCTCGATGTGTCTTCAAATTAAACCGGTCAAGTTTGCCCTGGTCCTTAGCAGTTGTCTTGCTCCACCACGCAAGCACCGCATACGACAACTTTGCTAATGTAGTAGCTTCTGCAACTAAATGCAACACCTTGGAAGGTAGCCAATGCACTCAGAGAAAGATGTATCCATGATGCCCTGTGCATTCTCTGAGTGCATTGGCTACCTTCCAAGGTGTTGCATTTAGTTGCAGAAGCTACTACATTAGCAAAGTTGTCGTATGCGGTGCTTGCGTGGTGGAGCAAGACAACTGCTAAGGACCAGGGCAAACTTGACCGGTTTGACCTACTTAGCTGATACCAGAGGAAAGGGGAGGAAAGAAGCGGTGGAGGATATACACCTCATTCGAGAGGGTAGACCTAAAGAGGCAATTCTCAACAGACAAGACACATTCCTCGATGTGTCTTCAAATTAAACCGGTCAAGTTTGCCCTGGTCCTTAGCAGTTGTCTTGCTCCACCACGCAAGCACCGCATACGACAACTTTGCTAATGTAGTAGCTTCTGCAACTAAATGCAACACCTTGGAAGGTAGCCAATGCACTCAGAGAATGCACAGGGCATCATGGATACATCTTTTGTTCCTCTACAAATACACTCAGTACCTTTTCCTTTCAAACTATTGTGTTACTATAAAACTATCAGTGATGGGCAAAAGTTAACTAAAAAGTTAATAACTTTTAGTCAAACTCTTAATTTTTTAGTTAAGGATGAAGTTTAACTGGAGAAAAATAGTTTAGTTAAAACCAAAGTTTAACTAATATTTATTAGTTATTAACTGAAAAGTTTAACTAACAAAATCAGCAACTATGCAACTATCTTCCACAATGAACATTGTCAACAACTCAACACGACATCTACTTATTTATTAACACTGGCGTTGTTGCCTCTGCATAGAATATGTAGTAAGGCACAGTGTAAATAACAACATTGGTGTTTATTATTCTTTATGAGTTTAGTACACATTACACAGTTCGAAAGTGAAATTGTCATTGACGCTCTACATTGTTACAGTTCATTAAACCTCTGTTCTTGTGAAAATGTTTGTCCTAAAAATTTGCTAAAAAGTTGAAAAAAGTGTAACTAACTATTTAGTTTAGTTAACTTATTTATAAAATCAGTTCCCAACTTTAGTTAAACTGTTTTATTTTAGTTAAAAAATAGTTTGTTTAATTAAAAAAATTAGTTTAATACCCATCACTGAAAACTATTATGTTTACATTTAGTTAAGTAAAATTGCCGATGAATAATTTGAATAAGTACTCACAGTTAGGTTTACTAAAGTGCTTTGGTCTGTTATTGAACAATGCTGGTTATATACTCAGCAAACAGCTGACATTTTGCTTTCATTAAGTTTTATTGTGTTCTTACTTACTAGCCAAAAGCCAAATCCTACTACTTAATTCGTACTTAACTACTATTTGTCAAATAATGCTTCAGAACACATCTGAGGATTTGATCTACTTAGCTGATACCAGGCGCGGATTTAGAGGGGGCGGAGCCGGCGTACGCCCCCCCTAAACCTGCAGCAAATGTTCTCAAACTAAACTGACCTAAAACTAATATAACTGCAATTTGGGAATAGGATGCTTGAAGTAGCTGGACCGGCAGAATGGAGCTCTCTTACCGGAGCTCTCTTACCTACTTACCTGAGTTGCTAGCAGACGTTGCCCACGTGACCAATGACTTTTGCCGTGACGTCATTCACAAAGTTCATGTACAGACAAAATTTACGTAAATTGGTCAATTTAAAAATATGTCGAGTGGTCCGCCGTCAAAACGGCTTAAACAAGCAGTTTATCATTCGCGAATAAGCCGCTCCTGTCGTATTATGTATCCAAATATTACCACAATAATTCACATTTTGCTGCTCACTTCTGTCACGGCTTGCAGTGTTGAACGAGCAAATTCTAGTCTGCGATTTGTGAAGTCGTGTTTCCGAAGTACAATGAACGAGGACAGATTTAATGCACTCATTTTATTGTTTGTCCACAAGGACATCAAGTTAGACATTGATGACATTATCAATGCCTACGCCAGAAAGCATCCAAGGAGAATGACACTGCTTAATCCACTGGCATGTGACACTTAATTATTTTCTTTTTGGATCAAGGGTTGCATGATCAAAACCGATAACTGATTTATAATCGTTTCGATGTTAACCTTCAGTGGAGACCAGTTGTTTTATATGAGAAACTATATACTTTTTTAAAGTTCCATAACATTTTCTATAAAAAGGATCATTATAGTCTTGCGTGATCTAATTTCATATATATATATATATATATATATATATATATATTTACGGGATTGGATTGGTAGTATTTATGCCCCCTAACCAGAAATCCTGGATCCGCCCCTGGATACTTAAACATTGTTCGAATGTGAAGCAACCCATATTGTGCAGATCTCAGCAAATTCCACAGAAATCTTGTTATACTAAGACCGAAGAGTTTAGGAGGTCAAGTCATGTAAAATGTAGACGATGATAATGAATCAGATTGTGTTCTGTCTAGCTGGTTAGTACAACTCTTTCCAGAAATTTATAAACCGATGCAAGTCCACAAGAACAATTGCAACGCAACTCTGTTAAGTAAAACAAACAAAGAAATGAAGAAGAAGAAGCAAGAGTGATGTTACCTCACGATCCATGATTCCTATCTGTTTCTGGATTCTTTTAAACTATTTGTAGCAAGAAAATAAGATGGGATGGGTAACACAGCCTGTTATCATCTGTACAATCATCTACCTTCCAACTTACATCACCAATCCAGTCGTCACATTCATGCAATTTTTATCAACATCTAAAACTGTACACTCTGTCAGTCTGGGCAAGGAGCAATTCTGAGCCAATATTTCTCTTGCTTAACATTTTCCCTCTGCTTATTCAAATGACTAGCAAATTATCCAAGAATACCATTAAAATTTATAATTTCTTTCAAAAAGGACCTGAAACTGAAATCAACAAGACGGCTGTTTATGGTCCAAGACCGCATACTAAGAAGTCACCCACATACAAAACTGTTAATTCTAAAGAGCGATAAATTGCATTAGGTATCATGATATGTCAGTTCAATCACATCAAAACTACTTATGCTTAGAGTCTTAACTGATTTGAATCAACAACAACAACTGAAGAAAATGGACCAAGCAGAATGGATGTATGAGATGAGATGAGATGCCAATTCCAGAGCATAACATTGTTCAATATTTACATCAGTTAATGGAGATTTAAAAATTGAGATTATTAAAACCAAAATGATGTATGGAGTTACAAAACATACAAATGCTAATACTTAAGCACATGCTTCAATGTGAGTTGCGTTCTACAAAGGAAGGATTTCTTCTGTTTCAGTTGACTTTCAGCAAATGACCGGCATTGAAGCAGCTCTTCTGGCAGTTGAAAACAATGCCTTTCACTTTATCAATAACTGAAAATGACTGTGCTCTGGCTTTTATTGATTTACCTGCTGCAAAATTACACTGTCTATAATCCTATCTTATTACATAACCTTACACACTCGACCGATAATGGAACTGTAAAGTCTTCTTCTCTGCTGGATAAGGATTGCAAACATAACTCTGCTGGCTTATGTTTGCAATCCTTATCCAGTTGTTTTGATCCTGGAACTACATGGCTTCTAGAATCACAGCCTTAAAACTTCCCCATTATTCTAACTTTCTTTAGTAACAGCAACATATTGATCCTCTTTGTACTATTTGCTTTTCCCTCTGTTTTATCCTTAGGTCCTGTGCTGCTCATTGATTCCAAAACTGAAGCTCCAAGTAATCCCAACTCTGTACACGACCAATGAGAAATACCATTCCACATAGTAAGGTCCTGCAGGATAACAAAAAGTAGACAGTTCATCCGTAGCCATGGATTTGACGATGCCAGTAAGAGGGTGAAACAAAGCCTTGCTCAAGGTGACCTGGGTTCAAGACCAAGGCTCACATTGCACTGATGTACTGTAATCACATAGATAATTAAATATAAATACTATGCCAGGCAGCATCCCAACCTGTATCATGGATATTGGACAGACCAGTGCTCACAAGGAAGCACTTGCAGAAGTCAATCGCACTGTGCACAGAAGATTGGATCTACCACTAACATCATCAATAGACAACTCATCTTAAACTTCTGCTGAAACATGTTTAATAAAAAAAAAATTTAGAACAGGCACGCCAACACAATTAGGAAAAACTTAAACTTAAACAATGTCTAACAAACATTAGTTAACCAACTTCAGAACTGAAGCTTCAATGAAATTGTCCTACCTCAGCTTCAGCACAACAACCGGGACCATTGACAGAGTCTAGCTTTGTCTGGCAGACAATGATATTCACACAATCAAATGAAAAAACAAAGATTTACAATAAATACAAAATGATTAAGCAACAAACGGACAAAGCGAATGAAATAGAATTAGCACAAATAAATGGATGACCACAAAACAAACCAATGGACACAAAAGTGAAAAAAAAATGAATGGACAAATAGAATGACCATAAAAAATGAATTAACGAACAGTAACACAAATACATGGATAAAAGAATGCAAACATATACAGAAAAAGAATATATACATAAATAGATGACCATAAAACAAAAGGAAAATAGAGTTACTATACAAACAAATGAAAGACAAAAGAATGACCATCAAAACACATGAATGGACAAAACCCTATCTAATTGCACTTATTAAAAGCACTTATTGTGCATGCAAAGTCAGTAAATCCTCAGACATGGATGTACGTACATTCACTAGGGGCCAAGACGGAGTCATGCAAAGGTCAGAGGAAAATAATGAGTTTTGATGCAAATAATGTTAGCAAGTTGGGCTTTTTGTGGTAGATGATTGTAAATACAAGGAGTGCAGTAACTGAAGGGCACATGATCCTACAATTGTCCTAAACCCAGGTAAAAAACGACCATGGCTGCATCAGAAGAATCCAATAGAAGGCATTAGGATTTGATGGTAGGCTGGTTCTCTGGGCAGTCAAGCAAGCATTTTATCCATATATTTGTTTTATTGTTCTTTGATCAATTCACGTGTTTTATGGTCATTCAAATATCACAATATTACTTTCACTACAAGATGTTATTAACTGGCATGCAGTCAATTGTATAACTTCATTTAAAAGAGTGGTTCAAAGTATAATATGCTCAAGCCGCATATTTTATCACTTTCATGCTTGCCAATATGATTTATATATGCTATGTTTTGAGCCATTTAATAATGGCAAGGTTGGCTCAAATATAGAGCCCTGCATACAAATAGCCCTTTCTTCAAACTTATTCACTTTTGTATGGTCATTGGACATCCAATTCAATGATCAGTGATATATATATGTTCATATTTTAAAGTTTTACTAATAGCTCTGGCCAAGGTATGTTCGATTCATCAAGTCAGCTTTTGAAATGGCAGTAACAAGTGAGTGGCAGTAGTTGAGATGGTTGGAGAGCAGAGCATTAGCCAAACAAAACAGGACAAATAAGAAATGTCCAATCATGCAGACAAATGTAGGCGTGGGAGTAGGCAGATCTGCATATACAGTTAATGTTAACGTATGGCAGCATTTAGATAAACACAACCCGAACAGCTGTGTTGTATGACAGACAACTAAGTGACACCAACTGATATGGTATATTATTCTGCAGTTCAAGGCAGTAAGTGCTGAAATGACTTGAATTATACGTATGGATTGAGTTTGAGGATGCAAATAAGAGCAAAATAACTACTACGTGGGATTAGAAAGACTGAACTAGTGTCTGAGACAGTGAAGGAGTACATTGTCACCAATGGTATTGAAACGTTCAGAAGAACAAGAACAGTTACTCTAGATCTGCTTCTCTGCAAACTTGCCATTCCTTACTTCACCTTGCTCAGCAATTTGTTAACATAACAATTGCATATAAGACTATAGTAACCTAGAAACTTAACCTACTTAATGGCCTTGAATGAACAATGTCAGAGGAATTTCATTCTGAACTCACCCAGATGGAAGCAGCCTGAATACGGTCAGCTGCATATAGAGTCTTCTGGAATTCCAAGAAGTCATAAGGATCCAGGCCTAGGTCCTAAGAAAGCCAATTCGCTTACAGAAACTCAGCCAGACCAGTGGATTACTGGAATTACTGCTAATGGCAACGGTTGCTCAAAAGCAGTCAAATACTTCAACATGATGACTTCATATAAGTAAAGAGAGCAAATGGACTTTGGTTGATCACTAAGCTTACACTCGTTACCTATTTTACACTGGAAGAAAAATGCTTGCAAGTGATAACAATGGGGTAAACTATAGAAATATGGCTGACTATTTGCAACAAATACAATTCAGCTAACTGCTTAAATTTTGGTGAACTTCAATTACAATCTAAAACAACCTTGATAATTTTTATTTTCCAATCATGGTAATTAATTAGGCCGCTTACATAACAGTGATAATAACAACAACAATTTCTATGGTGCCGTAACACAGTCTTGCTGTTACAAGAGTGTTTACACAAAACCATAGTATTAAGGACAGTAAGGGGCCATCCATATATTACGTACGCAAAAATCCGGGAAAATTGGACCCTCTGCCTCCCTGTTCGTAAGCGTACTTTCTTCCACACCCCCCTGCGTACGTACCCCCCTCCCCCGAAGACCAGCTGCAGAAAGTGTCTCGGCAGCGACTGTCTGCACTTTAGGCCAGATTGAAGGATGAGTGAGGGCCAATATAGACAAATTATAGGTTTCTCATTCACAGCACAGAATAACTGCACATGGCTTTTATATAATGTAATAAAATGCCATCGGACGACTATAGGACAATACAGAGTTATAAATAGGCTAATGTGGACGTCATAATTAGAAATTTATTTTGCGTACGTACACATTTTTTCCCCCTTCCCCCCCCGTTCGCACCCGTACGCAAAATCGCCAAAATCCGACCCCCCGACCCCCTCATTGCGTACGTAATATGTGGATGGCCCCTAAGCCTTGGTGAATAGGTAACAAAGTCAGCAGAATGAATCGCAGAAGGGAGACTGTTCCAGCACCTGGACTAGCAGATGAAAAGGCAAGGTCACCAAATCGTGTACTCATCCGTCACACACGGAGATCACCCTTCTAACGCGATCTCAGTCAAAGCCCTGCTTTACATTATGGCATCTCCCTACAGTAGACCCTCAAGTATTTCCTCAGATATTTCCTCAGCACTTCTCACAAATTTTAAATTAAAACAAAACTCTCACAAATTATTGAACAGAGTTATTGCAAAAGAACAACTACTCAATGGATTTTATCTAAGTGAACAACTGAGACGCCTTATGCAACATGGAGGTAAAGTCACTTACCCCTTGTACATGTTTTTCACCTGCAAACCATACCCTAATCTATCATCAGAAGACATCTTAAGTTTTTATTTATTTGTTTTATTTTATTTATTTGTTTATTTAAAGCACTTATTATGCGTACGTAGTCAGTAAGTCTGAATCTGAAGCATGGATGTAAATTCGCTTAGGGTCCAGATAGAATAATGCAAAGATAAAGTTGTGGTCTTGTATAGTCAGGCTGGGACCACTGCAGGCAGGCAGGCAGGCAGGCAGGCAGGCAGGCAGGCAGGCAGGCAGGCAGGCAGGCAGGCAGGCAGGCAGGCAGGCAGGCAGGCAGGCAGGCAGGCAGGCAGGCAGGCAGGCAGGCAGGCAGGCAGGCAGGCAGGCAGGCAGGCAGGCAGGCAGGCATCTGACTGACTGACTGACTGACTGACTGACTGACTGACTAACTGACTGAAGAATCACCAAACCCATTATCACCTCCTCCAACACAAAGATAGCCTTAGCTAATCTATAAAACAATAAACATCTTCCAGCTCACTATCCATGCACCTTCATTTAACTGAATGAATGCCTTATTGCTGAATTCAGAACACAACATAACAGTAAACATCTATATATCACTGCAATAAAAAAAACTAAAATCATGCAGAAATAGCAGATAAATAAAAACAACAGATGACAAAGTAAATAGACAGCAGATGATAAGGTAGATGATTAGAAGTAGATGATCATGTAAAGAAAACAACAGATATTTCCTTCATTCTGTTTTTTCCTTCACATTAATAGCACCTTACATCATTCACATTCTGTGGCCAGTCAAACAAATATCCCATTAATTTAGTCTTCCATAATTATGTCAAGTTTCATTTGCACAATTCTCACAAAGTTGTAGAGTCATATAAATCTGCAAAGAAATTAGATGTGTTGGATAGAACCTTACAGATATTCCCAATATTAACCAAATTAATCATCACTCTTGGTTTTAAATTTAATCAAATCTGTAATCGGGTACTTACTTACACACTTCACATTCACACATCGGAGCTCCAGAATCTAAGAAGGTGATTCCAGCTAAACGGAATTGTCACTTCATTTCAACCATGGAAGCAAATGGCTATTTAAAGTATCCCCAGCCAATTCAGACATGGATTGCCAGGAAATGTGCTTTTTCTACCAGATCATTCAGCACAGAGGGCACAGCACCAACAGGAGTCATGCGTCACCATCATACTTCAGTGCCAGGGATTTGGCATGGGCCAACTCTTCCTCCTCCTTCTCCTACTTAGCATCAGCCATTTCTCAGTGTGTATCCAATCCATAAATAGCAGATGTGTGCAACCGATGAGTGTGATGAAAATGATTCAGATTAAGTGTCAGCCAATGCATAATCTGTAGCAGCTTTCAACATGCGCCACATTAAAAATTATACATTCCCTGTCCATTTAACAGAAAAACATCATAAATAAATAATCCAAAATTCGGAAAAGTGTATTAGGTTTCAAACAGAAAACAATAACTATAACTGAACAATGCAACACAAATCAAAAACTTGTTAACTAGTCAACTCTACCCCAAGTTTTTTTGCGTGCGACTCTTCTGCAAACTGATTGATCATGCCATGACAGATTTGGTTTCTTAGATGATAACTGATCAGAATGAACTGAGCATCATTCTAGACCACAACACAAACCATCAAGATATCATCACATTCACAGTTACTTAGTACCTCCTCCTTCTCCTCCTCCTCTTCCTCCTCCTCCTCGTCCTCCTCCTCGTCGTCGTCGTCGTCGTCGTCCTCCTCCTCCTCGTCCTCCTCCTCGTCCTTTTCATCTTCTTCTTCCTTTCAGCCAGACACTAATTCTTCTATAGAGGCATTTGATGCAAAGATGGAAAGAAGTTTCCTCTAGACAAGTTACATTAATTCTCGACTTCTGTAGAAATGGACGCACATAAAACTCATCCCAGTCTGGTTAATCAAATAACATTCATTGGTCCACAGCATCAGAACATTAATGTCAATATATTCGTTAATTACATTGATCAGTTAAGAGACAGTTCACACTTGTTATATACTATACAATAGCTAAATCACATACAACCATCTCAGTAGCCTCAAATTCAAAAAGAATAGCCTACAGTAGTTTAGTGACTGAATCTTACTTTTTTATATTTTTTATTCCGGATATTTCTATAGCGCCTCTCGAAGTCAACTACTACTCAGAGGCGCTCCCAACTACAGCATTTGATACTGTGTCGGAATTTTCACGCCGAAGCGCCACGAGCAATCGCGAGCGAAGGACTTGCCCAAGGTCCGTACGCAGCGGCTAGAGTGGGATTCGAACCTGCAACCCTCTGGTCACAAGGCGCCGAACTTACCACTGAGCCACCACACTCAAACTAGCATTGGCATTAGTTTAGAAGTATTTGAGTTTGAATAGGGACACAATAGGGGACCCAGAAGGGATAGTATCTCGGGATCCGGAGAGATCCCCCCGGAAATTTTCCCCCCGGAGATTTCCCCCCGGACAATTCCCCCCCGGAAATTTCCCCCCTAGGAAAATTCCCCCCGGACATTTTCCCCCCGACGATTACTTACCTAGCATAAACATTTCATTTGCTATTTTATATCAACAACCAAAAACTCACCAATATGATAAAACAAAGACTACTAGTGTTCATAGCAAATGTTTTAAGTGTTAACCCAACAACAGGCGACTGTGTTCAGAAGACAACTACATAGGCCGTCTTCGACGTAATCGACGAGCAAATCCAGTGTTCTAGAAACACATATGGAATGTGCATTCACGCGTGGCAAACTACTTGCCACGAACGAATAATGCGGTTGAGGGCTGGAATCGGAAGACGCAGTCCGCTGTGTCGAGCCATCATCCCAATATATGGAGATTTCTCCGCATCCTCATGTGAGAACACGGTCTCAACAACGTCACTTTGGACCAGCTATTCGGTGGACATACGCCACAACCGCCCAAGAAGAAGTACCTAGCTTCTTCTGGGAGAATCTCAAATATTGTGGCAGACTTTGAGAATCGCAACATCATAGATTTCTTGAGAGCAATTGCTATGAACATTAATTTCTGAACACAGTCGCCTGTTGTTGGGCTAACACTTAAAACATTTGCTATGACCACTAGGTTTAGTAGTCTTTTTCAGTTACGTTTTTACCTTTATATTTTTAACTTAGATTAACAACAATAATCGTTTGAAATAATGTTTTATCATATTGGTGAGTTTTTGGTTGTTGATATAAAATAGCAAATGAAATGTTTATGCTAGTCATGTAATCGTCGGGGGGAAAATGTCCGGGGGGAAATTTCCTAGGGGGGAAATTTCCCGGGGGAATTGTCCGGGGGGAAATCTCCGGGGGGGAAAATTTCCGGGGGGATCTCTCCTAGACCCAGTATCTCGCCGCAAAGGATCCCCCTATTTCATTTACCTTTGCAGGGTCTGATTAATGAGATATAATGCAAACTGATTTACTATAATTTAATCGTTATATAATCGTTACTAACTATGCAGGAAAGAAATGTTATTGCATTCCATTTATGTTTCATCCTTATAATTTGGTTCTTGCAATCGCATTACACACAGCAGAAGGTTCAACTTTTGTTAGTCAAATCGGAGACAAAGTTAGCCATAGCTCTGTGCCTAAGAATGCATCCACAAGTGCCAGGCTTTCTCTTCAAAATGCGCACACACCCACACACAGAAGAGCATTTTGCCCCAAAGGTTGACACAAAACTGAATACATACCACTACTCTCTAGACTGGCATTTTATATCTAAGTGACTCATTTTAACTGCGACTTATGTCATTAACAATAAGCCAGTTCATCGTTAGTTGTGATTCTGAATCAATCTCTGTTGAAAAATAAGAATCTTACCTTAATTAACATGCGTTTTATGATCATGACAGAATAACTGATGGAAATACCTGAAGGTCTGGTTTCTTGGTTGGTTTGATAGCATTTGTCATTTCATCTGCTGGTGATGTTGGTTGGTAACGAGATGTGACAGGCTTACTGCTGTTATTATTGTAAAATAAATTGCAACATTTAAAGTAATTTAGCTACGTTACAAATTCAAATGGGCACTCGTGATTGAAAAAATCAAGTTTAACATCATAGAGGGTAGAAGGATTTTCTGCTTAGAATGTAAGCGCTATGACATGGCATCCATGCGGAATGACAATTGGAATTAAAATCAGAGCATCTGAAATTCGCCTTTAAGTCACTTAGATTGCTCCCTGCCACCCCCCCCCCCAAGGAACTGGAAGAGACCAGTCAAATGGCCAAGGCACACATGGACCTGGATGAGGTGGATCTATACCCACTGAACATCAGGCTATGTACAGCCTGAGGACAGAGATGATTGGCAGAGTCGTGGGAATAATGGCAATGGTCTGGAGAAGGGCACCATTGACGATGATGACGAGAGCATTTGGAACTCTACTTTTCTCTTTTGTATTCCATCTGAATTGAGTGTTTTATTGGTTGCCATAGTATCCTCTGAATGGCCTATACCGCGAGAGGCGCTTTATAAATGCCCATATACAATACAATACAATACAATATCCTCAAGCACTAGATGTATGCAGATGACATACAACTGGCATCTTAAAGGATGCCTTCAAAGAATTTAAAAAGCAATGTAATAAATATATGACACATCATCATAAATATTTACATAGCTGCACTGGCTTCCCACAGCTATAAGCATATCATCATCAACACTGGCCTGCATTCTACATTCTGACCAGCCACATCATCTTCATTTTGAGCTGAGTTCTAAGCCTTGAACACATAAACTGATTACCTTCTTTTGCTTGTAAGTGCATATCGGCAATGTGGCAACAGTAAATACTGTGAGCCACAGGCAGAGTGGGAAAGGAATGTTTCAGTTTAAAGCAATAGACATGCTCAGTAACAGAGCTGCCACAGTAAATGAGGTAGAGAATTCCGACTGGTTAGACCACTAACGATCCATGAGCATTTGCCAAACACATATAGGAAGTCAGTGCAAAGACCATGTCTTGACATAACAAGACCATGTCTTATTTAAAAACAATTAAAGACTAATAATTTGTTAATTACTTATGATTTGCATGTGATTTTAATTAATAGACATTACACTAATCTCTGTTTAAAAATAAAAATATAATATATAAAATTAGAAATATGCAGAATATAATTTTTGACGAGGAAACAAGCTAAACATCATCAATCGGAGCCTCAGTATTCCTCCTAAGAGAAGTAAAAACTTACAGTTCTGATCGGACAGGAATTCCCACAGCACGAACAATGTTGACAAGGATTTTGACTTCTGTTGCTTGTAGGTTCTGGGCTGTCACTGTCTTACGAGGCTTTCGTGGAGGTTTCAGTGGTCGCCGTGGCTCCGTCAACTTCAATAAACTTGGCAAAATAATTCTATGGACACAAAATCACATGACCCATTTATAATTATTTCTTTATCTATGTAGCATCTATATCTAACGACAAGGGACAGTGCCAAGCAATCAATCATACAATATTATTAAACTTTAATTCTTAAATAATGAATGAAAACATTTGAGCCTGGAAAGATTAACCATCATGGACAGAGATTTTAGATGGGCTCCTATCTCATGTGACATCGGTCATTCTAATGATTTCTTGACAATGGTTTCAAATGAGTAATCCGCAGACAGGCTGCTCTGAGTCAGATGATTCTATTTGCTTGAAGGACCAATCTTTAAATTATAATATAAATATTAATTAACATAAGTCCTCATTAAGTATCACTATATATATATCTATACATATAATATCCATATAGTGTCCGTCTGTCGGGGGACGCTACATCACAAACGGGTTCTGTTCTATTGTGAAACATAAACTGGTTGTCTTGACGATGGCGGTCTTGACGACGGCGATGACCAACGATACATAAAGGCCTATAATATGACGTCATAATATGACGGGCAAATACACTAGTATATATATATATTCGTTTAATATCAATTCGAACTGACAAACCACAGACGACTTATTTCGCTGGATTAAATAAATGTTTTGTTCTAATTACATCCATCACCCTAACATTCAAAATGCTCAATGCTTATTTCCGTCATGCCAATAACTGTACATTGAAGCTTCTACGTGAATCCTTCTCTTACATCCACCTTAAAGAGTCAATAAAGTTGTAGAGAGGAAAATTCCATTCACCAATAGCAGGAAGATGAAGGACAACAATATACAAGCTTCCATGAAGGATTAAATGCAAGTTTATACAATACAAAACAATACAACTGTAATTTTATAATGCCCTCCTTATGAAGTTTGGAAGTGCACATTGAAGCCAGGCAACCATTAAAAGCCACAAGTAGACTGAAAGAGGTAAGCTTTCAGTTTAGAGTGAAAGACAGTCTCGTTAAGAGAGTTGTGAACGTTGTGGGTTGATTTTGGTTTGCCTCTGGTTGATGCCTTGTGCATTAGAAATTGGCACAATAGCATTACTAGTTAATAATAAGAAATTATGAAAAACAAATCAACATTTGTACAAAACATACAGTGGTGATGTTTCATACAGCATATATAATTCAAACCATTTTATAAAACTAAAATTAACCAAAAATCTTACTTAAAGGAACAGAACCAAAATAACTTTCTTCTTAATGTTAATAAAATTGTAATCTTCATAAACGAGTCCAACAAACATTCAGAGTTTTCAGCAAAACCTTTAACATAATTTCTAAACAATTCCTACCTGTCTCCAACATTTGATTTCTTAACAAATTCACTTAAACATTAAAAAGAAACTGACATCAGTTGTGGGGATTCAATTGCATGGATGAACACAGCCTATTTAACACTTTAACTAATGAGCTGCATTGTTTTCCCAGTCACTTTTAGTACACGCTTGTCGTTAAACTGTTGAAGTGACAATTGCTTATCTATGAGTTTTACTTCAACAGCTTACAGCGTTTCATTCCATTAACTAAATGAACAACTCTTTCTGAATATTTTAAAAGCTAGCTGGATTACTGCTTGAAGAGACAGTTAATGTGAAATGGTGAATCGCACGGATAAGAAAACTGAATCTAATTACTACCCATCTTCACTTTCTACAGTCATGCACATCTTTTAAATCTGTTGGGATTCTAATGTCAGGATGGTAACATACAATGAAGTAATTTAAACAATTTTACGTGTTTACAGATAAACAACCTTATTAAGTTCAACATGCTAAATCTGATTGAACTTCCATTAAACCCATAAACAGTTTGGAACCTATTATTACTTTTGGTCAAAGTTATAAACACAGCTGACTTATAAGGGTGCACATTTTAAATGAGGAGCTACACCCTATAACTTTGCAAACGTATGCTTGGTTCTATCCTGCTTCTGCCACATTCTGTTCGCATGAGAGGCAACCTGTGTGTGCTTAAACCTAATTAGATTCATTCATTCATTCATTCATAACGGACATTTATACAGCGCCTCTTCAAGAAGTACTACTCAGAGATGCATATCAGTCATGCTTTGTCCTCACTACATATATAGTCAGTCCCTGCAACCCACAACATGAGCTCATCCTTCTCCTCTCTCTCTGCCCGTATTTCACCACCAATTGAAGGCCATTCTTTTTTGCTCGTGGTCTAAATAGTCATGTCCTCTTCTTCATCGTAGACCACTTGTCTAAAGAAAAATTATGTCTTTCAGATGATGTTTTTAAGTCCCTTGAAACCAGCGCCTTTGACAATGCAGAAGTTTAAAAATTTGAAGATAGCAACAAATGTTATGAGGGCACCAACACTGATGGTCACTTCAGAATAAATATAGTTTTTAAAATTAAATTAGTCATTTCTTAGCTCTTAACCTATTGCTACTAGTCTGACATACCAGTGGCCACATCTAGCAGTGTTATAAATACATTATTATTTAAATTCTTCCACACTTTCATCAGCATTGTCCCAATAGATAAGTTAAAATGGTGGACAACAAAGATTTGAAAGCACTTCTATTATCTTCTCTGCCCAAACAATTCAAACTTTCCTCTTTCATGATTTCATCAATGAGTTGCTCATTTTTCCAAAGTAGCTATGCAATTCATTGCTCATTAAAAGGATTTCTTGCAGTGGGTCAAACTCTTCTACCTTTGCTACAGAAGCTGGAACAGGATCCAGACAATATCAGTAACTTCTAGCCAATCTCATATTTATCAAAGGTTATTGAGAATATAGCTGTATGGGCATTTTTGGCAGTTGGAAAACCATTTAGAAACAATTTCACATTCATATGCTAATGTAAATTGTCTGAAATAAGCTACAATTAAGTTTAAGAAATTGCATTCTGTACAGATGGTCCTGCTCAAGTCATCATGTCTTTTACTGCATTTTACCTTTCATTTTCAATAGTCTTCCTCGGACATACGTACCGTTGAATCTGGCTCTGTTAAGCAAACATTTTCTAACAGCTTTAAAATACTTTTGCCTAGATCAGTTGAGACTGCCATGTATGCAGCAGGTTTGTGATGTGTTTAAAAGGTGCTATTAAGTGTTTTGATGAATACATACATCAAAACACTTAATAGCGCCTTTTACATACATGTACAAATTGTACATTGTACATACATACAAAAGTTAATACACAGGAAGAAATTCTTTACCCAATATTAGGAACTGCTTCTTCATAAACCATGTCAGAAAAAGTCTTCTGATGTGTTGCAATACGAAAGCGCAGCATTATTTGTTCACGAATCTTAAATAAAAAAATGAAAAACTTAGTTTTAAACAAAAGAGAATGGTAGCAGCATAAAAACACAATGCATCTCAAGGTGAAGTCAAAATTAAGAGAATAATGACTGCAGCATAAGTGGATGTCATTGTACAGCTTTGTAAAAATGTAAATGTTTTTATACAACGACCGTATGGCCTCGACCATGCTCAATTTTTTCAATAAGTAACGGGTAAGAACCTTCACCACCGCGGACTGTTTGAATAGGCATGTGAATAAGCTGGTTCCCGCGACTTCACTTTTTTGGGTGCTGTAGAAATCTCGAGATTACGAATTTAAGGTCTCTGTGTACAAAACGTGCTAGGCTGAGATTTAAATCTCTGAAATAAGACAGCATTGGGAGGTGAATCGTGATCCACACACTCTCTAACACAGAGGAGCACAGGATGCAGCTGTATGGGCATTGTTTGGCAATGGAGCTAACTGGGCATAGTACTTTGTGCCCTTGGCCTTTGAAACTCTGGGCCCAATAAATCAACGACAAAGCTACCTTAATTCTATATGTACTCTGGTGAAAGAATAATAATAATAATAATAACAACAACAACAATGATAATTAGCAACTTGTATTGCACCAGTGTCTAATGCACAAAGCATCAACCAGTGGTGCACTCATACTACAGTAGCTTAATGAGGACCAGAGTAGGATCTGCAAATAGACAAAACAGCCACACTGAGAGACAAAGCATCGAATGAAGACGTAAGACGATGGCAGAAAGACTTCAAAGAAGATCAGGAACCAGAACAACGAGGGTGATGATGACATGATGACGATGATGATGATGATGATGACGACGACGACGACGATGATGATGATGATGATGATGATGATGATGATGATGATGGCAAAGTGAAAGAGTAGAAACCTTTTGCATGAACTTGGCAACAGCCAAATGATGCGAATCAGCATCATCAGCTTGCTTCAGCTTCTCATCTTCTTTCAGTTTCTTTTCATAAGCCTAATAAATAACAAAATCATTTCAATGTAATTTAGTAGATACTATAACAATAATAATAATAGTCTTCTTTATTAATTCAAACTCACAAGTACATGGTTAGATTACTTTGAAACATGACAGTACTTACAATTATCAAGATCTTAATAATACACACACTTTGGCAGCCATGCATCCTTTATCGGGTATCGAACCATGACTTTTTCAAGATTTAATGCTCTTCTGGCCATGAGTGTTAACAGCCTCAACCATTCATCTATTCCCCCCCCCATTACCCCCCCCACTATGATACATATGGAAGCACAGCATCCGATCACCATATGTCTTCTTTTCCAAAGACATCTCAGAAACATTCCCAATTTGCCACAGTGTATTCAAAATATTGTCAACAATGCAGCGTCGCAAACAAATCAAACTAAGTAAATAGATTCTTATGGAACAAGACAACATATTTGCATACTGCAAAAAGTTCATCAGGAATTTCATTTTCAAGAGCAGGAATTCGTTGATTCTTGAAGCCTGGTATTTCTTGTTCACGAAGACGAATTAAACGAAAACGTCGATTGTTTTCAATGTCTTCATCTGTTGCAAAATTGAATTCCTCCTGAACGTGTTCAAGACGGAAATGCTGCGGCAACTGAAAGGTAGAGATTCCTCCTCCTTCAGTGACTGGCTGCTTGTCAAGAAAACCACAGCAAACAATATAATAGTCAAATATAGCCTAGGAAACCAAATGTAGTTAAGAATATATGACAGCAAAATATACTTCTTATAGCATGCATCATAGCAGTATGAATTCTGATATATGGCATTCAAAACTAATGATGTTAAATTCAATTCAGCTTTACAATAATGACACCGTCATAACATAGCTTCTTTATGAAGTGTCATTGTAATTGTAATTATAATTGTAGGTATGATAATTTATATAGCATCGCTAGTAGCATGCTACTTCTAGCTACTGAAAGCGCAAATGCTAAATTACATAGAAAGTACATTTTTAACTGTTTTTAAGAAACATGAAGGCTTTTGGCCTTGTGAATAGATGCAGGAAGACTGTTCCAGGCACGTGGTATCAAGTGGTACTTGTAATTATGAAATTCATCCGTTATGCCATATGGGTGACTTGAGCAACGAAACAAGCTGAAACAACAGGGTGAACTGCTCGTACTGAATGTGCATGCTTTTTGCGCAGAACTTTTTTGGGCATAACTTGCCTTTCTAACTTGTTCAAGCCATCTGCAAATCCATACAATTTCACATACAGGATATTTACAGACTCAGATCTCAAATGCCTCACACTCTTACTTTCACTAGCTCTGATGGGGGGTCATTTCCAGCTGACTTGATCATTGGAACTCACTCCTTGTTGGTATCACTAAGCAAGATTTACATAAACTGCAAGTGGTTAAAAATTCTGTGGCCAGGGCCATAACAAGACCCTTAAGCAATACCTGCATACAACCACATCCATAATGCACTTATTAGTCTGGTTGCCCACTGAACTTAAAATCCATCTTATAATTCACAAAGCAGAACATTTGAAGCAGCTGACCTTTATTATTCAAAGTTCGCTCAGCATACAAACAAATATTACACTTAATCCACAGATAATTTGACTTCTGCTGTGCCACACACACAAACAGTGTTGGGATCTCAGGTCTTTTCAACGGTGGGTCAAAGGCTTTGGAATTCATTGCCCGGTTCTGTTCATTCTGTCAGCTTGTTAATGTCATTCAGCTCTAAACATAAGACCATATCACTTACCCAATTCAACTTGTTTACCCACCAGAGCCTGATTCCTCATTTCCCTGATCTATCAGATTTCGATCAGGATGCTCCACTGGCTTATGATTCCTGGCTATGATTTCAATTGATGTGACAATTATGAAAATGGCACAATAGAAGTTTTTGGATTGGATTAGATTAGGTTCTCATTATCTTTTCCCTTCTTTACCTTGATCCTCAATCCTCATGCCATTTTGTATCGTTCAATATTTTTCCATGCATATCTGCATTTGTGTTTGCAGCTACACCTTGATCATCCACAAATTTTACATCATTACCAGCTTACCTCCAAACCTGACTCCCCTCACTCATGCCCCTCAGTTATCCTGCATCTGAATGTGGATGCTGAACAACAGTCGGCTCTCCTTCCAATGTGGCCCTACTGCCATTCAAATCTTCTTTCTTCTCACGTACAACAATCAGACACAAGGTCTAACGAGCCAAGTGTCTTAACCAGTCGATTAAAGTCTTTTGAGGATGCTGATTACAACTGTGTACTCATTTATAACAAAAAAGACAACAGGAACTGAAGACCAAGCAAAAACACTGACCCTCATTAAATGCATTATGTCGGCATTAGCTGGATCGTTAGGGTCAAGGTGAGAGTCTTCCACCCATTTACTCAGTTTAGCCATGTCTGCCAGACCAGACAAACCAATGGCCGAGATGACGTCTGCTCCTTTCATGGCACTAGAAGACAAAACAGTAGAACAACTCCCAGTTCAATCCATTCAGTCCAGACCTTAAATTTCAAACCAGTTACTTCTTCACAAGACCCCAAACAAAGGCAACTTCAAAACTCAGTTGGACTGAAGAGTCATTGCACTCAGCCTCAACACAGCGGCTGATACCAAGAACTTGGCATTCTTCCAGTCGAAATCAAAAGAGACATGCAGCAGAATGATCCTGTCTTACCTGTAGACAGGATTTTTGTTAGTCTCAGTGCCAGGAACCAAAATATTTCCTTGGCTGTCCGTTGCCCAAAAGACAGCAGCACTTAAATATCCAGATGTTGTTAGATTGGTAACAGTCTTGCTTGCATCAAAGTTCTGCATTGTTGGCAGCCCTTCACAAACAAGAGAAACATATGTCAACCATATTAAAACTTACAGTATTGCACAGAAACTCAATTTATTTCAGTTGCACAATATCAGATAGATAGCAAACAATGAGACTGCAGTAGTAACAAAAAAACTTAGCAGTAGACAGAGAATTGAAAATAAATGTTCCATTATTTGAAGAACACAAGAGACAAACGGACAGAAGTGAAAACTGACCGCTTCCAACTCCTTCGTGTGAATGATGGCGTTTCCGTTCACTGCTGAATTCGTGTTCTATTAACTGACCATTGACCACTGTCAGATTGGCCTCAGGAATGGCCGCATAGACAGTGCACAGCAAGTCGGTTGTAAGGCCACTCGTCTCGTAAACCTACAAAACATCAGTCTGTCTGATTGGATAGACATCTGGATATCTGGATCTGGTAATATTTCACCTATTTCATGAGAAATTTAATAAGTTTGTGTGATTGATGAAAATTATGCGAGAATTAAAAATTTTGGGGGCACCAGTTTCAAAAGTATTTTACGGCCTTCAGCCTGTTAGGAATACCATGTGTAATACGTCATTGGAAAGTTTATTCATTCAGCTTGCTAAAAAAACATTTGACGGGTTTCCCATAGTGGTTTCCATAATTTTAAGGTTAGAAACACCGAAACTTTGAGATTTATGTTTAGTTTGTATTAAGACAATAAACTTTGCATGCGTTTTTCTCGAAATTGTACTTCCGGGTAGCAAAACATTCTAAAATTCATATCTCTGGAACCAATAGAGTGAGAATAATAATTTTTTCAACATTTTAAACAGAAATTATTATTTATCATTTTACGCCCAAAATATACTAAACTAAATTTTTTGACAACAGCCTCCTTTTGCCAGAGCAGGTCACATATTCTCAAGAGGCTTTTCAGAGGCACTACACACATGTTCTTTATAACTAGATTTAAAATGATACTCCACACAACATGCTGATATATATATATACATTATATATATATATGTATATATATATATAAATAAACAGAATACTCTGTCTGTCTGTCTGTCACAGCGATCTTTGACCGCGATGCATTTCTACAGCTTTGGACCTTTTCACTCCAAACCTTCACTACTGTCTCGGGGTGGGCATTACACACCCAGTGTGAGGCTTCGCATCCCCCGTTTTCACCGCTACCATGATGTCCCGGGCCAAAACCTCTCCCAAATCCACACTTTCAAAAAAATTCGAGTCGACCTATTTTCATTCGCCAGATGGCGCCGCCCGAGAAGATTCTGTGTATTTGACCGCCAATTCTGTTTCACCGGCATGCATTTCTAAAGATTCGCCAGATGGTGCCACCGTAGGGATTTCACTTCACATTAACTTTTGTTGCTTATTCGCTACAGGGATTGAAACTTATACCTAAATTTGTTGCTTATTCGCTACAGGGATTGAAACTTATAACCCCGGCATTACACACCCAGTGTGAGGCTTTGCGTCCCCCGTTTTCACCGCTTCCATGGTGTCCCGGGCCAAAAACTACCCGGGCAATGCATTTTTAGCTGGTAAAAAAAACTTACACTCAACCTATTTTCACTCGCCAGATGGCGCCGCCGGATTAAGCAGCTACAGTACGGATTCGCTAGAGGGATTGAAACTTTCACTGAACTAAACCCGGCCAACGCCGGGTTAAGCAGTGTTTTGTTGCTTATTCGCTAGAGGGATTGAAACACCCAAACGCCGGGCTAAGCAGCTTCGCGTCCCCC
This sequence comes from Allolobophora icterica, assembly GCA_963556255.1. Classification (NCBI taxonomy): domain Eukaryota; kingdom Metazoa; phylum Annelida; class Clitellata; order Crassiclitellata; family Lumbricidae; genus Allolobophora; species Allolobophora icterica. The sequence goes on from OY744616.1 coordinate 39,583,253, forward strand.
GTTTTCACCGCTACCATAGTGTCCCGGCCCAAAACCTCCGAAACCCGGGCAACGCCGGGTAAATCAGCTAGTATATATATATATATACAATATTATACATGTATATATTTAAATATCTAGATTATTGTATACACAACACAAAATGCAAGCACACACATATTATATCAGTGTAATCCAGCATCACATCTTTATGTGCTTTAGTTAGCAGTATTTCTTGAAGCCAAGAGTCAAGCAACAAAATACTCACTTCAAATGTAATGCTTTCTGGCCAGTGCATGATTTCGATGTTGAAGATCTGAGCAAATCGTACGAGAAAATCTTGTCCAATTGGTCTAAGAGAAGCAAAACAGACACACTTGGTACACTGACTCCTTCCTTCTTTTAAATCAAAACGACATAACAAAAAAAAGCTCGATCTGTAAGTATGTGCATGAATGTACGAATGCATCTGTATTGAGTGCAATTCAAGGACCTTTCACAGACACACTGATCAGATGACGGCCATTTCAGGATGCTACAGTTTCTCTCAATACACAGATATCATCATACACAAAATATTTAAACCGGACTCATCTTGATTTATCTCTAAAACAACTGTATTAGAACGATTACTTGACATCAGCGCAATGGACATGAAAGCACTGATGTGAATCATTGGCCCTTAGATAGGCTTGAGGGCACTGATGGGTTGAGTAGACTCTGAGGCTAACAGAGCTTCTCGGTTCCTGGCAATAATAATTACCACTGAAGAAACCAAAGAATACATTTAAAAAGAAAGCAATGGCAACAACTGACAGAAAATTCACAATTTTCACTAACTTGGCAGTGGTTTTAGAAACTTCCTTGTTATTGAAAAGTACTCTGATAAAGATCTTATATTTGCTGACATCATTCCTTCTTTGTTGTTCTTCCCTGAAGGCATAAAAGCACACAGACTACTAACCACAAATTACAAACAGAAAAGGAATTACTACACAGCTCTAAAATCAAATTATTCGCATAAATTGTCACCACCGACAAAAACTTCAAAATTCCCTAAAATGATTCAAACTGAAATGCAATCATCAAACACGTAACACTTGAACAACAAACTGTATTGGTTTCCCAGTCACTTTTAGTACACTGTCGTTGTTCAAGTGTTATATGAACCTGCTCTAGGATTGCCATGGCTGGATAATATTTGCGCAGCTTTTTCTGTGAAAAAATGTGAAAAACTACTAATTATCATTGCTAACATAGGCCTACAACTTTTTTCAAACTTAAAGTAGTGCAGTTAGTTACAACACTGCAGTTGAAAACACAAAACATTGCTTGTCATTAAATAAAGAACTGGAAGAAAAATAAATGAAATCAAGGCTGGGAGCCATTGACTGAATAGCTTTTGGTAAGGGTGCCTTGCTCTGGAAATGGTTGGGAAGCACTGTCTTAGATAGTCATGTTCATAGCACTTTTGAGGGGTCCTTAAAATGTGACTTACAAAAATCCAGATACATACATGTATACATAATTAAACATCTGCCTCAGTATTTGTAATTTATTTATTCTGGATATTTCTATAGCGCCTCTCGAAGTCTACTACTACTCAGAGGCGCTCCCGACTACAGCATTTGATACTGTGCCGGAATTTTCACGCCGAAGCGCCACGAGCAATTGCGAGTGAAGGACTTGCCCAAGGTCCGTACGCAACGGCTAGAGTGGGATTCGAACCTGCAACCCTCCGGTCACAAGGCGCCGAACTTACCACTGAGCCACCACGCCCCACTAATTTGGCAATATTTATTATATTAACCTTCTAAATTCTGGAGTTCTCCATTTAAATTAAACAGGTCCACAGAAACTAAGCAAAATTAACTTACTTGCTCAGTGTGGTGCCATGCACAGTATCTTCCTATATTTAGTATCTTTGACTCCTTTGGACAAGATTACTATTACTGTAATGGTGCCATCCAAAATAGCAAACAGAAAGGCTTTAAACAACAAGCCTTGCAAATCTTTAATTGTAAAAGTGCAAAAAATTTGATTTCAACAGAATTTTATCATGTAGCCGAGTATCTAAGAATTGTGTGAATTTATTAAATAAAATAATTCTATTCCAAACTAATGGAACCACAAATTCATTGATGGTGCATCTAATGTATTGATGTTACAAAGAATCTGCAGCTTTTGCATTACTGCATCTTAAAGTAAGGAGCGAATTGTAGTCAGCAAAATATGGCTGTTGGAAATTGTTGAAAATTTCATATACAGGTAGCTTCTTTTTTGGAGTTGACAAATCAAAGTTCATGCAAACAACTAATTACAGTTCTGAAAATATGGCAACAGAAATGTATTTAGTTTTAAATTCACAGTATTCCAGGAAAATCAAAAGAAGGAAACAAAACTAACCTGGGACATTGCTGTGTGTTTGTAATTGGAGAGCAGTTCGTGAGGTCAAGGTACAGTTTTGGTTCACCTGAAACAAAATTTAAACCATGCTACCTGAGCAGAAACAGAACAACAATTAACAACTTCAAACCGACTTCTTTATTGATAATGGTTTAAAAATATTTCTTCCAATCCAATCTTAGAACTTCTATAGTGCCAATATATCGAATCTAAGTGACTTTTACAGCACAGTTATCATAATGCAGACACAAATATCAACTGACGGTCACTTCAAGTGAAACCTTAATCCAAGTCCAACTTCTAAAGTGCTACTCGAAGGCCAAGCACAGGGCACCAGCCTCTTAGGCCAAGCACAGGGCACCAGCCTCTTAGGCCAAGCACAGGGCACCAGCCTCTTAGGCCAAGCACAGGGCACCAGCCTCTTAGGCCAAGCACAGGGCACCAGCCTCTTCCTAGCATAGTTTTGGACCAGCCATCAAGAATTACCAAGAGCCCAACACTGTTTTGGTGTGCAGCACAGCAAGAGCCAGAGTATCCATTTATAGAATTTGCATTTTATTTGCTGGCATGAGGGACGAGCATGGAGTGGAGATAGGTCAGCTGATTTGAATGCAATGGTTTGTGATTTCAAACTGAATTCTTTGCTCAATGGACAGCCACTGTAAGGAGTGCAATATTGGTGTAATATGTCAACACTTTGAGGTTTGTTATGGACCTCACCAGAAAAGTTGGAACCATTTGTACTTTGCGTAAATCTCTCTTAGCAATATGAATAAGAAGCGATTTGCAGCAGTCAAGACCACATGAAAACAAGGCAGTTGCAAGTGAGACTAAGTCTGAGACAAGCATGATCTGATTCTACAAATATCCTGTAAGGAAAGTCAGCTGATTTTCATAGAGTTTAACATGTTCTGAGAAAGGATACTGCGGAGTCAGAGCAATGCCCAAACTGTGTGTACAATCAGAATGATCAACAGTCAATTCATCACAAGGAAGAAGTTCCTTTTCAATATTGCTTCAATCTATCGAACTGGTCCACTGCCGCAAACAGTATTGTTTAATTAGGAAATTCACCAATCTCCTCAAAACACTGGCCACATGTGATCACGACACACCCATCATGTACAATCAGCAGTAGAACATCCATATGGAGCAGCCTAGGTGCTCAAGTGCACAGCATGTGGAGCACTTCATCTGCTTCAACATATCGGTTTATCTACCCACACCCATACTGGTTGTTTAGACCTAGTCATCACATGGGAAAATTACAGGTAATTTGCTGTTGCCTCAAAACCTCCAACCATCTTCAATCAATACAATATATCGTTCCACCACTAGTTACAGAGGTCACAGCAGAGGCTGAAAAAGTCATTTACAGATGCAACTGGGTGCTGGGAGTGGAGACATGGGCAGTTCACCTGTTCTGGAAATGTACTGCCCTCTGCAGGGCTTAATGTCAGATGTTGCTAACGACAGTTGCCTTGTCCATAATCAAGTGGCTTGCATTGCTGATACAGACTGCTACACAGCAAGTTCCAGAATCATGTGTTAACAGGCATCACAAGCTAAATAGGTGTGGTTGGGAGTCATGCATGGTAACTTCATGTTAAGCGGATTCGTATGTAAACGAGCCACATAAACGGGTCTCCACTGTACATACAGCTATAGTGCCTCTTCTAGAAAGACTCATCAAAGCACCTCTGACGATGATACATAATTAACTAATTCTAATAAATACCCATATAACAAATAATAATTCTAATTAATGTCTGCCCACATAACTGATTAGCTCCAATAAAAATAAATAAATACAAACACATCCATATAACTAATTCTAAATATGTCCATGTAATTTTATCTAACTGATGCCAGTATCTGAGACTGACCTGGTTTCCTCCGGATCTCATTGTACTTGGCCTCTATTCTCTGCCTTGCCTCAGCACTTGTACCACATTGCGGCTTTTCAGGTTTCTCAAGGTTCGGCTCACTCAGAATCTTCTCATCCTCTCTTCTCTGTTCCTAAACAAACAAATATACATTCGATGCAAGTCAAACAATGCAACTCAAGTCTAATTTCTGCTGCAGTTTCCCCCTGGATGCACTCTTCAATAGATGACATTACAATCAGTTCCACTGCTTTGAAGACGAACTAACAAACAATCACAGCAATGCCAGATGATAGATTATGCAATACAACTTATTTGATAGTAATACATACAGATGTTATACTTGGTACTTGCACACAAGTACATCTCAAGTACAGCTTTTAACTTCTTGTACTTCTGCTCAAATCCAAAGGATTCTATATGAAACCAAAGTACTCGTACTCATACTCGACACTTGGCATGTGCAACAAACGTTCTTCAGAGAAGCAATAAAGTCGTGAATTCCTGACTGCAATTGACAACTCATTCTCCACGATCTTGGTGTACTCCCGAATGGAAAGCTATCCATGAACGACCAAGTGCTACCTGAAGGTCCTACTCTTTACAGTTGCATCAGGTACAAGTCATCTGGCACAATTTGTTGTTTAGAGCTGCAGACACACTTGTGCACTCATTTATTCTGAAGTGCTTCTAATTATTGTAAAATTTTCCGTTCTTGCAGGCCTGATGAAGTTCAGAATGCGTCAGTTTCAGTTTGTCCTCAACTGCACCACCCAACCTCTGGCTACTCTGCGAGAGTTTTCACATACAGATGACATGCACTACTGGCGCTCCATTGGATATAGAATTAAGTGTTACATTGCATCACTAAACCACAAGCCCATGACAGTGAGCTGCTCATCTTTTGCTTCTTTGGTTGGGATTTTGGTATAATGATTCATGGTCCAGGTATCACCCCTTGGATGGCACCTGCTGGAACAGCTGCCCTGATCTTTACAATAACAGTCACAAATTAAGCAATACCAATGGCCATCGGTACATGTACTGTCATCTGTCAAAGCCACCCAAATTAAATGAGAAATCATCTGAACACAAAGGAAAAAGTGATGGAATAGTCATTTTTAATCTACCACGAGTACTCTTAACATCTGCCATCGGGAAAGACAAGAGCGCTGAATTAGCCTCACCATAATTTGTATGCTGCCTCAAAGATAACACAGCAAAGAAAACTTACTGACAATCAAAACCATAGCATCTGTAAGTCAAGTCAATCACCTGAGCCAATTAAGTGATTGACCGACTTACACTCATGCCAAAACATTGAATAGATGACTAAGATGTGCACACACTGCTACATATTACTACTCTCAACTGAACTGATGAAAAGTTACTTCAGAATCTTCAAACGTAGCCGTCTCCTGAAGACTGTCTCTCTGTGACTGTCGTTTCTTTGCTTCTTTCTGCCAAACACATTACACAACATAGATTTTCATAAACTACACAAAGAAGCAACATTTCTGGATATAAGTGAAAAACCATAACACTTTAAAATGAGTGCTACTGGCAATACAGTACAAAGTATACACGTGAAACCACTCAGCAAAAATACTTTCCAAGCGTTATTACAGGTCATCTGCACCAGCATAAAGTTTGGAAAGTTAGGTCTATGCAAGTAAAATTCTAGATTCCCCACACAGACCTGACCACACAGACCTGACCACACAGACCTGACCACACAGACCTGACCACACAGACCTGACCACACAGACCTGACCACACAGACCTGACCACACAGACCTGACCACACAGACCGACTGCAAGTGCAGATAAGAAGCAGTGAATTGCACAAGAGCCCGATCTAACAGTGAGATCTTGAATTATGACATCCACAGCCATACGTCCAAGTCATGCATTGGATCCAAGAACTGCTGATCCTTGCTACACTGCTGCATAAGATTAGGGATCTTATGAAGCAATGAGGCTAGGCGCTTATAGTGCTGTAACCGAAGAGCTCAGTCCTCAAGATGGTAATTCAGCTCATTCGTGATGACCAGTTGAGAGTTATAGGTTGCGGCAAACTCAGTGCAAATGCGGACGATGGAGGCGATGGTCCAGGATGATAGTAGGCGAGCAGCATTGGTCCTGAGTATGAGTCCAAGTACAAGTCCTCCTTCCAGTCAAAGCCTGAGTCTTTCAGTTTCAAATCCAAGTCCTGAGTCTGCTCCCCACATAAACTGAAGACCAATTTGTAGCTCATCATGAAAATCATTTTGCTAAAATAGTTCCATACTCAGAAGCAACACTACAACTGGCACCAACCTCACCAAGGGGAATTAAATAGTATCTAGATGCATACATACACAGTTACAGCCAATGCCATTGTTGAAACTTCAAATAGCATCTCACTGTTGCTTCATACCAGTTACAGCAATCTAATTACCACAGATACTTAACTGATCTCACTCTGATGGTGCTGTGTACATGCTTGAAACATAAAGAAAACTTGGACGGTCCTGCAAGACAACCAGTTACACAAATCCCACCAGTATATGACCTTCATACCTTTCTAAGCTTTTCCATCTTCCAAAGATTCAGTTGGCATTTGTAGTTTTCCATGCGCTTCTGAAAATCAGCCTCTGCCTCTTCTTGAATTTCGAGCATCTCTTCCTGGATATCTTGCTCCCATTCCTTCTCATCATCCGCTTCGTTTGTTTCCTCTCTTTTCAAAGAACAAGACCAAATGCAACATTTAAATCAGAGAAACACAGGGATGTCAACCATCAACCAGTGAGATGTGGATTTGACAAATAAGTCACTGAAGAGCCAACATCTGCTATGAAAGAAAATAAAACAAATTAAACTTGATAGTGTTAGCTTAGGGTTAGCATGCTGGACCGTCAGTCGAGAGGTCAGGGTTCAAATCCCCGCCTGGGCAGATATTTGCTTAGAGATTTCTGCTTCACCTGCACCCCTTAGCCAACACAGCTACAATCACCAAACACTGTCGGTGGGGAGATGAAATGGCAAGGGAGAGGACTGGCCACCCACCCTCATATATAGAGGTTATGAAAATGAAGTCACTAACACTTGATACTATGGCCACCTCAGGGACTGCTTAAGGGACTGCTGTTCTTCTTCTTCTTCTTAATGACTCTAATATCATTTAGCAGTTTGTGAGATACTTAAAAGACGTTATAGTAATAATGTATCTAGACACATATATTATGTATGAGGCATCTGAAATATACATCTGCATAAGTATTTTCAGATGACTCCCTTCTTCTTCCTCCTTTCTTCTTGAACTCAGTGAGTTAAGCAATGGCATTAAAGCATTATCACTTTAAAGACAAGCTGCTTTGATTTTCCATTTGCTTTTGGTAAATGCTCGCTGTTAAAAGGCCACCACATCATTAATCTGGGAATCATATCAATGGATTTTACTAAAGTTCTAGTTAAAAAACGCCACAACAGATGACCTGCAGATTTTTAAACTCTAACTACAACACAGGATACACAGTCACACACAACCTTACTTTTTAATCGTGAGTTTGATGGGTGTATTGGTGCAGTTCTGGTTTTGACGGAGAAGTTTGATTTCTTTCCAAGTTCTAATGATGTTCCTAACAAGTGTTCTGTCACAGAGCATCTCAAAGTCTCGCTGCTTTCTTGTCAATCTGTGTTCAACATTTAACCACATTCAGAAGGCATGCAAAGCATTCAGTTAGTTACACATCATAACGTATCAACCTGAACTTGATAGCATCATAACAGTGTTAGTCATTTCTTAATACTATTATCCGGCCTAATTGTATTGAGATGCTTTAAAACCTTGACAGAGTACCAAAGAGTCCAAATTACATCAGTCATATGAATGAATGCATGAAAGACAAAAAGCAGAAGAAAAAAGATATAAAAAAGAGAAAGTTGTAATCAAGATCGTAAAATCTAAATTTCTAAATTGCTACTTGAAAGCCAAGCGCAGGGCACCAGTTTATTCATGAGCACTGCGTCGAGTCAGAGGGCTGTCCAAATGGTAGTCAAAAGGAGGTTTGAGTCTGGTTTCCATGGGTCCAAATCAAGAGAGGAGGCAGACTAAGGCAGGTGCCGTTTAAGCAGAGATTAGAAGGCAGAGGATCAGGTGAGCCTGGGTAGGAATTCCTGACAAGGTGAGACTTCAGTTTTTAATGGTAAATCCAAGGGGTGATAGATAGAGAAGCCTGTAGCAGATGATGGTGGGTGATTGGCAATGATGATGGAGGAACTGAATTCAGAGGGAAGACCAATGCTGCAGTGTTGGATTTGGCTCAGTTAGAGAACTTGAGATGAGTAGTGACTGGGATCGAGAAGGACTTAGGTAGGAGAATGATTGGGTTGACTCGGTTGACTGGATGGTGCACCATATGTTTATGTTAACATAACATAAGAGCAAGAGCAAGCAAGTTCTCCTTGATATTATTAGCACAAGGCAAGAATCTCAGGGAGTGTGAAGGCAGATTATATGAATTCAAACCAGACTATTAATGTGAACCTGGACTTGACCACCACATCATTAATCTGGCTGCTCAAGAAAAGGCCATGGAACAGTCAGGCACACACACACACACACACACACACACACACACACACACACACACACACACACACACACACACACACACACACACACACACACACACACACACACACACACACACACACACACACACACACACACACACACACACACACACACACACACACACACACACACACACACACACACACACACACACACACACACACACACACACACACACACACACACACACACACACACACACACACACACACACACACACACACACACATACATGCCTCTAATGCATATCCGAGAGCATGTATCTCTACATTCAGTCCGAGAACGTCTATTTCGCCTATGGCTACGCCCACAAATTTTATATCAAAATGTTCGTCTGAATGAGTAGCCAATCACTGGCGGTTATTTTAAAAGATACACGTCTTAAAATTCAAATTATAACCAATTACATAAATTACATCATTAACGAGATCGTCGATCCGAGCGCGTTCTCGGACGCTGTATTAAAGATAGGGACGCGCAGAATAATAAATTAGGTAGCACGCATAGCAACGTGGGTGTAATTTTGGGTTCTCGTATGAGACGTAAGTCGCTTTAGAAACAAATTCACACTACAATATTATATTGGGTTCTCGAAGGAGACGTAAGTCGATTTAGTAACAGTCACACTCACTATAGCCAAGCCGTCATCGAGATATTAGCTACAAATACGATATTAGATGTTGGGTCTAAACATTACTTTTGTTTCGAATTTAAATCATATTGTTTGTATAGTTTAAACTATTCGTAATATAATAACAATTATTTATTCTCTGCTTTTAATAGAATTATATTTTTGCATAGGTTAAGCGATTCGTAATATAATAACATGTAGGGCCTAAACATTATTTATTCTCTACTTTTAATATAGTTTGTCTAAGCAATAAAAATTATATTTTTATAGGTTAAGCTATTCGTAATAATTATAATAGCACGTAGGGCCTAAACATTATTTATTCTCTGCTTTTAATAAAGCTTGCCTGTAGTTTGCCTAAACAATTTTTTTATAATACCAATAATATAACATGAAATAAAAATAATAGTTAATATTTCTTGACATACTGATCTAATTTAATTACTGAAAATTTATTTCAAGGACAGTAATGTGTATATTCATTTGCTGTCGAATGAAATTTATTAAATGAATATGGAACAATATTAACTTCTTTTCGTACTAGTTCGATTAGTCTAGTGTTCAAATTAACTATGTAGAAACTTAAATACTTGGGTTGTTCTCTTGTTTCTGCCAAGTCATTTAAAGTTAGTTTGCATGAAATGAAAGTCAAGTTCTGCAAACCTTTCAACCTTTTGTATAACAAATGTTGCAAGTTCACTGAGCATCTTGTTAGTGCTTTTAGTGCTGCATCTTGTTAGTGCTTATTGTAAGCCATTCTTGCTGTACGGAATGGAAGCTGTAAACTTCAGCAACAGTGAACTGAACACACTAAAGATCAATGCTATCTGTAAGATCTTCAAGGTCAGTCAATGCAGTGTTGATGACTTACTGCACTTTCCACAGGAACTTTATGCAGCACTAAGTACTGCTGGATGTCATGAAGAACAAGACTCTTTCGAAGAGGCCCAATTATAGGGAACACTGTTGTAAATTTGGTGTGTGATCTCCTGTTCACATAGGACAATTTATATTAAGGAAACGTGGACTCTATGTAATATGTTTAATTAGTATAGTACGGACAGGTCTATTGTCCAGATAATGCTGTATCATTTGTTTCTGTGCTACCATATTTGGTAAATAAAAGACTGATATATTAACTGAAACGAGGTTTATTATTCACAGCAATTATAATATTATTAATATTATATTAGTAGAACTAAATCCTGCAAAGACTTTATACTCTCTCATCACAGCAGTACTGAACATCTTTCTAATCAGACCGTCTGTTTGAACAGCAAATATTCTTTGAAAGCCACAGGGAGCTTTTTGATTCCTTGAACATACATAACTTTAACAAGGGTTTTAAAGGGTTCAGAACCATTCCACAACTCTTGCACCGGAAAATTTCTGCTTAATGTTCCTTTCGGTTCTGAAATAATTTATACAGGATCTATGTCCATGAGTCGCCTTGTTTGGTGCTAATTCAAACTGCACTGCCTCCTCTGAAGTGATAATTTTGTAGGCTTCAATTAGTTCTTCTCTGCTACTCCTCTCTAATGTTAGTAGGGCCTACACAAGTCTTCAACATATCTTCATAGCTCAAATCCTTGTAAACCCAAATCATTTTTGTAGCTCTTTCTTGCATTTTTTCCATTTGTTCAATGTAAGGTAATCACAGATTTTAGGTATTTTAGTGTACCTCTATCCAATAAAATAGATCTAAACCGGAAAACCAATGGAGGTCGGCCTGCACATGCCGAAGAGCAAACCAGAAGTCAGTGTCATTGTTCAGGTATGGAATCCACACCTGGATGCAGAATTATTATTGTGACCTCACCATTGATTTGTACAACTTCAGTACTTTCTCTACTGGCTATATATAAATCTTTTTTGATACTTTAGAACATTGCCTTGAAGGTTTAGCACCGGTTTGCATGCTCACTCCAAAATCCTTTTCTTCCTGAATTAATGTCAAAACCTTAGCACTTATTTCATACGAATTCTTTGTTTCTCTTCCCCGTTTGCATTACTGAGCACTTTTCCAAATTAAAAAGCATCTGCCAGTCCTTTGACCATCTGAACACTCCTCCTCACAGTATCTCCGTTTCTTCTTCATCATCCACTGCTCTACAGAGTTGTGTATCGTCTGCATATTTAGAAATTTGTGATAAAATCCCATGACCTATGTCCTTAATAAAAATTATGAACTGCAGTTCTCTACCAATTAATCTAAGATTAGATTGTGTAAATCAATAATACAACACATTACTACACTGATTTTATAAGATTTATATGGCAAAGTAATTGTAATTACAACAATTTATCACCGTCAGCAGCAAGCTACTTTTAGGATGCTTTACACAGTGATATCTGTGGGCTACTATGTGATACAAAATCAACTCATAACACAGAAATTCAGTGGCGGCGGGTGGATTTTTCAAAGGTGGTGCGAAGCATCAATGTGCCGCCCCTGAGAAATTTATATTAGCTATCCTCCAGAATATTTTTTGGAAAACATTTGGTCTAATAAATTCCCAAACTTGCTTACAATGGGCTCCCAGACCGAGAACGCTTTTAGCACTCAGATTGAAGCAGTGTGTACATACTTGAGTTCTCGGACCCGACGTAATGCGTACTCACACACACACACACGCACACACACAAAGACACACCTCTGTCTACATTCGGACTGAGAACGTCCATTTATCCACCCTCAGAACTTGTATTATGTAATTTTTGGTTCTCGCAAGAGACGCAAGTCGATTTAGTAACAAATTCACACTCATATAGCCAAGTCGTAATCCTATTCTCCAAACTTCGAAAGGGCTAATCAACATTTCTTTAGGCCCCTATAGCTCATATCCTTGTAACCCCAAATCATTTTTGTAGCTCTTTTTCTAGTTGTTCAATGTAACGTAATGCATTCACAGATTTTAAGGTATTTTATTGAACCTCAAATCCTTGTAAATCCTTGTAAACCCAAATAACGTTTGTAGCTCTCCCTTGCATTTTTTTATAGTTGTTCACATAATCACAGATCTAAAGGTAGTTTAAATATTTTTATCTCAAATCCTTGTAGACCAAAATAATTTGTGTAGCTCTCCCTTGCATTCTTTTCTAGTTGTTCAGTGTAATGTAATCACAGGTTTTAAGGTATTTTAGTGTACCTCTATCCAATACACATTCCGAAGCGCAAACAAGTCAATGTCATTGCCATTGTTCAGGTATGGATGCCACACCTGCACCATTCTAATTGTGGACTAAACAGTGATTTGTACAACCTCAGAATTGTATCCTTTTCTCTACCGACCATAGTCCTTCTTATAATATTATCCTTAAGTCTTCTCACAGTATCTCTTCTTCTTCAACACCACCCACTGGTCTTCAGAGTTTTGTATCATCTACAAACTTAGATATCTGTGGGATACTATGTGTTACAACATCAATGCATAACACAAAACTTTACCAGTAAAGTGAATTTTAATTGTAACAAATCTGCATGTAACATAACATCTGCATTTAACACCTTGTCCAGAACTTAAGATATTTTGTACATTAAGCTAGATCCTAAGTATATGCTCACATGTAGTATGTCGCACTAAAATCAAAAGTTTTACACTGAAATCCTAAGCATAAACAATAATTTGATGCAATTGTGATTAGTAACTTCTGTTGCGCCGGTGTCTAGTGCATGAGACATCAACCAAAACCAAACTGTAAGCAGGTCAACACCCATAAGATCAATCCGTAAGACAGAAAGGTCAGTATATAATGTAGCATCGTAACATCTGCATTTAACAACATGTCCAGAACTTAGATATTTAGCTGTGTACATAAAACATTACACTAGATCCTAAGTAAATAAATGCATACACATCATACAAATCAGAAGTTTTACACTTAAATCGTAAACATAGTCACAAGACTTGTGAATGGTCGATCCATCAGCTGAAATCTCGTAAGCATAATGTAAGATTACAATATAATAATAATATTTATTCTTTAATTAAGCGCCTGCAAACGCACTGCGCTGTACATGTACATGTTATGCGATAAATCTTAACTACTAACAGAACAGACAGCCTGCAAAATGATTACATTGTAATAAAAAAAAGAGTAAAACCAATCATAGGGAGTCAGGGACTGACTTTAAAGAATTAACCATAGAAACCGACTTTAAGAAATGTTCATAACGACTGCAGCCTTGATTACAGCAATTGCATAAATGGACTACACAAGTACATCGTGCCTGGTTAACATATTCTGTGAGAAAACCATCTTACTCAGTTTTCTTTAAATGAGACTATAGACAAACTTAAAACTAATTCCAGAAAACACTACAGTAGCAGTTGCCATATGAGGCAAAGTTCTGGGGTTGTATGGTAGTTTGGTGTAAACTGAATATGATTCAACCACTGAACAACATTTCTAGAAGCCAGAGAATGATTTTACAAAGAAAAGACAAATTGAGAAAGGTCTCAATCAAAGGCACAAACAATACACACAGAAAATGATTACAGCCCAAGATTTTAAAAGCAACAGAATTTTTAGCAACAGTTCTATTATTAAAGCACACCAGAAATACATATCAGTAAAATGAATTTTAATTGTAACATATCTGTATGTAATGTAACATTTGCATATCTGTATGTAATGTAACAGTGCTTCGATATTTAACTGTGTACATTAAGTATATAAATGCACACATATACTATGCTACACTAAAATCAGAAGTTATACACTGTGAGAAATGTAACTGCAATTGCAATGAGACACTACACGACCCTAAAACTAATCTCTGGAGCTGCACAATAGAGAGGAAAAATTACAGCAGTAGAATATTTTAAAAACGACAGAATTTTTAGCAAAATTTCTATTATTAAAACACACCAAAAATACATAACTCAAACATGTTTTCATTTCGTTTATGACTGTCGATTTTTGCAATCTACCCCACATTTGGGGATGACACTATTTTAAATGATCTCAAGAAAAGTAAGGACTATAAATTTGGAAACAGCAATCCACGTCTAAAAGATTAATGTCACTTCTGCAGTTCAGGAACAAGGCATGGAACTGTCCAGTAATGTAATCATTTATTAATTTAATTACACATTTCAATGAACACTAGCCATTAGAGGCAAAGTTTTGGGGTTGCATGGTAGTTTGCTGTAAACTGGACAATAGATACTCCACGTTCCATGTACTTCATGCAAACTGTGGACAGACATTTTGACATAGATAGTCATAGACATTAAAGTCTAAACATTAAAACACAGACAGTGAGGTCTTTCTGGTAACTTATTAACTAGGCAATGGACTGGCTGAAAGGTCAATTATTACGTCTTATTGCTCACCAAAGAACATCACACAGGACAGTTTGTAATGCATGTCAATCAAAAGCAAATTTCCTTAGCTCTGTTGCCAACACAAGAGATTGTGACCAGAGTTAACTAAAATTTCTGCTAATAATGTATAGCAATTTGCCTGAGGGGCTTCAATAAAACTTATATATCTGCAACAAGCACACAAAACTGAAATTAAAGTTCAGCAGGCATTGAACTATCGAATTCAATTCAATAAGTTTGACTGCCGATTTGGGGATGGCACTACATGTACTAAGCAGTCAATCACAAGCAATTTCCTTAGCTCTGTTGCTGACACATGAGGCTGTGAAACAAGTTAACTAAAATAAAATGTCTGCTAATAATTAGTAACAATGTGCCAGAGGAGCTTCAGTAAACATTTAATCTGTTGCAAAAATGCAGTTATAAAGCTCAAAGCTCAGAACATGCTATAATTCATGAATTCTGAGACCTATGTGACATTTTAGACTTATAGTTGTTCATCTGTGTATTTACATAAAATTTTATATTTTTCCATGTGCGATTGGCAAGCACTGGTTCCTTAGCTTTTGCATTTAAGCAATCAAGTTGCCTAGGACACTGCATTTTCTTTATGAAAGTAGAAAAATGTCTGTTCACTGCTTCTTTTTCTGCTTCAGACCATTTCACGTACTCTCGGTTGGTATTCTGCATTTGCTTGCGATGGCCCACTGCAACTTCTCCTGAGAACTTTCTGCTGCCCAGATGAGCTGTAAACATTATACAATACAATATTGTACATTTCACGCAATTAGTGATAGTGTAAATACAGCAACACCGTAATTTATGGTCTATCTATATTTACCCTATCAGTAAATATAGTTACCCCATAAAACATGTTTAAGCAAGCAACAGCAATTATATTACAATTAGCCAAACTCACAGCATCTGCTGCTAATTATGCATAACTCCTTAAATGTTATTTCTTAATTACCAAAAATGAAATAGTCTTAACACATCATAAAATAAATGCTAACAATCCTTCCTCCCTCTATAACTACCTCATTCTGATTCCATTTCTGTCTCCCTACCTTCTGGCCTCGAATAAATATTATTAACAATAATAATACAATACAACAGTAATACAATAGAACTGTAGTTGATATTGCCCTCCCTCAAAAGTTCACAAGTGCATACAACAATACATATGACAGAACATCGATGGCGCAGGGCAATTGTGAGTAAAGAACTTGCTCGGGTTCCTACACAGTCACTGCCTCGGGTGAGGCTCGAACCCATACTCTTTGCGTTACAGGCCGAGCGCTCTAACCACTCGTGTCACACCAATAATACATCAACAACAATAGCAACACTAACAGTAATAATACTAATAATATAAAGAAAAAGGTATTAATTATGAACGGTACATCATAATACCAATTTAAGTAGAAATTTAAATAGCAGACAACCAACCACTGTACCATTATGAATCTTTGCACTCATGTCGACCTCATCATCAGTGTCGTGATCTTCTTTCTTGTCAACATCATCGTTGTGATCACTGTAGTTTCCATTCTCATCCTCCTCCTCCTCATGATCATCATCACTGTGGTTTTCATTCTTGTTAGCATCATCAACGTCTATGTCATCTTCATCAGCATCATCAACATTGATCTCATCCAGAGACTTTCCATAAAAACGTTGCACATCGCCGCGTTCCATCAGCATCAAAACTTTACTGAGTTTAGCCACCATCATTGTGTGCTCAGGCAGTCTGTAATATTCTCTATGCACGCGAATATCGTGGCCCATGAACTTAGCCAGGAGGTGTAATTCATGACCATGGAGATTCAGAAGCTGAGATATGGTTGCAACGTGCTTGCGAAGACCTACTGAGGTAATCAATTCTGGTTTCTGAGCACCACAGTCTTTGGCTAACTCCTGCAAGATGTCTCTAGCTCTTAACGTGGTTGACGAGTCTCCACAACGAGCAAAAACGTAGTTATTACTCAATGAAATACCACAAACGCCTCGAAGCCTGGTTAGAAGTTCTGTAGATTTGTACATGTCAGGTGTAAATAAGACAGGAACCCCTCGATTTCTTTTTCCACGGATAATGACATGGTAAAAGCTATTCAGCAAGGTTCTCTCTACAGGTGAAAGTGAATCATATACTTCACCTTGCACATTGGCATTTGACTTCACTATGTTTTTATACACACATAAAGTCATTCTCTGAACTTCTCCACTTCTCCTTCTGTTGAACAGTACAATCCTGGCTAAAGTATATGACGCCAACAATCTCCACTTATCAGGACTTGGTGATGAAGCCAGATTGTTTTCTGCCTCAGCAACTTTGTTGATCAGATGCATGTTAAGTAGTTTTAGGTCTTCGGCTAGGGGTAATTTCTTTGGATTGTTCCATTTTCGTTCATCGATAGTTTGTCTAGCTTGTGTTGAAACTTGTAAACTCCAGTCTTCTTTGGCAACGTCTAGAAAGTCATCGCACTGTTTCCTTAAATAACTGCAGCCTTCTCGTATGGCCTTTCCACGAAGATTCTGGGCACAAAGTGACTGGCCAAGACGCAGCGCCAATGATGGAACTTTGTAAGTGCCAGTTTGCCTATCATATCCAGAAAGCGTCTTCACTGCATCACAAACAGCCTCAAATTTCCTCACGTCAATGCAGTCACTGAGGCTTTGAATTTTATGGTCAATGGTACGAACCTCCATTACAAATCGTCCAAGCTCTCGCAAACGACATCGTATTTCCTGTTGACCATGAGGGGACAGCCCCTTATGCCCTTTAATGTATAGACGCTTTCCAAATTCTAAGATTGTGCTGTCATTTCGAACAATCATAGCCACTTCCCCATTTTCTAGGCGAGCTAAAATATTGTCACAGAATGCTTGTGTCATCGCTGTATCGGTCCGCACAGGCAGAAGCCGAGCACCCTGAGCCTGGTGCCTCTCCTTGCTTGACGTACTTTCCACAGTCCCACCACTTTCTCTGCCAACACATTTTCGTTTGTGCTTGTACAACTGTTTTCTGCTGAACAACCCATGACACTTCGCACATGGTAAAAATTTACTAGGATCACTAGGCTGTCCACTAGGATCTCGTTTGGCGACAACAAGTTGTCCCGCTCCTGTTTCGTAAACTTTCTGATTATATGAATAGTTTCCTTTGTGAAGCAGTTTCTGCCACACTCTTCTACGTTCCACAGATCTAAGTGGATAGCTCAATGCCTGCTGAACTTCAATTTCAGTTTTGTGTGCTTGTTGTAGATGTCGAGCAAGACCTTTTGATGCTTTGCCACAAAAAACACAGTAATTAACCTTATCCCAGATGCGTTTTGCAACTTCTCCACTCAGAATGACATTTTTTGTAGACATGACTACGATCCCAGAACTTGGTGAAGATTCAACTTCAATTACTGGAATCTCTGATTGTGACTTAGATAAATAACTGGTGAATTGTTCCCTGCTCTGTTGCAGCAGAACTTCATTGAGTGGAATTCTCTGACAGCCCATATTATCATCAAGCTTAGTAACTGTTTCAAAATTCAAAGTCTGTGGAACTTGAATAAAATGTAGTTTGCTTGAAAACATAGACTCTGAAATAACTGGACTTCTGCAAAGCAATTCGGTCTGTAGATGTACCTCCTTATCATTCAAATTTAACACTACAGCACCAGTCAAATTTCTGCAATTCAGTGAAGAATCAACTGTACTCATTTGAATTTCTGACTGTGAATAATTGCTAGGATATTGTAGTTCAACGTTGTGCTGCAGAACTTCATTGAATGGAACTATCTCTCCATCACCACAGACACTCTCAACTACAAACTCTGTCAGTGACTCATTATTCAAAGCCTTTTGAACCGCCTCTGAAGGTAAGTTTTCTTTTGACTCATTATTCAAACTCTCGTGAACCATCTCTGGAGGTACATATCCTTTTGACAGAAATTCTAAAATATCTTGACTTGTGCTAAGCATCATGGGCTTATCTGTCAGTCCAAGAAATGTACTCGGTGCAGAAGTATTTGGTTGTGTGATTCCTTCACCCAGGAAGTCCAAACTGTATAAAAAGGATAAGATAATGCTGTCCATTAGTTCATTGTCATTAAATGTCATTGTGGAATCAGCTTCCTCCATCTGGTGATCCTGCCACAGCTTGTAATTGTCTTTAAACTTGCCTTTATTCCCAAGGACTTTTGCACTGGGAGGGCCTCTGATTGATGGACATTGTGTAGAGGCGCTTTATAAGTTTTGAAATACAATACTATACAATACAATACAATACATATTTGCCTTATGAGATTTCAAAAATGCTTCCATAATAGATTATGATTTTGACTATGATTTCCCTTGAATTGACTAATGATTGCTGGTTTATGCAATTATGAAAAGAGCATTACAGAAGCCATTAAATTAGATTAGATTCGCTCTTAGTTTACCAGATTTATATCAATCATTATTATTTATGTTAATACTACTTATTACAGGTATGTGCAGGTGCAACATTATTGGATCAGCCACATAATTACTTGCAAGACCAGATAAAACAAGTCATAGGTTACACTCAACCTACTCTTTCCATGTTACTTGGTGTCAAGTTCTGAGATCCCCAATGATCCTACATTCATTACCCAGAGAGATGGAGAAAGCAAAGTGTGAGAAAGCGACAGAGAGATAGCAAAACATTCAGACAGATAGTAAAGACAGAAAGAAAAAATGTGTAAGCCATCCTTTGGAAAGTAAAGTTCAAATCCCTTCAAACCTCTGTACCCATACAGTTTGCAAGGCTGTGTCAATCATAAGAAAATTTACGCATGCATAAAATATAAAAAATTACCCTTCAAGAGGTTTGACACCAACACTTCCTCTCAGTTCTTTGATTATAAATGGAGTTTCAAGCACCATATCCATTTCTTATACAAGCAGAAAGAAAAAATGTGTAAGTCATCCTTTGGAAAGTAAAGTTCAAATCCCGATAAGCCTCTGTATTCATACAGTTTACAAGGTCCGCTGTGTCAATCTGCTGGAATGACCTTCCCCCTGTGCCCAGGGCCAAACTAATGACTGAATTTCCTCATCGGTGTCGCGTTCCATAAAGGCATTTCTGTTTCCCCGGGGCCTCTGTGCTAGGAGCGCCTCTGAAGAGTTATTCTGCGAGAGGCGCTTTATAAATTTCTAGATACAAATACAAATACAATCATAAGAAATTTGAAAATTTACACATGAATAACATATAAAAATTTATACATACAAAGTTAAGCATCCTTCAAGAGGTTTGCCACCAACACTTCCTCCCAGTTCTTTGATTATAAATGGAGTTTCAAGCACCTTTTCCATGTCTTTTGTAGATTCAGTTGTAGCAGATTTTTGCATAGTGGGAGTTAGCGGATGAAATATTTGCTTTATTTCACAGTAGACAGGTGATGAAGCAGTGATTTCCTTGAATATCTCGGCTGGACCTAAGGCACTGTTATCGTCTTGCATTTTCTTATCTGACAGTGTCTCTCTACACTGCTGCATTGGCTTAGTAACTAAGACTGGAAGCTCCTCAGACATCTGTTCAAACTCTGGGTAAAAAGGATCCTGCTGTTTGAAGTGCAAATCATTTTGCCACTTTTTCATCTTCCAGGACAAGCCTGCTGTGCTGGAGCTAACAGCGTCATAGTCATACTTGTTGCTTTGTTTCTTTCCAGAAGTCTTTTTACCAATTGCCAAATTCGGTGCTGGCAAACCTTGTTTCATGTATGATGCCATCAACATTTGCTGTCCTCTCGATTGGCACTTTGCCGAGGTCCACATCATATGGCTGTCCTGTTATAAAACATCCAAAGCCTGTTTATTGAATTGTTATGCCAAAGTACTGCTACGACACTACATCTCTAATGTGTATCATTCATACTTTGCAGTCAACAGCCAGTCTGTGCTACCATTACAGAACACAGACTGTGCTGTTTTGTGCACGTTACATATGCTTCAAACAATGAGATATTTATGTAAGCACGCGTTTATGTATAACAGAAAACCTTACAAATTGACAAGTTCTCAATTCAATTATGTGGCAGAGAATTGGCTTTTGTCTATTCAGAAGCAATCGTAGCCAAGATCTGGGCAATAGCTCAACAGTGTAAAGCTACCAGATTAAGGGCTTTTATCTAGGAATGTGCATATCACAGGTGCTTCACACAATGAGATAATTCCCACTGTTCCTGCACGGTACACATGCGTGTATGTATGCACAGAAAACCTTACAAATTGACCAAGTTCTCAATTCAACATAACAGAGAATTAGTTTTTGTCTATTCAGAAACAATCGTAGCCAATATCTGGTGTAAAATTACCAGATTAAGGGCTTTTATCTAGGAATGTACTCAGTACATTCGAAGAACACTCTGCTTGATTTAAAGTCAGCAAATCATTTTCATGTACTACACACATCCCTGGCTTAGTTTTCTGCTTTATTCCATCAATATTTAAATGACAAACATACAGTGCAGTAATTTTGGGATAATTGTTTTAAACATTGCCAATAGATTTGTCTTTTACTACAGAAAATAGCGATGACCGATGAAGAGGTTACTTGATAGTTAGGCTAGTGATGCATACAGAAAACATTATTATTATTATTATAATTACTACTACTATTATTATTATTATTATTATTATTATTATTATTATCATTATTATTATTTTTTTTAATGCCCCGAGGTATACAGGATCCCTCAGGGACTTCAATATTAACTAATGTTAAAAAAAGGTGTCCGGAATGGCCCTATTCATCTATTTCCTGGCTGGCGAAAGTACCCTTAAAAGCTACAGCGTTGAAACGCTGTATCGTTATCGATAGGCGTTGGTATAAGAAAGAGGTCTCACGTGGGTCCCTCGTAACCGTGCACAGCTTCTGTCCCAGGTCCGAAAGGACCTGGGACAGACCTGGGAACATAATAATAATATTATTATTATTATTATTATTATTATTATTATTATTATTATTATTATTATTAATCAAATTTGCAACGCGTTCATGGTCACACTGAAATGTGAATCTGAGGTGTGGATACTCGGCTGCCAGAAGATGCAGCTTGATATCCAAGACACATAGCAGCACTACACGAGTTAAAGAGCTTTGGATGCGTTGCAGCCTGTCGAGTTCAAAGAATAACAGACCAACAAAAACCAAATTAGCATCATCAAGGCGAGAGGAGACAAAAGGACAGTAGCCGATTTGATGCATCGTATTAGCCTGATGTGACAGAATTACCAGCTAAGCTACCACTTTCCTCCAGTATTTGACTAAGCATTTCGGGCAATCGCTGTATCACCGCTTGCTCAATGGCAGGACTCATCAACAAAGAATTCAATAGCCGGTCTGCATCAATCTATCGTTTAATTTTAATATTTAACTTAAAATTATTAGTTATCTCAAAATGTCTGCACAACTTAAAATCACTATTTAAAATCAATCATAATGTCATTGATCAAGCGATAGTCTATTCTCATCCATCACAGGGCCTACAGCTAGTTTCTACGTCAACACAACGGGCGCTTACAATGCTATGTAATATTAATTATTTCTTATCACTTCAGTTCTCAAAGTTCAATTTGGGACCTTTGGGCAATCGGGGTTAAGCACTTGACATTTGGGAAATACTACGACAGAAAACAAATCAAATGTACTCCCTGCACGAAACAAGATCAATGAAGCAATGGAGCTATATCACTCAATGGAGGCTGTCTCGTAGAACCTTCTCGATCCGTTTTACTATAGTGGTCACCAAGAATTTAGAAACTTCGCTTGCGGTCTCTTCAATTCGATTATAAAACACAAACCTCTGCGTCACATACAGAGCCAGGCATTCAATCATACCTTGGAAAATCGAAGTTACAGAAAAGTTACGATAAAACCTTAATTTCGAAACACTCAAAATCTACTCGGAAACACTTCCATGATGATCGAACCTTCTCGATGCCTGCAACTGCCACTGCTTCCCTAGGCGCTCAGCCCTAGCTACAATAATAAGAGCCCTCTACTGGTCAAATTGATATAGCGCATTTCGTGTAAACCACAAAATAATGTAGCCGATCAGGTCGATACATTTTGACAGTATCTGTTGCCAGAACGGCGCAGTATAGTCTCATCATTGCCATTTTTAGCTTTAAAAATCTGAGTTATTCATGAAGAAAACGCAGGATTCGAGGTTTGAACCCCCAGGTTTATTTTGGGGAAGTTGGAACAATCACATTTGTTGAACCGCGTGTCTCAAACACGTGCCCGATTGTGAATAGACGGTATCGGGTACCACATGCAACAGCACTAAACCAACATCCGATTAGGCCTACTATTTTTGATGTCGTTGGGTAATAAATTTCCCATTAGCTTGTTTTACGCTGTCCACATGATCCGCTATTAACATCTTACAACTCGAAAGAAACTGCATAAAAATAAACCATTTTTATAATAACCTACCTCCATGTTTATTTCGGTCGTTGGAGTATTACTTCGTGTATCGCGCAGACCTCCGAAAACAAGCCCAAAAACTAGCCGAGTGCAAATTTTACATGCCAAAATACATGACTGTGTGTTTCCGATGGAAACGTGTGTCTTAGTTCTCAGGTTGCCAAGTCACTGGCTCCGCCCACTGACAGTCCGAGACCTTCACATTATCGCTAATTTAAAATCAGCTACCGATCGGATTTTTAAAAAATTCAAAAAATTAGAAGAACTTTACATTAGCTATCTTCCAGTATATTTTGTGAAAAGAAATTTGAGGTAATAAAATCATAAAATTGCTTATAATGGGCTCCCAAACCGAGAACGCGATTTCACGTACGCGGATGGCTGCCCGGTCTCGGAAAGAACGTGTGAATCTAAGGTATAGGTCTCAGACCGGATGAAATGCGTACTCACACACACACACACACACACACACACACACACACACACACACACACACACACACACACACACACACACACACACACACACACACACACACACACACACACACACACACACACACACACACACACACACACACACACACACACACACACACACACACACACACACACACACACACACACACACACACACACACACACACACACACACACACACACACACACACACACACACACACACACACACACACACACACACACACACACACACACACACACACACAAACACACACACAAACAGATACACACACATGAACACACACACACAAACACACACACAAACAGACACACACATATGAACACACACACATACATGAGCAAATACAGCAAATACACATGCTTGTACACCACCTTAAAACTTCCTTAAACACTCTGCATTGAAAATACTAATGAAGCAGTAAAACAATAAAAGTATCAGGACAAAGACAATAACCGATGGAGACACCAGAAGAAAAGATGACGTTAGAAGTGGAAAGTAAGTTAACCTGATTTCGTCTGTGTATTCCTTGAGTCTGTGTTCCTGGTAAGTGACAGCAGTAGCTGACTCTTTAGATGAGTCAGTCTGTTGACCAAACAACATTTCATTCATCTCAGATATTCAACAAATTCCAAAGCTTCTCCAATTTCTCATTTGCATTCAGAATTATCAGTTGTTCAGATAAAATACTTTGCATAGCAACACACAGAACATATTATTAATTTATAATCATACTAATAACAGAACCACAAATGAAGACCTGAAAAGCTCATTCCCACTCACAGCTCATTCCCAAGCCTTAGCTTCATGGGTGATTGGACACAAGATGATGTTTGTCATGTAATATTCTTCTGAGGCTGCCTCAACCTCCTTTGATTGACCCTCTGATTGAATCTGGGAATACAGGTGCTCTGAAGGATCGTCATTTAACGACATGCACATCATTGCAATGGCATTTTAATAGAAATTGGGAGATTTTATTAGATTAATCTAATTTGATTAGACTAAATCTGTTACATTGTTGTTATGAATGTTGTTAGATTCAGAGCAACAGGGTGACACTGGCACATAAACTGACCATCAGTCAATGCATCAAACTAAAACAAAGTCAGTTTAATCACAATAAAAAAGTATGTGCAGAGAGAAAATGCAGTTTCTCTAGAGAGAAAATGCAGTCCGTATAGATTTCTTTCCTTAATCGGTGCAAACACATAGTAAAAGTAAGTAAGTAAGTAAGTATGTTCTTTAATGAACCACCTGCAAACACACTGTGGCTAACAGACAAGTTATACAAAGAGGTGCACGAAACAGAATAAAAAAGAAACTAGGCAATGTTATAGTGCCAGAAAATCACCTACAACAGACATACTTGCTCACAGTCCTTGTTCTAAGGATGACAGAGAGAAAGTGGTTATGCAGAAGAAGTAAAACTGGATAGTAAGCAAAGGATGAAGATCGTGTCAGTTCCCATAATCAAAAATCTTATCCACAATTCGTCATGTTCTGAATCTTAGTAATTTCTGACTTTGATAGTTTCATCTGGAATACAACCAGGACAGCAGACAAACAGTGGCATCCAGAACCTCTTCCCATCATCTCTTCCCATCATCTCTTCCCATCATCTCTTCCGATCACCTCTCACCAACACCCCCCATCACCTCCCCCATCACCTCCCTCATCACCTCCCTCATCACCTCCCTCATCACCTCTCACCAACGTCTCTGACTGATTATCGACATTTTTTGCAGATCAGGACAGAACCACTCTGCAACTTATAAATCATGAAATTTTAAGTCTAAGGAATTAGTTTTAGGCAGCACACTTTAAATTGATTTATAAAAGAATAACAGGATCAGTGGAAGTTTGTTTCTTTTAAGGAATGACTGACCTTAATGCGTCTGATGTTGTCCTCGACATGACGCTGAGCGGATTTGAGTGCACACAACTGAAATCAGATAAAAATAATTTACAAAAGAGTCACAGAACTGAAATGATGTTCTTTTTCTTCCACAAGATACACTTCTCTAGGCTAATATGGCAGCTGTTTATGATCTAGGGTAGGTAGTTCCAAGGTAGTAATTGTAATTGGAATTGGAATGAGGAGATATGGTCACAGCTGGGAATGCCACCAATCAAAATGAGCGGCAGCATTTAAGACTGATTGTAACTGGGATGTACAGGAGGATTCAACATGACCCACAAAACTAACTTGACTCTGCAACCGATCAGAGCATGGACCAGAGTATTGGATGCCTGAGGCGGATTTGTTGCAAATGATAAAAGCAGGTGCAACAGACTTTTTAAACATGATCCTGGAGGGTGAGTTCTGGTCTAGAGTCACTCATGGATTATGTATCGAGGTAGACGAATGTATTGGATTAAACGTAATGCATTTAATCAGACAGTGCTAGCAATCACGGCAGCTATGACGTCTAAATGACACCCAGAATGCCTTAAATGACAATGATGTTAAAGACAACAAATGCTCCTTTTGTTGTCTGTCACATATTGTGAAACTGAATTTATTTAGCCTATTTAGAAGTCAAAGATAACCTACCTTTCCAGTCAGATATTCAACTGATTGTTTCTTCATTCGTGAAACATATTCCTTGTAGAGTTGTGTGAGCTCTGATGCTCGTATATGTTCCCTGCTGAAGAGATGATGATGCGAGAAGACTACTGTATTGACATCAACGTCCAGCTGATACTGACCGCCACTATCCATAGCATTCACCTCTGGCAGTTCAGCCTACAAATGCAGAAAACCAAATAGGAGGAATAGGAGGAGAAGGTGGAGGAGGAGGGAAGAAGAATAAGAAGAAAAAGTTTGATTCTTAAGGCCAACTCCAAGAGCCAGTCATCTGTATGACAATAACAATGTCCAGCTGATGTACTCCACTGCTGACCGGTGGTCAACAGCACACTTTCTGTTGATACAGCGTTCAGTTGATGTACTCACTTAAAAACCAAATTTCTTAGTGGGATTAAAGTCTGAAAATATCTTTCTGTCTTAGCAGGAATTTGAAAATTTTAACCATTTATATTTTATAGCATATTACAAGGTGCAAGCTATTTCAAAGGCATTTCATATAGCCAGCTGTCAATGCAAGAACAAATGAACCAGCTGCATCTACAATTAATGGTACCCATCAGTGAGACTAGGGCTTCAGTTCTGACCTTGATTCAAAGCCAAATTTATTTAGAGTGCCACTTCAATAATAATCAGACGCACCATCCATGCTAGCCTACATGATGTTAAATGTCCTTAAGAATAGAAATATCAGCAGTAAGCAAAACAAATGCACAGCAAATTAGAAGAGTCACCCGTGGAGAGCACAAGCACACATGTGAAGCTCAACCAATGGAGTTCCACCCTATGTTCAAAGCATCATGTTCAGAGCCTCTGGACCAAGTTGTGTCAATGGTGTGGAGTGACAAAAGGCAGCAACCCATGATAACACCACCACTGAGCAGTGAGCAGTTGCTCGCTGGTAGAAGATGATATACATCCAGCCACTGGGGGACAGGAAACAGGCATTCATTGCCTGCCAGAAGGTAGATAAAAGCGCAACCGGTGACTCATGGTCGAGGTCATTCCAAAGACCAGTGTCACTCCTCCCAGCCGAGACGTATGTCTCATGTCTTTTGACCTCAGCCTCAAGGCTCCTGGTCATGAACCCTTGATATGATTTTTTAACATTGCAAATGGTTATAAAAAATTTATCAGTTTAAACTAATTATTAGTTTACACTGATAATTATTATTAATATTAGTATTATTACTATTGTTATTATAATTATTATATAAGCATTTAAGTTTCCTGTCCCTCAGATCCTGGGCTCTCACAGACTTGCTCAGTCTTATGGATAAAGGATATGCTTGGAAGTAACACTGCAGTTTTAACATCAGAAGAATGACACATTTAAATACGTAAAAGGACGTAGGCGGTGAAAATAGAAGCTGGCGAAGAGGAGTGAGAATAGGAAAGCACTGAAATGCCACCTGTGTCAAGTCATAAATGCCTGTGTACATCCTAAAAGTTGTCAAACTGGCAGACCATCTTATCTGTCTGAAGTCGACGTACAAGAATTCAATTGCCAAGAAACGGTGTGCCTGTTATATTACCTCATGGTATTTGGTCATTAAAGCTGGTTCAATTTCTTCTACGATTGGAGGTCTTGAAGAAATTTCTTTGACTGGATCTGGGAGCGTTATGAGTCGTCCATCTTCTCCAAACCACATCCTCACCTACAGCCATCCACAAAAAAAACAATTCATTAATAAAAGAGACAGACAACATTCATTCAGCCTAGTACATTGGACCATTTAAAGCAAATTACCATTACAGCAAAGTAGAGTACACATCTCCCAAGTGAAGCATAAATGAAGCTCTCCTTTCCCACTCTTGTGCCCTTAAACTAGCAATGGACATATCCCAAGGTCTTGCATACAAGGCCAGTTAATTGCACGACTTGATATTTACTTCTCAACTTATGCCATTACCAATAATACTGTTTCGTGACAGAGTGTGTCCAAATAATCATTTGTCCCGGGTTGTTACATGGAGTCTCCTCAGCAAGCACGAACCCACACCCTTGATTACAGACCCAGCTTGCTAACTGAATAGACCACCAGAACTTCAACAAGTTTAATTACTTCTATATGCTGATCCTCATGTTGATTTCCTTTTTCTCTTTAATATATTCTAGCCTCAGTGACACTGCTTCTTGGACTCATGAATTCAATTAGTCTAACACAGAAAACTCTTATGGGTTTTTGACAAGTTTTGAATTTATTTTCAGAGCACAATTTGTTTTTGAAAGTGTTTGAACACACAAGTCCGTTATCTCAATTTCTGCAAACAAACAGCATGGACATGAGCCTATAAGATGGTTCGAGATATTATCAATGAATTCAGCCAAAACATTGAACTTTTGATGTCATTTTTTAAGCAGTTACACAGTTTTCAAAACTTGCTAACAGTCAGCTAGATAAAAGAAATCTCGACATGATGTTGAGACTGCTTTAAAACAGAAAAGAAAGAAATTGGAGAATCTGATAAAGACCAGCCAACTGAAGATAAATTTTGAGTAAATGTTCAAAACATGGTAATGGATCAAGTTATTAGTATACTTTGAAACAAAGATTCTCTTAACACAGTAGTCTTTATGCTAATTTGTCTTGTTTAGATCAAAACAATTTTGCAGAAATTTCGATAAGGATTCCCAGTGATGGACTACAGCACCTGAGAGAGTTGCACAAAAAAATGTGATGACAGTGTAACAAAAGAGCAGCTGCACTTTGCAAGAATACGGGAAAGTTTAAAAACTACTCTTGAAGAAGACTGTAATTTGCTATTTGACACTGATATAACAGACACAGTCTCAGAAAACACCATGCAATCTGAATCTATAGAAAGTGAAACAGTCCCAGTAGCAGAAAACTGCAACAGCAACAGAAATAAATGCAAATCTTACAAAAGATGTATTGTTTGCATTCTCATAAAGTTCAATCTGCATAGTCTGGCATATTCAAATTTGTTTTTGGCTTACAAATTTATGCTGACATTATCCTCATCACAAGCTGCTTGTCAGAGGTCATTTTTTAAATTGAAATACATTTTTAACAGATTTCTAAAAAATTTGCTAAGTCAGTCAAGTTTAGAGTCTTTCCTGCTGATGGCTTGTGAAAAGGACCTTCTTCATAAAATTACCACTGATGAAATCGTTGACGTTTTGGCGTCAATTAATATGATGAAAAAACTGCTATACTAGTGCTTGTGTGAAGCTGTGTCCACTGTCTAATAATGGGAAATACGTCGGCCTTCCTCAGGGTTCCGTTTTGGGTCCCCTCTTATATATTATTTTCACCTCGGATCTTTGCCATCTTCTTACTTCCTGCTCTCTGTCTAACCAGCTTTATGCTGACGATGTACAGGCTTACACTCATTGCTCTGCCTCTGATGCCGCCACTGCAGTCCGCCTTATGTGCCTCTCCACTGACTCATTGGTAGCCTGGATGTCTTCTAACCGCCTCCGTCTGAACCCCTCCAAGACCCAATATATATGGCTGGGTACTCGCAGGCAACTTGGTAAGATTGATCTTGCTAGCCTTGCTACTGAATTCCCTAATATCGTCTTCTCCACTTCTGTCCGTGACCTTGGTGTCACCTTGGACTCTGAACTCACCCTCTCCCAGCATATTTCGCAGCTGAGCCGGGGTTGTTATTTCCAGTTACGTCAGCTCCGTGTGGTCTCCCGCTCTCTCTCTCCCAAGCACGCAGCTACTCTCGTTCATGCTTTCATTACCTGTCGACTTGATTACTGCTGTTCTCTCTATGTTGGTCTCCCTCACACTTGACTGCATTGCCTTGAACGCGTTCTACGCTCTGCTGCGCGTCTCGTTGGGCGCATCCCTAAGTTTGGTCACGTGTCTGACTACATGCGTGACGTCCTCCACTGGCTTCCTTTTTCGCAACGCGTTGTATACCGGGTTGCTTCTATTGTCTGGCAGTGTCAGCTTGGCCGCGCTCCTTTCTATCTACGTGAGCTTTGTTTTCCAGCGTCCGCACTTCTTGGTCGCCGTTCACTCCGTTCCACCGCCCGCGGTGACTTACATGTTCCTTTCGCTCGCACTGCAACCATGCAACAGCGAGCATTCTCCGTTGCCGGTCCCACTATCTGGAATGGCCTTCCTGTTGGACTGCGGTCTCTCCCTCGAGACTCGTCCACCTCTTTCTTCTCTGCGCTTAAGGCTGTTCTCTTTCGTCGAGGTTGGGCTGGGAGCGCCTCTGAATAGTTGCCTTGAAGAGCGCGCTATATAAATGTCCAATTGATTGATTGATTGAGTGCCTCTCAATGGTCTATACCGCAAGAGGCGCTTTATCTATGCCCAAATACAATACAATATGTTCATTCTCCTTATTACCTGGTCAGTTATTCTGTTATTAAAATATTATCACTCCTTCTGAGTCATAAAATCTTTCCAATTGTTCTTTCTATCATAAACCACCTTTCATGCTTTCATCAGTTACAATCCTTGTATATAATGCTCAATATCTCAATTGCTAAGAAGATCCCTTCAAGTGTAACATATAACTCCTCAAGTGCTTTAGCACTAACAAACAGCACTCAGTATATATCCTCATGCGACGGTTACTTACTTGCTTTATTAAAATACTTTTGAAATGTATACATCTGGAATAATGCGAAAGAAAAGCAGTTCATGTTGAATACATACTTTGTGGCTGTCGTTCTGTTCAGCGTCTGGATGTCCGGCCTCTTCGTCTTTCGCTTCTCTTCCTTCTCCATGAATTTCCTTCAACAAGCGATTTTCCATTCGACTGAGGTTGCGATTCGGAACAAAGGGCCGAACGCCAACATAGAATCCCTCATCTTCCAGACGTCTTGGAGATGACGCTGTGAAGATCCTTTTAGACAATGGTGCTAACAGCAGAAACCATACAGTTTCTCAGCATACTGTATGTTAATTTCTAAATTCATAACAGACTAAACAATAATCTCACACTTGAGGTGTCTTCACGGTTGCTCCACAGCTGGTGGTGGCCTGGCCATCACCTACAAGTCCTCATTAGACATCAAGGTCCATCCTCAAGCAGAATTGCTTTGTTTTACCTCGTGTGAAGGAAGTTCAACTGGTTCGACTTTGGAAGTTTGTCATCATCCATCACTGTGGCCAACATCTACCACCCTCCTGGCGGTAGGGAATTCTACAACGACCTTGTAACTCTGAAATCATCCATCGGGCAAAAGACTTCTGTTGTGCTATTATCTGAACTGCCCTGAGGTCTGATGGTCATATCAATGACAACCTAGCCGATATCTTCTCCACCTACAGCCTCCATCAGTTTGTTGATGTTCCAACTCAAGGGGCCACAGTGGATGTTCTAGCTTCTGATGATCAGATCACTGTCTCTACAGCTCAGTGACGCTCGTCTTGTATTGGATCACAAGCTTTTACTATGTAAAGTAAAGATCTCCTGTCACCACCAACCTCTGAGGCACATATATCATAACACCAAAGCTGTCCAATTCAGTCAGTTGGTTATCGATTCTGACCTGTTTACTGCAACTGCATCAAAGTGGACAAGTTTTCTGAACAGCTCAAGAAAACTGTAATACTTAGACTGGACAGAGTCGCCCTGCTTAACACCTATCTTCAGTGCCCTTTTAAACTTATCGCAAGCTGGCTTTCTGTTGTGGCAATAGAGTTAAAAAGAGAACATCGTTGACCAGAGCACATAAACAAAAGTTCTGGCCTTGAAGAGGATAGAGATCATTACCATCATCAAAGTCACCTCACAAATCTTCTCTGCAACAACTGTTTTTACCAGTTGCGCCAACTACATGTAGTTTCTCGTTCTCTTACACCTAGTGCTACTGTCACTCTTGTAAATGCTTTTGTCACAAGTCGTCTTGACTGTTGCAGCTCAATTTATGCTGGCCTCCCGCTGGGGCAGATCAGGTGCTTGGAGCAAGTGTTGCCTTGGGTAGTCCACCTCATTGGGTAGTCCACCTCATAAGTTTGGTCATGTTTCTGATTATATGCAGGATGTTCTGCATAAGTTACCTGTACCTCAGCAAATTTGCCTCAGGATCTCTGCTCTTGTCTGGCGGTGCTTACTCGGCAGGGTGCCTGCTTACTTGCAAGAGCTCTGCCGTTTCACTTCGGGTATTAGTGGTCATCACTCCCTCCACTCTGTGGTGCACGGCAAACTGTTGGTCCCTCTTGTGCGCACACCTCTGTTATGCAGCATCATGCTTTCTCTGTTGTCAGTCTGACTGTTTGGATCGTCTCCCATTGCAGCTGCGACTCCTACATATAGGGATACCTCTGATATATTCTATAATAGCCTAAAGTCTGTTCTTTTTCGCCTGGTCTGGGTCGGGAATGCCTTTGAGTACAATTCTTGAAGGGACACTAAACAAATCCTCTGAATTAGATCGTGCAAAGGGCATATGTAGCTGCTCAAAGGCCAGTGTATCAGGTAGGCTACATGTATCCCCCAAAATCTCTCAATATACCAGGGTACCTGGGAACATTCAGGTTGAAGAAAACCCACCTTGTCTCCTGATATCTGCCATTTTTAAACAAGCCTAAGGCTATCATTACAACATTATATAATCTATAAAGCATCCTTTTTATGACTTGCACTGTTACATATCTGTCTATGCAAATTGTTTGATACTCTGACTATGTTATAGTAATAATGATAAATATACAAACAGAAGACACACCTAATAAACCAAGTAGGCCTACAAATTAATGAACTAAATATCATGCAGTGGTTAAATTGGTCGACCAGAGGTAGCGGATCTCCAAATTTTTGTAAAGCACAAACATAAGTTTTTCTGGCTAATCTATAACTGATATTAACTTTTCACTATTCTGATAAAACTAAAAATTATTGACTACTGCAACCAAAGATATATTTATGTGATGGGTCTCCACTTTTAGGTGGTGGATCTCATAGTTCAGAGGTGGCGGATCTCAAACCAAAGGTGCCGGATCTCAGATCTGATTGGATCAGACTGAATTTAACCACTGATATGGATGACAGTTTGTAGTGTGTAAGCAGCATGTGCATGAATAAAATGAAACTCACTGATTGACTCACAGAGTCATTGACTCTTTGATCTAGATCACATCTGGAACAAAATGCCTATGGCACATATGCGTTGAATCAGCTGAAACTTAGTTATATGTGTGTGAAGCAGATGTGCCTCAGATTCGCATTTCTGTGTGACTTTGCGCGCGTTAAAAATGTTTGTAATAATAATAATAATAATGACAAATTAGAAGAGTAGAGTTAATTTCTGAAGATACCTTCAAACATGGATGGAACAAAGAAGACCTTATGCTCAACTGCAAGTCGCTCTTGAGAGGGAACGTAGTCTGCTCTTGCAATCTGATACGGCAGCCATGAACGTTCATCATCCACCGCATCCTCCTTTAGAAGAGTCTCTTCCTCTGTTCACAACAATTCATCCTCAATCTTTCTCTCATTCAAAATAATTAAACAAACCATAAAATGCTAATCTCTATTACATATGCAGATATATTCATATAATGAAATAGACCGGACAATCACTATAACATGGGATTTTGGATCCATATCCATTATGGCGAGCGTCATGTTAAACATTAAATGGTAATGTGACCATGTATAATTGTTGTTCATATCTGTGTAGCAGTGTAGCTGTGTATTTGCAGTTTGCAAGTGGGCAACTGAAAGCACTAGAACTAAAAATGGTCATGAAAATGAGCCAACAAAACATACGCTCCATGGCTGTCACTGAGCCTTTAATTGGCAACCAGAAAATTCTATATAATTTGAAACTGCATATTTGAGTGGAAGTGATTATTAAATAAATGCGGTTGAATGTTTAGTATTCCTTGTCTATATTTGACACTTTCACATGCCAATTGCTTATGGCTGTGTGTACAGAATGTCATCTATAGATAAATTTAAGTGGCATTAATTAATCATTTAATGCTAGATCAATGGTGTACATAAACAACACCTGAAAATGAGGTCTAACTTGAAACAATAAACATAAAAAATTCCAAAATGCCTTACTTGGGATAAATAATCCAAGTAGATAAACTTAGAGAGTTGTCTATGTCTACTGTGAAAAACATTTAGAAATATGATGTTGGTGTGTTATAACATGTGTATAAACACATGTTATAACACACCAACACACGAGGACACTATGCAATCATCTGACCAGCAATCAGCTTGGCAAAAGATAAGAAATGAGATCAGAACAGCAAAGTTATATATATGCCAAATGAGTCTTCTTCAACTGATCACAGGCAGCCATGTTACACCTATAAAAACATCATGTGTATGCGCACTATAGTACGGTAAGGGTCCAGTGTATATTTATATATATATATATATATATATGTATGTATGTATTTAATCCAATTTCAGAGATAAACATATATATACATCATATAATAGTAATAATAATGATAATAATAATCTTCTTTATTCATTCAAACTGACAAGTATGCAGTAAGATTACATTGAAACATGACAGTACAATCAAGATCTTACTTAAACACACGGTTTGGCAGCCAGGCAAGGCGCCGCCCTAGAGGGGGGTTACGAGATCGAACCACGATCTAATGCTTTCCTGGCCATGAGTTACCATTACTCTATCCCCCTCCCCAACAAAATTACACACATAATATATATGATGGTGTACATCTAAGAGGACACATTGTGTTTATATATTAATGTATTGATATATATGAGATACAGACAATTAGCCTCCTACAATTTGTCTCTGGAAATTTGTTCCTCGGAAAGTTAGAAATAAGACACAACACATTTGATGAATCATAAAGGAAGTTTTTCAGTAAAAACGTAAAATAAGACACAACACATTTGATGAATCATAAAGGAAGTTTTTCAGTAAAAACGTAGAATAAGACACAACAAGTAGAATTTCAATGACTTCCAACACTGACAAACACTGCAAATAGCTAGAATTCTGACCAGAGTTGTAGGCAATACCTTGTAAATATTCCATATTATAATTTCATGCATACATGCATGTATTTATGTATGTATGCATGCATGCATGTATGACAGTATGTATGCATTCATGCATCTATATATGCATGTATGTATGTATCTGGCTATTTATATAATCCTCTCAATTTGCATAGGGCTACATAATATTTTGTTAATGAAGTTCTCACACTTAATTCTGTGTTTATTACAGACAAATGTGGAACAAAAATATCAAGAAATTCAGAATTCCAGCGTGTTTGCAGTCTGACCAATGATACCATATTCGTCACTCTGTTACCCATAACCTTTCTGTCTATCTAATGCTCTTATTAATTATATCTTTCTTTACATGGGGAGGGACAAAATTTCTGAGGGGTGAAATGCATGGAGTGAATTTTCCAGGGTCGATTGTGGGAGGGGTGAAAAATGTGCAAACCTATATATATATATATATATATATATATATATATATATATATATATATATATATATATATATATATATATATATATATATATATATATATATATATATATATATATTATGGGATTTGCAACATCCAGGAACTTGTTGTCCACTGAATTAACATTCCAAGTGCCCAACCTGAGCTCACACCCGTATATATATATATATATATATATATATATATATATATATATATATATATATATATATATATATATATATATATATATATATATATATATATATATATATATATATATATATATATATATATATATATATATATATATATATATATATATATATATATATATATATATATACGTATTTTAGGACAAACTACCCTAATTATGAGAGCCTTGGGGGACCCCTAAATATTTTTTAAATGTCATAAAATTTTGCAGTTGTTCTTATGGGACCATAAAGAAACTTTTTAGAGGGACTGCGTCATAAGTTTCTAAAAAAATTTTTTTCCTTGTTTGTGTTGGGATATATATATCACCCATACATTGTTATGTAACATAAAATCAAGAAAGTTGAAATACTTTTGTCACATTATGAGAAAAAATGGAGACTGTTTGGAGAAAGAAATAATGCAAGGCACAACTGCTGGATCACGAGCATGTGGAAGACTGCGAATGACTTGGATGGAGAATGTAAGGTCTTGGACAGGTTCAACTATGACTCAATTATTGAAGTCAATAAAAGATCGAAACATCTGGAGACGAACAGTTCATGGTGCGGCCAACATTCGGATCGAAGACGGCTAAATCAATGGCTAAATCAATGGTGTATCAAGACAATATTGCATCAGCAAATTAACACAGAAAGCCTTTCATACAAAACCACATACCTCCAGTTTTTTCCTCCTTTCTTTCTGCAACTTCCTCTGCCTAAAAAAGACAA
The DNA here is from genome assembly GCA_963556255.1 of Allolobophora icterica. Taxonomy (NCBI): domain Eukaryota; kingdom Metazoa; phylum Annelida; class Clitellata; order Crassiclitellata; family Lumbricidae; genus Allolobophora; species Allolobophora icterica. The sequence continues at coordinate 39,619,954 of OY744616.1, forward strand.
TAAACAAATGCTAAAACAAAACTAGAAATCGTAAACTTTAACTGAACAGCTTGCCTCACTAAGTTAGCCACAACACAGCTTTCTAAATAGCTTAACCTCCACAATCTGAGTTGTACCTGGACGTCTGTCATCTTGACCTGATACCAGATATTAAAATGGAGCAGATGACTGGAGAGCTTCTTACTTGAATAGTTTCTCTATGCACATCCTGGCCACTAACTTTTGTACAAGGTATAATCTAGCTTGAACTTCTATTCCGTCAAACTGAAATTTTATATAGTTTAGAGATGCAGAGTTAAGCCATGCAACAGGAACATTATGAAAGTTCTGAAGTGATGATTACTATTAAAGCAGAGCTACAAAAGAGTCACCTAAATTAGAGTCACATACAAAACTAATAACAAAGACATAGAACTGAACCTCTTGTCTCTGTCTGTCTTCTTCTCCTCTGGCATCTTCACCATCAGCAGCACCAGCAGCAGCAGGAGCAGAACCAGCAGCAGGAGCAGCAGCAGCAGCAGCCGTCTCCGATTCCTCGCCCGCATCCTTGTCTTCTGTTTTCTCCCAGACACGAGTAAAGAACTCATAGGTCTCTTCCTCTGTCGGCAGATCCAACTGAGAACAAGGAAACATTATAATCAGTAAAAAAACAGTTCTATCAGAAGTGAAACGTGCTTTTTCAAAGAAATTTCTTGCAAAGGATATCTTAGTAGTCATTCATATTATTATGTCCAGTTATGTTACAATATTTATCACACTGAATCAACGTCAATAATAAAGACACTAAAATTTGAAGACTCATCACAGTGAGGAAATGAAATGATACTAAGCTGCTCACGTTGGCATCTTTCTGCATTGAGCTTTGAATGGTAGACATTGTCCTCAGTTTCAGTTTCAGTGATCTCTCCATTTCATCTTCTTCATCCGCATCTTCACCTTTCACCTGCAAACCAAGAGAATCTTGTCATCCAAAGGCACACAAAATACAATGACACAAAAAACCAATCACATTAAGTCAACATCTGAACAATTCTAAACGATAACGGCAAATCAATAAAATCAGATGGAATAGAAGTAACATCTTAAAAATAAGATGCATTTAGACTTTCAGTGCCATCCATCAGCTAAAACAAACCTTGACAAACGAGTTATTAGACGTTTTGGCAGAAATGCAGTTGATAGAAATGCAAAGCTCAAATAACCCGATAACTACCTATCCAGATAAGCATTTTGCCAATTTCATTATTTTGTCTATGTGTGGTACTCAGTGAAAGGTTGACACATTTCCACACAGTAGCTCAATGCAATCTCGATTTCATCCAAAGTAAAGGAGAGACAATCTGCAATTTAATCACAACAGAAGTCTGAGTTAAGTGTGAGGTTGGTTCTGAGAAGACATACCACTGGGAGGTAATGAAGGCATTGGTGGTTCAGCTGATGAGCCACAATTTGGCTCAGCTTGGGCTTCAGCTCAACCATGACTTTATCTTCCAGAATCTCCCAACAATAAAGTCAACAATCCTGCATTCTAAGGATTCAGACTATAATAAGAATAGACAATGCTGTTGGCTGGATAAACCACTGATGCCAGGTTCAGTGGTTGACAAGGTGGGGAATGAGAAGGCAGATGATCTGGACAGAGAAGAGCACATTCCCTTGCACTTTCAAATGAGGAAGGATGACTCAGTGCAGCAACATCGAGGGAATGAGTGACTATGGAATTTGCAACATCGAGGGAATGAGTGACTATGGAATTTGCAACATCGAGGGAATGGGTGATTATGGAATTTGCAACATCGAGGGAATGGGTGATAATGGAATTTGCAACATCGAGGGAATGGGTGATTATGGAATTTGCAACATCGAGGGAATGGGTGATAATGGAATTTGCAACATCGAGGGAATGGGTGATTATGGAATTTGCAACATCGAGGGAATGGGTGATTATGGAATTTGCAACATCGAGGGATTGGGTGATTATGGAATTTGCAACATCCAGAGAATGGGTGATTATGGAATTTGCAACATCGAGGGAATGGGTGATTATGGAATTTGCAACATCGAGGGAATGGGTGATTATGGAATTTGCAACATCGAGGGAATGGGTGATTATGGAATTTGCAACATCGAGGGAATGGGTGATTATAGAATTTGCAACATCGAGGGAATGGGTGATTATGGAATTTGCAACATCGAGGGAATGGGTGATTATGGAATTTGCAACATCGAGGGAATGGGTGATTATGGAATTTGCAACATCCAGGGAATGGGTGATTATGGAATTTGCAACATCCAGGGAATGGGTTATTATGGGATTTGCAACATCCAGGAACTTGTTGTCCACTGAATTAACATTCCAAGTGCCCAGCCTGAGCTCACACCCGTTGCAGAAGATACATTTGGTAGAATAGTTGTTGACTCTGTCGGCTGGGTCAAATACATGGCAGGGATAGACCGCCCTCTAGAAGCTGGCTGTCACAGGTACCTGGTACAGCCTGAAGACTGCCTTGACAGATGGCGAGATGAGATCTGGCTCATTCCAAAACTCTAGCTGCAACAATCAGGCAAGATTATGCAGCGGTGAGCCTGTATGCAGATAAAGCCAAGACTGTTAAACGATGATTAAAGTTCAATTAAAGTCATGAAACTGAACTCACAGAGTTAAACCAAACATCAACCGAAATACAGAGCAGCAAAATAAATCTGGTAAATGTGCTTCACAAAGCCAATGTGTCAGCAAAAACTAAAGCAAAACCATCAAAATCAGAGCAGTCAGCATTCAAATGTTTCTACCAATGTCAAGAATCAGTAAAAGCAGTTTCATTTAGTAACCAAAAGAAAATCAAAATAAATGAGTCACCACCACATCTTACTAAGCTTACTTACCTTACATTAAAAATGCAAATCACGTTTAAGGTGTAATTGTTAATGTTACAGTTTAAAAAAATTGACTTAAGGTAACTTACTAGACCAGTTTCATCAAAGCGGGTTATCTTTGATTCTGTTCTTTTGCCTGCAAGTTTATGTAATCTGCCAATTGTTTCACTGTAAGCCTCATCTTTGCCTTTGTCCTAAGTTTTCAAAATGGCAAAAGAAACAATGAGAACCCCTACGTCAAAGTATGATTTCTTTTCACACTGCCACTTAATAATTCAAAGATCAAATCATCTGGACTTTAAAAAAAAGGGGAGGATTTAACATATTTTCTTCCAAAGAAATCATCAATCTACTATAATGTCTTTAACATAAACATTGAGTTTTTCCAGTCATAACATCTGCCTTCTCTGCTCTCATCTTTCCAAATGACCAAACTTAGGGAACCGCCAAAATTTCTGATAAATGTTGGTATGCCAGCAGCTGAAGTCTTGTGTCCTGTGACATGAGATGAAATGAGAGGGAATTCGATAGGATGTGATGGGAGACAGAAGAGGACAAGACAAGATAGGAGAGGAGAGGATAGAGTATGAAAGAATATGTTAGGAGAGGAGAGGCGAAAATGAAGGAAATGGGAGAGCTTAGAATACACAGTATTGATGGAATTCACTACCACAGCTCTGCGACAGACTTATCTTATCTCATTTGCACTTTTGGAATTGAATTCATAAAATAGCATGACATAAGTATCTGATTACAAATAATGATGTGCACAATGAATCAGAGATTCATCAGAGATTCATTGTGCACATCCACAGACATTTTGGTTGTTGGTTCAGCTTTATGTCATTTTAATGGCTCATTCATTTATTCATGAAATTTGCTTTATGTTTCTCACATGTTTACACTTTAGCTGTTGTCGTATTCTGCATGTTGGAATTATTTTAAAGTTTCATTATAGACTGCCTTTGGTTCAAATAGTTTCTGTTTCATGGCATCATGGTCCTCCAGAACTGGAACGGTCAACTTACAGATGGAGGACAGGTTTCCAGCTAGACAGTCAAGCCTAAGACCTACATATCTGTGTATGCCATCTGTCCTGGGAAATCTTGGAATCTGTGGAGCAACTGTAACTGTAATTAGTAACTTCTATTGTGTCGGTGTCTAATGCACAAGGCATCAACCAATGGTGCAACAAAACCATGCCATAATCCAGAAGATCAGTCAGTAGAAGGGTGCAGAGTCTCTTTGGATTGGCAACCATAACACGATGTCCTGAGTCTTGTGCACTGGTCGGTGAATGACAAAAGTCTTTCCTGACAGTTTGAAAGTTATTCAGACATTGGTTCAGCTCTGCACGGTTGCAGAAGCCTGCCACTGCTGACTCGTCTAGTTCTCTTAGCTTACTGATGAACTTTCTGCTCTGAATGAAATTTAACATCGTTTAGGCTAGTGCAGAGAACACCTCTGATTCATTTCTTTTGAAGTGGCATTATATACATTTCTAATTAAAATCACAAATAAAAATCATATTAGAACAACATTCTTGCCACCAACCTTAGCAGCCTTCAATTTCTCTGCCAGTTTTGCCCTCAGAGCCGTGCTAATGCTAGACTTCCTTGGAGTCAAGCCACCTGGAAAGAAATCAGACTTCGTGACAATCTTTTCTAATGAACATTTATATAGCACTTTTAAGAATCTCTTCAAATGTTCCTTATTAGTTTAAAAGTATAAAAGGGACAAATTCATCTGGCTGCTGAGTTGTAATTGTTAGGGAACAACCGGGTAGACATTTTCCACCAAGTACCGAATCCGAGTATTTGGATGTGCTATTTGCCAGATCTGGAAACGAACCGGGTACCATTTGTTCCATATGCCAAGCTTCACATTTTCATGTAATAAAAAATTATCGAAAAAAAATTGTGTACTTGTAATAAGTGACTGATACATTCTGAATATTAGTCATTTCTGTGCAGTTGTGAAGTTTTCTAACATTGCATTAAATTCAATAAATTGACATAATTTCAAGAAAATGGAATTGAATTCAATGGATGCGTAATTGTTTTAAGGCTGAACATTTAGAATTTTATATGGGCAAGTTTACTGAATAAGTTTTTAAAGAGAAAAGAAATTTTTGAAAGAAAAATTTTTTGCAACTATTTGCGTCTACAGTATTTGCCGAGGCGAATAGTTCCGGAAACAGGATTTCCGGCCGAGGCAAATGTCCGAGGCGATTTCAGGTACCCCTAGTAATCGTAATCTTCAATTTCCTAAAGCGCTACTGTAAAGCTGAGCGCTAAGCACCAGCTTTTTCACGAGCACTGAGACGTATCCGAGGGGTTGTCCAGAGACCAATTGTATTGTATTGTATTGTATTTGGATATCTATAAAGCGCTTCTAGCGGGAGGGCCATTCAGAAGTGCTCCCAGTGCGAGAGACCCCGAGAGAAAAAGCAAGTTTTAAGAAACTTAAAAGAGGAAGAGACGTTACGTGAGAGAATACAAGAACGAATGAACGGAGGAAGCTCATTCCAAAGAGCAGGGCCAATGGAGGCAAAAGACCTAGATTGAGCCAGAGAAGTCCTGACCCGGGGAACGTTCTGCATCGTGGCTCAGCTAAAAGACCTGTACTTGATGATCGAAGGCATCGAGGGGGGATGCAAGGAGTTAGTAGTGATTGAAGGTTGGGAGGAGTACTGGTGCTGAGGGCTTTGTAGGTAAACAGACCAATTCATATTTTATTCTGAACTCAACAGGAAGCCATTGCATTTGATGGAGTAGTATACCCCGTGATTGATCGAGTCAGTCGATCAAGTCGATCGAAACTCGGCCAAGTCGAGTCGGTCGAAAAACCTTCGACTCGATCGACTTGCAAGTTGAGTCGATCATATGTTTTGACAAGTCGAGTCGATCGTTGTTTCCTCGACTTGACTCGACTATGAAATATTTTTTACTATTTTTTGCATCTACTTCACAAAATGACCCACATGATGTGATGACGTAATGCTTTGTAAACGCACAGCTACCGTATTAACCTGATTTGTAGTTTAGTGAAAATTATGAGCTTTGGTGTCTTCGTACAGTGGAAGCTGCAGATACTTTTTTTCACAGTTTTACGGTGAAAATGGAAAGATTAGGCCTAAGATGGGTTAAAAATGCGCTGGTTTCAGGAAATTTCGGCTCTGTAGTCAGTAACGACGATCTCAAAACATTCGAATGTCTGTATGTTAGGAGAGGACTGAATGCTTCGACTTTGGCCAAGAGCAGTGGCTCGGAAAGTGTTTAAAAGTTGCGTGAGCTAACCTCAGCCAAGTATACCCTACAGACCTAAGATGGATAGAATTATAATTATTATTATATCCGATATAACGAATAAGAATACTTTGTCATTTTCTACAATCAGTGAAAAGTTTATTATACTAGGCCTACATATTCATAAAATGAAACGCGTCTATAGCACAATAAGTCAATAACTACTTTAGCAAGCATCAAATACAAAGCGCCAGCCAAAAGTTGTGTGAGCATGCTTCTGCCTCGACGCTACAGAGCCAAAACTTGTGTGAGCATCAGAGCATTGGCACCTTTGGCTCCCGGGCCCATGGCCAAGAGATACAGTCCAAGTCGACAAAGTCGACCAAGTCGATCGTTTATTTGCCAAGTCGATCGAGTCGACGAGAGGTCGACTAATCGACAAAGTCGATCGAGTCGATCGTCGGCCGAGCCAAGTCGATCGTAGCAGTTCGACTCGATCGATCACGGGGTATATGGAGTAGGACTGAGGAGCTTGTTAGTAGTGAAACATGCAACACTATGCGAGCTAAGGAGTTTTGCATGCATTGCAGCCTGTTGAGTTCAAGGTCTGAAAACCCACAAAAACTGAATTAGCATAATCAAGGCGAGAGGAGACAAGGCAACAGGCTATTGTTTGCGACATATTCTTAGTCAGAGCTGACCTGATGTAACAGAAACAAAGATTTACAAAGGTTTGTTATGTGTGGTCAGACTGTGAGCTTACTGTCGAGGATTACCCCATGTGTTTTGATAGTATCTGTCTTGACAGTATCAAGCACAGCAGTGCCTGCGAGGTCGATGCTAGAAAGGGGAGGGAGAAATGCAGGCGTTGGTGTGAGCTGAACAACTTGGTTTCAGACTTGTCTGGGTTTATGGCCAACCCATTGAAACAGAACAAGAGCAGGCGCTCCTCAAGTTTTAATTTACCAGATTGATCAGTGCGTGACAGAGCAATATGTGGTTGAGTATCATTCGCATACTGTTGTAATTGCAAAGTGATTAGCTATACAACTAATTGGGGAAGTAAAAACTGTAAATAATAAAGGGCCAAGGACAGATCCCTCTGGTACTCCAGCAGTGCAAACAGTGGGCTCAGGTCGAGCGGTATGATGCCCACCTGGTGATTCCGGTCACCCAGGTAAGAACCTAACCAGTTGCAGCATTTAATTAAAGATTATGCCGTATTGACCGAATCTAATGAAGCTGGCAGAAGCATGGATAGTTCTCCATTGATGAGCACTCCAAGGTGACAGCCATGGTGTTGTGAGACTCAATTGTAGCGCTCCCAACCTGCCATTTTTTCTCAATCAGGTCCTGTGCAAGGTTGATCGGGTCTTGGAGTACATACGGGACGCACTCCACTGGCTCCCTATCCGCAACGCATTGCTTATCGGGTCTCTACTTTGGTTCGATGGTGCCTTTTTGTATTTATGCATTTATAAAGCCTTGAGGGCTTGGCTCCCCTTAACTTTGGGAACTTTGCTGCTCCACTGTGTCTGTCCAGTGTTGTGACTCACTTCGCTCTGCATCCTTATCTCTCCATCATGGCATTCAGTGTTTACATCCTATTAACTAGATCTAATGTGCATTCGTATGCATTCGTGGAGTCACCATTATTTCCAACTGATTGGCGTTTGGATGTTTGCTATCGTAGTATCACAAGGATTTGCCCAGTCATGGGGTTAACGTTATCAGCGTCAAACTCCATTTGGAAAGGTCAAGAGAGTCTATGAATTTGCATTGACCCGGTAATGGATGGATGAAAATTTGGCAGCAGTTTAAAAGGGAAATCAAATTCCGAGCAGATGGCAGCATGACCTGAAAGATATGATTCAACAGGAGTAACAGACTGAAGTGTAAATCAGAATGAGTTATCAAGATATCAAAGATATGTCTTAGAAAACTGTTGCATGTCAAACCCTTCCAACATATCAAGAAATGTTCAAGCACAGAAACCACAAGTCAGCTGATGTATGTTGCAATGGCATAAAATCAACACAAAGAAGGAATTAATTAAATAATTAAAATTTATTTGAGCAGTGATGAATAATTGATTCAAGTTATGGAATTGTGACTTGATCATTTTTTTTTCTCAATATGGAATAGAGAGTGACACGGTAACGGTTACCGCGGTAACTCCGCGGTAACCGCGGGAATCCCGCGGGAATGGGGTAGATTTTTTTTTTAAATGCGGTAAGAGCACGGTAATGGGGAAACACTGGATGGTAATACCGCGGGGACGGGTATGGAAGCTGCAGTAATACCGCGGTAATGGTTACAGAGTTCATAAATTTCATTTATTCATTTATTTTCAGCTGAGGAATAACACTATAAATGATCTTCTATTCATTCACGGATTACACAACAAACAAGCTGAGGTGCAGAATATTTAGTGTTTGTCAATTTCATAAATTTCAATATGCTATCAATTATAATATTACGAGTTATATTTCTTACTTTTAAGACGCAGGGACATTGCGGGGATGAAAATCCATTATGCGGGAATGGTGAGGGGATGGAGATGAAGGTTGCGGGGATGGTGAGGGGATGGGGACATGGTCCTGCGGGGACGGGAGGGGATGGGGTTAAAAATACAAATGCGGGGTGGGAATGGGGACACTTTTCTGTCCCCGTGTCACTCTCTAATATGGAACAGCAGGTCCAAATTGATGTAGAGCATGTTCATCATATTCACCTGGAATCAACTAGAAGAAATCTATGACTGCACTTCTGTCAGAATGACCTGCATGAACTGATTTGCCCAGATTTGCATGTGTACCCACATCCTCAAAGCAGGAGCATTATAAATGTCGTATTGCACAAATTGCACTGTGCTGTAAATACATATACTTACAAGTATACATTGTATTTGATCGTATAATTATAAACTAAAAACGTAGCCAAGGTAAGACAACTAAGGTTTCTAATTTGATGAATTTAACACTAATCTCTGACACAGAAAAAGGGCTTCTCTGACTACTTTTTGACAGAGTGCTTCTGGATGTAGGTGGCACACTTGACGCATCTTCTTCTAAGATGCCAAGAGAGGGCACCATCTGCTCTGCTTCTGTTGCTTCAGCTGTTGCTGCACCAGCACTGGCCGCTGATAACTCAGCCTTCAGTTTCTTTCCCATCCGTTCCTGTGCACTTCTCAGCATCTCTGGTGCATCCTCTTCCTGCATCTTACTCTCAGTTTCTCTGGTCACCTACAGTTACAAGTGCAAACTAATATGTTTATGAATCCTCATTTATAACAGTAAATAAAGCACTAATTGTTTAAAGATGGTAACAAATACTGTTCCCAAAATCATAAAGACAGTAAAAAGGCAAAAAGTGCAACTGAGAGAAAATCCAACAATCTGAGAGAACTGCTTATGAAAAGGACGATAATACAGTTCAAGCAGTTAATAACATCACCTCGCTCTTTACTTTCTTTCTCTTGTGCGTCAAAGCCGTGACAAGCTGTTCTGACTGTGCCCGAATATTTTGTATCTACAGTTAAACCAGAAATAACAAAAATATAAGTTATTTTCAGGGGTTCTTAAAAGGTACTAAGTGAATAGCCAGATGCCCAAATATCAGGCAACAACAAAGGGCTACTTTTCTCTTTTAGCATTTATCTACAGCAATCCAATGCTTCAATGCAGTTGCTTTTTGTAGGACCTTTCACACCAATAAAAGACTAGCCATTCCAGAACAATGTCCCCTAATTTTTGCAATCCCAAGGGATCATATGTACCTTGGGGAAAAAATAATAATAATAACAGTGTGAGGTAATCTCACATTCGCCGTTGATGACCACTCCTGAACTCTTTGTCAAGCCACAGAAGACCACACTGTAGGGAGCCCCACTATCTACCTCAGAGGCCCTCACATCTTATCTGAAATCTTGCTGCTCAAAATTGCCTTTACCTACCTCAAGGTTGGGGTGGGATCATTGCCAAACACGATGCTCTTATATTGCTGACAGACTTATTAAGTTCACCATGGCTGCTAGCACACCTTATCATGCTGTCCATGCGTTTACCTTCCTTACCTGGCAGAGTATGATTCTGTCTTGCATGGAGGCCTTTGATCCTCAGTGTTTCCTTGTCTGACAGTCAATGGCTCGAGGCTTCTCTCCCAGTCAAAGCTGGTGGACTTGGAATACGTCAGGTGTCCTCACTTGTGCTTCCTGCCTTCTTGGTCTCTGCTGCAGGCACCTGCAGGCTCCAGTCCTCCATGCTTAGAAAATGTGCAAACGAATGATGACTCATAATCTGAGGCAGTGCAGCAGAGTTGGTGTGAAGAGAACAAACTATTGCATCCAGATCAGAGTCTCATCCACAAGCAATCATACTGGGATAAACCACTCATTCTCCAGGTTGCTGCTGTTTCGAAGCCCCTCAGGCACACTTCAAAGTCATCTCTGCACCACATGCAGGTGACTGCCCATTCGCACTGCCTATAACCGCCTGTGGCCTAAGACTGGATGACTAGGCCATGAGAATAGCTGCTCGGCTTCGCTTAACAACAACTACATGCGAACTTCACAAGTGCTCTTGCAGATCACTTGTGGCAGCAGATGGATCGCATGGCCTTTTTGCAGTTTGCATCCCGGTTGCTTTCCCTGGCATGCCATCTTATACAGCCTAGTCTGTTGAAGCATTGCTTGCACTGGTTTTCCCCCAATAAAAGAACCACCTGGCCGATCCAAATCTGATGGCAAATCATCTGATGGATTTTCACTTATCCCATGGCACAATGGATGTAGTTTGACTAGGATGTCGCCATGACTGACACTGTGGCAGCTTCATACTTGGCTGCTACATCTCACTCGGAACTGAAGGCATTCAGGAAAATATCCAGATACAATCCATTCCTGCTGCAGTATCATTTTGTTCACAGGGCTTCAAAACTCTGAGCCCTATTAACAACGCTGGCCTCGATTTTATCAGAGCTTGGGTGCCATCTCACCCATGCATCTGGAGACTCTAGAGAAACAGCACCTCTCAGTTATGATCCAACGATTTAATGCAGTTGCCTTTTGAAGCACTTTCTCCCTGCCAGAACTTGACGTGTCTGAGCCAATCCAGACAGTAACAATTCTCTGGAGCCATTTTAAGTCCTGATGGATCACTTGTACCTCAAGCAATAATAATAATTAAAACAGTAATAATAATAGTAGCAAAAAATAATAATAACAACAATAACGACGTGCAGACCCATTTACGCATGTCACCATTACCACATGTTAACAGACCTCGGCTAAGAGAGCCATTAGTCAAATACAGTAGCATATGATTTACATCAGTGCTTCTCAAACTTTCTGGATGTTGGTAACTGTGCTTATCAACATCAGCTAACATATGACTTGCTATATTACAATTTAGATTTCATAATATTGTCACTGTGTATTACAGCTATACTTTTGTTCTTGTTGCATGTTTAAAACTTTTTATTATGTATGAACACTGTGTAGTTTTCTAATATTTTTACTAGAGCAAGTATAAGAATTCTGCTACACAGGGAGCATGATCACGACAGATGCCCAATGCCATACGGAAATTAAAAGAAGAATAACACTGGGTAGAGGCATTCACAAAATGGACAGAACTATTGAGAGGAAAAATGAACAGGAATCTGAAGAAAAGAATGGTAAAGACACTGATGTGGAGTGTGGTGTTGTACAGATCAGACATGGACCACAAGGAAAGAGGACATCAAGAAACTAGAGGTGTTTGAGATGTGGACCTGGAGGCGAATGCAGAAGATCGGCTGTGCAGAACATAAAACAAAAAAAGAAGCGATGGGAAGGATTGGAGAAGAAAGATCCTTGATACAAACATTAAGGAAGGGGCAGAGGAAATGGAGCGGGCACATGCTGAGAGGGGACTCTCTCCTAAGAAATGTCATAGAGGGAAGAATGGAGGAGAGGAGGACAAGGGGAAGAACAAAACAGATGAAGCCGCATTGGATGATGAAAGAGGGATACACAAGACTTAAACAAGAGGCTCAACATCGAGAGGAGTGGTGACGTCGGACGTTTGAACCTGTTTGAAGGCAGAGAACCAGAAGAAGAAGAGCATATAAATACATAGCAGTGGTTTTCTGTACGGAACAAACGGTTTTACCATAATCCTAATAGTTACTGTACTACTATTATCATAAAGTAAGCAGAAACTTTACCATCATGGAAGCTTCTTCATCATCATCGAGTGGCTTCGTCACAGATACAACTGATTCTTCATCCATCTAAGCATAAAAAAATCGAAGACTGTGACTGAGGCAAAGCAAAACTTAAGAAAAATCCACAGCTGTTATGTGCTCAATCTTGTTCGATCTTTATTAATCACGGATAATCATTGAAATCCCAATATGAGAAATAGCAGTAGAAACAATTTGTGGAAAAATAAAATAAGCAAAAAATAATAACAACAAAATTCACACCCACATGGAGGCAACCTACCAGTAAATTCAACACTTCAATTTTTGCAATCCCTTACATCTAAATCTTGACCATTGATATTCTTTTGCATGTCTGTGGTCATATTTGCTGTGCTTTGCCAATTTTCTGTCATTTGGCAGTTTCATCGTTTTGTGTGAAAAATGCTACATAATTCTTATAAGTTCAACATTCAGCAGTGACTGAGTCTACAGTTAGGTGTTTACTTGAATCTGGCACAGACTTGTGAGTGTTTGGAAGGTGTTTCATCCTACGCGATCGCCATTCGGATCCTTCTACCAGGAAGATGGTGACAGGTTCTCAGCTTAACAGCGAGCCTCAGGTTTATTGGCATCGACTGTTAACTACAAAGAGGTTCTGTAAACAATTGAATACCTGTGTTGGGTAGACCTGATGGTTCAAGACATCGTGGATGGATATCATGGTGTCGCAATCGGAGGTCGCCCTGTCGTGTGTTTGCCGTGTGTTGATGTCGACCCTCGATTGCTTGTTCTTTTACTTGCACTTTTATTTAACGTGCCTAACTTTTCTATAGAAGATTCACGACGAACTTTGTTTAATTAATAAATGAATTTAATTAAAGAAACAAATATATATACACTAACTCTACGGGAACTTCCACGTAGTATTAAAGCGTTTAGATATTAAATCGGACTATCTCAAATGTTGCTTCGTACAGCCTAACTACAGATCGTTCTTTCGCGTCAGTCTCTGAATCTGACGGACTCTACTCTGCCGCCGCCGCTGATCGTTCCTCCCGATGTTGATCGCTCGACCGATGTTCACACGTCGCGTTCGTCAGTAGTAACAGTCCCGTGTTCTCCTTTTCCTTCCGTTAAGTAGGAACTTCAGCGTGCATCGGTCAGCCCCCTCCCCAAGTCAAGCTATCGTCAATTAGTGTCAGATTGCTCCTCGAGACGCGGGTCGTCGCTCGCCTGCAGCGCGGGCGGTGTCTGGTTACATCATAGCCGCGAGGTGTCCTATTACACCTTGGCTGTGTGGTGTCCGATTACACCTCGGCCTAGCTGCCTTCATTGTTGACCCAGTGGAGACTGGCTTTTCGTCCGTCATCATCCTATCTCGACCGGCAACGACGCTTACATCATGATGATGATGCCATCTCGTCGTTGTCGTCGATCTCCTCACGCGACACCTCCCTTCCCGGGGGAGGACAAAGCCAGTCATTGGTTCGCCTCCCGGCTGAGAATGATGTCGTTCCCTCCATCGATTTCCTCCTGACCATGTCCTCGTCGTTCCCATGAAAATACAAAATATCAGCACAGTTAGAAATATATTTACAGTTGTCGCGGTGCCTTACATGGTAGTCCGCCTTCTTCCTCAATCATAGTCTGGACAAAAGATCAGCGGGAATATTCAGCGCCCCAGGACGATATTTAAAAGCGATATCAAAGTCCTGGAGTGCCAGAGCCCACCTCGCAAGTTTAGCACTTGTGGGCGTAGAAGCAGTTAGGAAAGTCAAGGGATTGTGATCAGAATAGAGGGTGGTCCTTGACATAAAAATCCAATTCCTAAACTTCTTCAACGCAAAGATTACAGCATACGCGTTCCACAGTGGACCAACGCGCTTGCGTAGCATCTAATTTAGAACTGGCGAAACATATTGGCCGCTCTGTTCCATCGTCTTGAATTTGGAATAAGCAGCAACCGACTGCTTTGTCTGAAGCGTCAGTCGATAAACCAAACTCTCTGCCGTAGTCAATTGTCTGCAAACATACAGCGTTATTTAAATCGTGCGTAAGTTTATCTAGCGCATTTTGATGTTCAATTCGCCAGGGTATCTTAGCAGGCACCGATTTCTGGGTCAAGTCAGTGAGAATTCTGGCTGTCTCAGCCAGGTTAGGGATGAAGTTCCTAAAATAACTGAAGAAACCAATTAATCTCCGTATGTCCTTTTTGGACTCGGGTTGAGGGATTTTCCCTAGCCCTGCGATTTTCATAGGATCCGGTTCAATGCTCCCTGATCCGATCAGGTGACCTACAAACGTTGTTTGTCGCCTAGCAAACGAACTCTTCTTAATGTTAAGGGTCAGACCCGACTGTTGAATAGTCATTAAGTATTTCTCTAGGTGTTTCATGTGATCCGGCCACGTCATCGAGTGTACTGCCATGTCACTATGTGAGGGAGTGATAATACCTAGGGCCAAAAGTTCGCGGGTCTGCTTCTCCATCTCCGGTTTGAGCAGTTCCGGCACCTTATAGGCTCGCAAACTCTTCGGCCTGACCTCCGCGCTAACAGTGACTGTGTGTTCTAGGACGGGACAGAAACCTGGTTTGTCCGAGAACACATCTGGAAACCTGTCTAACAGACTAAACAGCTGTTTCCGCTCGGGTACCGTTAAGTGTGCAACGGCAATAGGGTCTACTTGTGCACTGGGCCTTGTCTGCCTCGTGACGAAGCTACCCACCGCTTCCCCGTGACCGAAGTCTTCGTCCTTCTCGAACAGAATGGAGCAATTGTTAATCAATGCTTGCTGTATTCTTTCGTTATATTTGCGAATCCGATTTGCGTGTAGTAAGCGCCTTTTGCCCCCTATTTCCACGATGTATGTGTAGGGCGATTTCACCTGAGCGATGATGGCCGGGCCTTGCCATTGGCCCTCCTTCTTTGCTCCTCGCGCTTCCGGTGATTGGATGATGACTTTGTCTATTCTCTCTTTAGGCAAGCACAGTTGTTTTACAGAATGCCCAGCTATTTTGTCTTTATGAAAGGGCAAATTGTCTTCAGTGAAGAAGCTCTTCGCCCCAATTTTCCCGTGGGCCAAGAATGGTGCTAGTGTCGAACATTGTGCTTGTTCGGCCGCCATCTTGCTTCTGCCTACTATTGTGTCTTCCTTGGGTGGGGGTGGAATCTCAGGATTGAAGAATAGCTCTTCATTATCCGTTTCTTCGGGACTGATTTCTCCTATACTCCCACTGTCTGCTTGAGCGACCGTGAAGTAATCCTCGCCTATCAGCGTCCTAAGTCCCTCTACCTCCTCCCCTCTCTCCTCTTCCTCACTCGTCTCAGTCCTTGCGACCGCCTGCGCTTCTGAAATTTGGTCTATTTCAGGAGCGCTGGCCGCGTGACTCGAATACAACGCTGTCTCGCGCAGCAAGTCGGCTGTAGTGGGCATGATAATTAACGGTTCATTAAGGTCTTTAATGAGTGCCGCCCATATCCGAACATCAGGGGCGTAATTTACCTCCCCCTCGCTGTCCTCGCCGGCCTGAGACCCCTTTAGTCTCAGCCGCACCACGTCCACAATCATTGATTGACCGTTCAGCCCCTTCACCTCTATCTGCTTGACCATAGGTAGGTTGAGCGGCCTGATTAGTTCTGCTCGCGCACAATTGTATTCGGCCCCGCTATCTATTAGAGACGATGTCACAGGGAGCCCCGTAATATACACTTTCATGTACTCTCTTACATAAGTCTCCTCCACGTCAATGCAATCCGGGCTTGTCGGTAATGCATGCTGGTCTATCTCTTGTATCAATGGCGGTCCGTCTTGTCGCGTCTCGCTTTGTCTGTCTGCCTGTCTGTCTTGAGCTCTGGTCACGGTTGGCTGGACCGCACACGCGCTCACCTGCTTGCTTTTAATTTGTTTGTTCTTCGAGCACAGTTTAGCTCTGTGGTCTGGAGAAAAGTATAGGAAACAAAGGCCACGCTTTCTAATCTCGTCGGGGGTTGGACGTCCGTCTGTCCTCAATCTTTCCGCTTCCTCTTTCTCTCTCTCCTCCGTTTCTCCTCCTGAAGCCTTAATTTCTCTGCTTCCTCTTTCTCTTCTCTCCTCTGCTTCTCCTCCTGAAGCCTGAGCTTCTCAGCCTGCTTTTCCTCTAGCATTCTGAGTCTCTCTGTTTCCTCCTTTTCTTCTTTCCTCAATTTCTCCTGAAACCTTAATCTCTCAGCCCGCTTCTCCTCAAGCAGCCTGCTCTCCTCTCTACTTATCCTGAGCTTCTCAGCCTGCGTCTCCCCAAGGAGCCTCAGTCTCTCTTCTTTCTCTTGTCGTCTCCTCTCTCTCTCTTCTTCGATCCTTCTCTGCCTTTCCTCCTTCTCTTCCTCTCTCCTCTCCGCTCTCTCCTCAAGCAGCCTGAGTCTCTTCTCCGCTTCCTCTCTCTTCTCTCCTCTGCTTCTCCGTTTCCCCTTTTTCTTCTTTCCTCAGTTTCTCCGCTTCCTCTCTCGCTTCTCTTCTCTGCCTTTCTTCTTCCTCTTCTAGTCTCCTCTCTCTCTCTTCTTCGATCCTTCTCTGCCTTTCCTCCTCCTCTTCTTTTCTCTTCTCCGCTCTCTCCACTTCCTTTCTCTCGTATTTTAGTCGTTTGAGTTCGACTAGCTGCCTCTGCACTGTCGCGTTAATAATGCTATCTAGGCTACCTGCGCTTACTTCCTCACTTACTTCTGGCGGGGCCTCCCGTCCAGAAACAATTATTTCAGCGCTAGCCTCTCGCAGCTGGTTCATATTCATGGGATCCAATTCCTCCTCTCCTAGTCCCATCTTTATCAGATATGCGACTAGTCTGTGATGGGGTATGTTGCGCACCATCATTCTTTTCCATGCCGACAACTTATCCATCTTCCAACAGTCCGCTCACTAATAGAAAAAGATAAGTAAGTTAGAGGAGAGTCACCGTTGGTCAGAAATCAAAGAAAACAACGTCCTAAAATTCTACCACAAATACAACAAGAACAGAACTGAGCAAAAGGAGCTACGCAAAAGCCTCGGCTATTCGCACACCAATCCTCATCCAGACCTCAACCGCAACCTCACAGATTACCACGACTACCAGTAAGGACTTACCCTCTGATACGTCGAGCGTGTTCCGTCTTTTGGTATCTTGGCTGATCCGCTGTCCTCCGTTGTCACTCCCGTCCGTCGTTGCTAGCGATGGTCGGTCGTCCGTTGGCGCTCTTGTTCCTCGTCCTTGCCTGTTGCTGTCGGTTCCTTCGAGTCCTACGTCTTCAGGAGTCCGGCACTCGATTTCTCCAGTTGCGAAGGGTTGTATTCGCCGCTGGTCCCGATCTGTTGAGATTCCTCTTTCCGTTTCCGGTTCCGCTCTTCGTCGTGACGTCTTCAGTTGAAAATCCTGTCGACTGCGCCAATGTCGCAATCGGAGGTCGCCCTGTCGTGTGTTTGCCGTGTGTTGATGTCGACCCTCGATTGCTTGTTCTTTTACTTGCACTTTTATTTAACGTGCCTAACTTTTCTATAGAAGATTCACGACGAACTTTGTTTAATTAATAAATGAATTTAATTAAAGAAACAAATATATATACACTAACTCTACGGGAACTTCCACGTAGTATTAAAGCGTTTAGATATTAAATCGGACTATCTCAAATGTTGCTTCGTACAGCCTAACTACAGATCGTTCTTTCGCGTCAGTCTCTGAATCTGACGGACTCTACTCTGCCGCCGCCGCTGATCGTTCCTCCCGATGTTGATCGCTCGACCGATGTTCACACGTCGCGTTCGTCAGTAGTAACAGTCCCGTGTTCTCCTTTTCCTTCCGTTAAGTAGGAACTTCAGCGTGCATCGGTCAGCCCCCTCCCCAAGTCAAGCTATCGTCAATTAGTGTCAGATTGCTCCTCGAGACGCGGGTCGTCGCTCGCCTGCAGCACGGGCGGTGTCTGGTTACATCATAGCCGCGAGGTGTCCTATTACACCTTGGCTGTGTGGTGTCCGATTACACCTCGGCCTAGCTGCCTTCATTGTTGACCCAGTGGAGACTGGCTTTTCGTCCGTCATCATCCTATCTCGACCGGCAACGACGCTTACATCATGATGATGATGCCATCTCGTCGTTGTCGTCGATCTCCTCACGCGACACATGGGTATACCAACTTTGACGGACTGCTGAACACAGAGGCAACCACACGCCCTGGGTGGAATCTTAATCATGATATCATCTGCCAACTCTGGATAGAATAGTCATTGGTTGGGTTCTGGGTATGTACGGAACATCAAAGAAATTAAATATCTGACATCTGACGACAAAAGAAACCTTAGTCTCTGTCTTAACTAATTCACTCACCAGATTTTGGTAAACTGAATCTTTTTTTCAAACAAATTGAAAGCCACCAAAATCTTATACATGTATTGAAGTCATGCTTTTGGCTTCTGCTCTGCTGGAAGCAGTTACCCTGAATCCTTTAAACATAACTGTTGTTCAAGATGTTATTCTAAGAAACAGATGACGACATCCCAGGTTTAACCCTTTCCCGCCGGAATTGTTTCGATACCTATTGGGTTAATCGGGTCACGGGTGACCCGGTCCGGCGGGAAAGGGTTAAAGTCCTCTTACCTCGTCATTGTTGACCGAAGAATGTCGTTCGTCGACATCAGAAGTAGTTGCTGACGTGGAAGCAGGATTTGTCTGACTGTTATTAAGTCGTTCCTTCATTCGCTCTCTCGTTGCTTCTCGTCTAATCATCAGTTAAAACATACAGCAGTGTCTATTTCGTCAATTAACTCAAGAATATCCATTCACAACCATTTTGCTGCTGAAAAGAAATTGTGCAATATAATTTTTTTTAAACAAGTAAGAAGTTTTAAGAACATTAAACTTTAACCGAATCAGCACAAACCATAAGACAATCTTTGCGCTACTTCACTGTCAACATGTAAACTGGCCAGGCACTCCTAACCAAATTGGGTGTCTTGGGGAAAGGTATGCTTGTGGGTACAGAGCTATATTGTCATACAGATCTTTGTTTGCACAGATCTTTTTCAGCAGCAGTGCTCACCTTTTTACATAGATAAGGTGGTGTGATATTTCTTATGACCAGCAGCATGACAGTTTGGTTGGGTGCAGTGTTCCTGAGATAATACGCATGGATCCACGGAGAGGGACATCAATTAGCCGTAAGTGGGATAAGCCATGCAATTCCAGGGCACATTACTCTGCTCTGATGTCCTTAACGTCTGATGATCTTCTAATGCAGATAACAGTTTCGAGCCTCGCTGAGATGGTTACTGTGAAAGGACATTGAGCAAGTCCTTCACTCAAAATTGCCTTAGCATCATCGATTTTCATTAGATAATAACACTTCATAACTGTATAGCAATAATACTAATAATGAACCAACAAGGGAATGTTGTATTAACATATCTGTTCACTAGACTTTCAAGTAATATGCCAAAAAACATCTACAGCACACAACTGTTGCAAAACAAGTACAAGCAATAAAATGTAACATGCACAACAGCTTTCTGCCATGATATGTTGCTGGCAGCCATAGTTAAGTTAAGCAAGACTGAGCCTTTTCAGTACTTGGACCATCTGTAGAATACCAGGCCACCTGCACCTACTTAGCCCTCCTATGATGTTATCCATGAGTACCAATGCAAGTAGGTAGGTCAATATATATGACCAACTCTAATAAAAGCAGTCTTCAGTGACACCATGCAATATTCTGTTAACAGGATTATAAAGCTGTATAAATCATTATTTTCTACAGCAATCGTAATCTCGAGAATTCTACAACTCCAAAAAAGCGAAGTCGTGGCAACCAGCTTATTCACAGACAGAATTTGGTATTCACAGGCTTGGATACATAAAATTAAGTGACAAGGGTATCTGCCAAACTGATACTCCTACATTTGACCTGTTATGTTCTAAGGCGGACGATGCTCTCTTTGCTGCAATCCTTCGGAACCCAGTACATGTGTAGAGCTATGATTTGCTCCCTCCGATATGATTATCCGGATACTCTCTTCGGCCTCACTCGCATAATCGTGAGATACCGCGATGTGATCCTCTGACAGGGAAGGGTTACATTACCAGGTTACTGTATAAATGATAAGAAAACACTTGCTTACTTATTTACTTATTTTATAATTTTTATTTCGATTTATTACATCTGTTTTATATTCAATGCTTCTAGCTACTGTCCCATTGTGCCTTTGCTAATGGTGTAATAAAGAATATACTTACTTACTTACTTAATACCAATAACACATATAAGAATATGAACGTGAAACCAACTTGAATACGATACACTTACCTTGAAGCCATATTTTCTTATATATCCAAGTTGTTATAAGCTGCGCTGCACACTTTAAGGCACGATACGTAAGTTTCAATATAACTTGTTTACATATAACTAAGGTCAAACTTCTTGTATTATCGCTAATGCTCTACAGAGATATTAATACGACACTGTCTCATTCTCAATATTCTGTTGACAGGTTAATACAACTTAAAATTAAAGCAACTTGTAACAGAAAAGAAATGCCAAATTTTAAATTCTAAACAGTGAATTAGTAGAGGCAGAAGTAGACGACAACCACTACGTTCGCCCAAACTTGTTACCATAGCAGAATAGGAGGTGTGCGCCAAAGCCAAAGCTTATCACACGCGACTGCTCGAATATATACTATAAAATTATGTCATCGTCCGCTGATGCTATATTCAAAGTTTACAAACCTGATAGAGCTCAGCAATTAAGGTTTCTTAGTTTCTCAATTTAATGGTTGTATAAGTTATATAATTATTACAGCGAAGCCTCTGTGCCATCTCAAAGAATCCTCTTCAAGTTGACCACGACCTTTACGCAGACGACACCACAGTATAAGTAATTACACAGTACGTCGACTCGCAATGCTAACTGTTGACTAGTTTTTGGGGTGACGCCATTTTGAATCCGAGCTCCTGAATTATAGATTTAAGCTGAAATTAAGGTTAAAAATAATATTGCTAATTCCAATGAAGTCCTCGATGTTGTTGTAACGTTTAAAAAATATTTTATGTGATGGATTCCGGTGTATCGGCATGTAGTCCTCAATGTTGTTGTAACGTTTAAACATATTTGATGTGATGGGTTCCGGTGTATCGACGTGTAGGAGCTCGTGTTCAAAATGGCGGTCGGTCGACTCGGTCACACGTACATTCTGACTGTTGCATCGGCCGGGAGTCGACGTACTGTGTATTATTTAGGCCTATACTGTGACGACACCCAAGCTGCCAAGCAAGCAATTAGATCATAATAGGTCTATAGGCTGATCACAGAATTACATCCATTGCAAAATTATTTCTTACTTACAACGCCCTTAAAACCCAGGGACGTCATTTGGGGGGGCAAGGGGGGCATTTGCCCCCCCCCCTGATTTTTGGGGAAAAAAATAAAAAAAAGCTGGAACAAGAAATGGAGGAAGAAGAAAGGGGTAAAAATGAAAAAAATGATACTCAAATTCATGTAATTATTATGTACCATTAACAAAACTAGAGTGTGCATAGGTTTTTTTTCACAAGGGAAGGCACTTTATGCAGTTTCCTTAGAAAGTTTATAAAAAACAGCAAAAAAGCTGTAAAATTTCTTCGCGCGGAGCGCGAAAACAATTTTACCTCTTTTTTGACGTCCTTGCCCCCCCCCCTAAAAAAAGCTGAAATGACGCCCCTGTTAAAACCTCTCAAACCTTTTACATTCGCTAGCTATAGGGCCTACTACGTAAACTTAAGCGATAAGGGTATCTGCGTACTGCTGATACTTCTACAGTTGACTTGTGTTCTAAGGCTCTCTTTGGTGCAATTCTTCGGAACCCAGTGCCTGTCCTCTATGATTTGCTCCCTTCGATACGATTATCCATATCCTCTCTTCGGCCTCGCTCGCACAATCGTGAGATACCACGATGTGATCTTCTGACAGGGAAGGGTTACATTACCAGGTTACTGTATAAATGATAAGAAAACACATGCTTACTTATTTACTTATTTTATAATTTTTATTTCGATTTATTACTTCTATGTTTTACAATCAATGCTTCTAGCTGCTATCCCATTGTGCGTTTGCTAATGGTGTAATAAAGAATATACTTACTTACTTACTATATCATAAATAACAATTTAAATGGGTGACATCTGAGGATATAAAATATTCAACGAGTTACCATCTGTATCAAACAATATAATTACGAACGTACGTCCCGTAACTCGAGTCGTCTGACGCCAGCCAGTGAGGGAGGAAGGGAGGGAGGGTAGACTCAGACCGGCCCGGTCGATAGGTCAGATTCCGTCGGGCCCGACTGGAACTGACCTAGGCCTATAGCCTAAACGGGGCCGGTCAGGCCGGCTGACCTATCTGTCTGTCTGTCTGTCTGTCTCTTTCTCTCTCTCTCGCTCGCACACACACACACACACACACACACACACACACACGCACGCACGCACGCACGCACGCACACACACACACACACACACACAAGCGCAGCTGTACCCCGGGCTCGCCAACCCTATTGAACTTTATAGACTCTTACAGGCGGTTATACCACAGTATAAATAATACACAGTACGTCGACTCCCGGCCGATGCAACAGTCAGAATGTGTGACCGACCGCCATTTTGAACACGAGCTCCTACACGTCGATACACCGGAACCCATCACATCAAATATTTTTAAACGTTACAACATTGAGGACTACGTACACGCCGATAGTCCCCGGAGTCAGTCGCTAAGGAGTTAGCGACTGACTTGATGAGTTAGCGACTGACTTAGCGACTCAGTCGACTAAGTCGCATGCTTATCGACTGACTAAGTCGCTTAGACTTATCGACTGACTTAGCGACTTGCTATCGACTTCTCGTGTAATCAGGTATGTCTACTGGACATAACTGATTACCTAACAATAGAATACATTTTACCGCATGCTGTACTGACCGTGCCAACATTTCCGTGGGCATTAGGTAGGACCTATATGGGCTCTATACGGGTCCAATATGGTAATATGTGTTCCGCTCCATGTGGGCATGCTGACAGGAGACAGACAGATTGAAAATTTATCTTAATGTGAATTCGTGAAATTGAGCGCTGTATAAATCGAATGAAGCGAAAAGGATTTATAGCAGGGCTGTAGGCCTAGTGGTAAAATTAGAGGTGAGTACACGCTACCGGTTAGTTTTCCGAAACAAATTAGAGGTGAGTATACGCTACAGTATAATGTCATTGATTCCATTTCCAGCATGGCAAAATACGACTCCAGCACCCGTCCAATGAACTTATTGACGGATCAATTGATTAGACAGATTAATAACACTCCGTGAAGTAGAGAGGATAAATTGATTAGACAGATTAATAACACTCCGTGAAGTAGAGATTGAAGAAGAAACTTTGGCAGCAGAGACAGGTCGCGCAGCTCCTTTAGTCGGCCCATTTTATGAACCAAATTTACACGGGTTACAGCTGGTTGGTTCTTGTTTATATTCCGCTCTATATCGCTCAGTTTTGTTATTTTCTTAAAAGCTGTGTTTACATGAACACGATTTTACCTTAAATTGAGCCATTGGCGTGTACCGAGTAAACTTATTACCAACGTGCTTGATTGTCACAACAGCGAGTGTCTTATTTGTGTTAATAAGGTACAGTCCAACGCAATCATATGTTTATGAGTAACAGACCTACACGCAATATCACGAGCCGTAGAAGTAATAACATTTTGGGTAAAACCGTAGTTTACGTTGCTAAATTCAACATATTTTCAGGCCCGTAGTTTACGTTGTTAAATTAATGCCATGTCTTCAGTCCAACTTCTAGTTTGACTTTTAATATGAAATATTTTCATCGCTCATCCAACTTCTAGTTTCAGTTACGGTAATCCTCCAGTTTAGGTGCTTTAATTATATGTACACTCTTATAGTGGATAGTTATCAGCAATTGTGATGACTGATGAAAATATAACTCAAACTAGAAGTTGGATGATTGATGAAAATATTATTGAAACTAGAAGCTAGATAAATGATGAAAATATTACATAATAAAACGGAAACTAGACGTTGGAATTGCGATGAAACTATATCGTTTAGCGCCAATATCATTGCCGTGGATGAGCGATGAAAACATTTCATAGTAAAACTTAAACTAGAAGCTGGATTAGCGATGAAAATATACCTCAAACTAGAAGCTGGATTCTCGATGAAAACATAGCTCAAACTAGAAACTGGAAGATCGATGAAAATATTGACAAAAGAATAATGCAAATGATTCCAATGAAAAATAATTAAAGCACCTAAACTGGAGGATTACCTAAGTTACATATTCATCGATCATCCAGCATCTAGTTTCAGTAATATTTTCATCAATAATCCAACTTCTAGTTTTACTATGAAACAGTTTTCATACGCGGTAATAGATGTCAAGGAATTTAGCAATGTAAACTTCGGATTTCCAACTACTATAAATTTAGCAACGTAAACTACGGTTTTTACCACATTTTGATCTGTGTATTTCAAGATTATTTAAATGTCTAAGCAACAAAAGAGTTGATTCTGTGCTGCTCAGATGAAAATTTGTGTAATTCAATTATTATTATTATTATTTTTTTTTTTTATTCCGGATATTTCTATAGCGCCTCTCGAAGTCAACTACTACTCAGAGGCGCTCCCGACTACAGCATTTGATACTGTGCCGGAATTTTCACGCCTAAGCGCCACGAGCAATTGCGAGTGAAGGACTTGCCCAAGGTCCGTACGCAGCGGCCAGAGTGGGATTCGAACCTGCAACCCTCCGGTCACAAGGCGCCGAACTTACCACAGCCACCACGCCCCACAATGTGCAATGTCGATTGCACATTGTGGGGCGTTTAATTAATTGATTAGTTTGGTGCCTGCTCAGCATTGAAAAAGGTTAGTTTTCGTTTAGCGTTCCTTATTATTTACATTATGGTATGGTATGGTATCTGGGACTTTATAAAGCGCTCTCACAGTGTGAACTATTCAGAGGCGCTCTCAGTGTGTGAGCCTCACAGAAACAGAAAGGACTTTAAACGATGAACAACAGAGAAAGAGGACTGAGCAAGTACGGTCCCACACAGTACTAAGGGAAGAAAATTCCATAGGGATGGGCCCGCGACAGCGAAAGAGCGAGGCTGAGCCAGGGCAGACCTCACTCGGGAACGAATAGATCAAGCCAATTCAGAGAACATAGGGGTCGATGAGAAGAAGCAGACAGAAATTTGCGCATCAGGAGTGTCTACTCCTACTTCCTTGTCTGACTTTCGTCCTATATCTGTCGTTCCCATACTATCGAGAATGACTGAAAGAGCGATCGTACACACTTACCTCTATCCAGCCTTGAATCCATCCCGGCGTCTGAGGATCTGAAGGACCAATATGCGTTTCGGCCAACTGGGTCAACTACAGGGGCCATCATAGCCATCTAACACCACATCACAGATATGCTGCAGACCAATGACTTTGTTGTAGTTATATCAACTGACTACTCCTAGGCTTTCGACACCGTCCGCCACTCCTCTCTTGCCGAGAAATTGGGAAGATTATACATCCCAGATCATGTCTTGAACTGGCT
Organism: Allolobophora icterica; assembly: GCA_963556255.1. NCBI lineage: Eukaryota > Metazoa > Annelida > Clitellata > Crassiclitellata > Lumbricidae > Allolobophora > Allolobophora icterica. The sequence continues at coordinate 39,645,857 of OY744616.1, forward strand.
AATGGAATACTTCAAAGACAGAGGTCATATTACCAGATTCGCCAATGAACTCTCTAGGATTGCACATATTAACGCCAGTGTTGTGCAAGGATCGGTTGTCGGTCCTCTCTCCTACATAACAGGAATCTCTGATCTACATCCGATCCACAGCTTTAACGTACAAGTCAAATATGCTGACGACTCATATTTGTTAGTTGGATCCTCGCACCTGCACACCGCCTTAGAAGAATTTGAACATATTACAGTCTGGGCGACAAAGAACAACCACCGCCTCAATGCCTCAAAAATTAGGGAGATTGTCTTCTTCAAAAAGGGAAACAGGAGGAAAGAAACAATCCCACTGGTTATACCGGGTGCCGAACGGGTCGAAACAATGAAGATTCTAGGCGTAACTCTCTCTTTGGATCTAGGGATGGAAACACATCTGGACAACATACTCGCAACCAGCTCTTCTTCTCTATATGCATTGAGTTCTTCGATCTCACGGTCTCTCATCAGCGTCCCTCTATGACGTCACCAAGGCTACTGCTATTGCTCAGATCTTCTACGCCTCTCCTGCATGGAGAGGCGTAGAAGGACAGGGACAGGATTGAAAGTCTGATCAACCGCATGATCCGGTTGGGTTTCCTGGCCAACCGAGGCATCTGATGATAATCTTTTTCAGGCTGTTTGTAATGATCCCAACCATGTCCTTCGTGGCCTGACCGCCCTCCACGTAGCACCGGTGGTCATAATCTTCGTACTAGATCTCATAATTTCTCCCTGCCGCACAAAGATGACCGCAACTATATTTCACGCATCCTTTATAAGAATGCTTGCTGACAATTTCTTGCATAAAACCCTGTTCTCTTGGCCCTAGAATTTGTCTTTTATAGTCTAGTTTGTCTAAGTTGCATCTGTGTCAACTTAGTGTTTGAATAAACGAATTTGATTGATTGATCATGGCACAAAGATAGGCTGGAGCTAAGCCCTGTTGTGCCTTAGAGACAAGTGTTATGATCTTGAAGTGGATACGAGCGGAGACAGGAACCCAATGCAAGACATCAGTCATGGAAGTAGAGATGGAGGAGAACCAATGAATGATGAACATTGGATGATCGATGAAAATATTTCATACTAAGACTTTAACTAGAAGTATGTTATGTAGCATGAATAAGAAGGGATGCTAAAACGATAAATTATCTTGAAAAGTATATGTAGTTAAGCAGTTGCTGTAAAATTTGAAGTCATATTCGCTTTTGACAGACTATTCAATTCACTGTCTGACTAACTCCATTATACCACTGATATCGAATTGCTATTGATACATATTCACAAACTTGGCCATCATCGACGGGGAAGTGCTTCCAAAGTCTGTTCTAGGTGAACATGCTTTTTCGGTTGCCGGACTTCAATTTTGGAACTCTTTTCTTGTGTCTGTCGATTCTGCTGTCGTTTGTGTCAGTTCATTTGCAACTTATGACTAACCTTTTTCAAATTACTTATAAACCGCCATTGGCTGTCTGTCTTACAGATCTCCTGATTGTGACTAGGCTTTGGTGCACCATCAGTTAATGCCTTGTGCATTTGATACTGGTTGTTTTTGGTAGGCCTAGGCTAATTGAAGGCTTTGGTTTCAGCAGAGATGAGAATGGCATTTGTAGTTGTATACTTACTTACGTACTTGCAATATTTCTTACAATAAACTACTATGCATAGAAATGGGAAGTTTCAAGGGTTTGCTATATAACAGCCAATGGTGGTTTATAAGCAGTTTGAATAAGTTAGTCTTAACTCTTGAATTGACAAAAGTGACAGCAGAGTGGACATACACACAGAGAGAATTAAAAAATCTAAGTCCAGCAACCTAAAAAACTTGTTCAGTGTTTACTAAGAATAGTTCTTCTTTTAGGTATGACCAGAGGAAGACAATCTGATGACCTTATCAAGTAATAGTAAGTGTGGACAATAAGGACTAATTTTAAGTATTGCGACTGGCCAGAATTAAAAGTTTTATAAACTATGAGCCCCAACTTGAAACCAATACTTTGCTGAAATGTTGTCAGAAATATTGCAAGTCCTGAAGCATAAATGTAGCTCATCTGCACAAAACCAGTCATAAGTCGGAATATTCAGTTTCAAGCAAACAAGCAAAAACTTGATCAAAGTTAATTTTTTCAAATTTCAGATTATTACGGATTATAATTTAAAAATATATATTTTATAAAAAACCAAAAGTTTGAGAAAAAATAATATTTAAGGATGTTATTTGGATGACTTTGTACAAGCTGTGATTTTAAATTTCGTGCAAATTCACTGAAATTAATCCATTTACCGGCCTTATCCATTTGATATTTAGCAATGACGACCTTAATGCTTGATATCAATTTAAAGATCTGCCTTTCGCCTAACCAGTGATGTCAAGATGATAGTCGTATTCTATTTATATCAGCCAATAGCGTGGCTTGAAAAAAGGTCACCGTCGTCGTATAATTTATACAGTGGGCGAACTTTAGATGAATTTTGTCGGATAAATAGTTTCCATACATGCATGTAGTGATTGTAGTGTTTTATCCATGAATTCAGTTATAATTGAGATAGAATGATAATTTTAGTGTCCTTGTAAAGAGGACATGGTTCTCTTTAAAATGGTATATTATACTCCTTACTTACTTAGACTTAGTTCCTCCTGTTCCGATCGGAGCATTGGTCGACAAGTCCTCGCCATTCCACGCGGTCACCAGCAGCATCCTCCGCATCATCCCAGCCCAATCCCATCCTCTCAAGATCTTCTCTAAAAGTTCGTCTCCAGGTTTTTCTCGGCCTGCCCCTTTTCCGTCTTCCACCCTCCGGCACCCAGTCCATCGCCATCCTCGCAATTCTCTCCCTCGGTAATCTGAGTATGTGTCCCGCCAACCTTCCTCTTCTTCCCGCAATGATATGCTCGAGGTCCTGCGATCCCGCCATTCTCATCACCTCTTCATTCCTGACATGATCTCTCCATGAGATGTTCAAGATGGATCGTAGGCATCTCCTGTGAAAGACATTCAATTGCTTTGTTATCTTCGCTGTTGACTTCCAAGTTTCGCTCGCATACAACACCACAGGCAACACCAACGCCGAGTATAGCCGTACCTTCGTGTCTCTATTTATCGTTTTCGATCTCCACACTGTCCTCATTCTTTGGAAAACCGCCGCAGCTTTGCCTATTCTTGTCCTTACGTCCATCTCTACACCTCCATCCTTTTCCATATAGCTCCCCAAATATGGGAAATTGTTGACATATTCTATATTTTCTTGCCCTATCCTGATGTTTGGATGCTCCGTGTCTCCGACCACCATAGCCTTTGTTTTTATGCCGTTGATGCATAGTCCCACTCTTTCTCCCATCTCCTGTAGTTTCGTAGTCATCTTTTGCATCTCCGCTTGTGTTTCGCTTAGTAGCGCTATGTCGTCTGCAAAATCCAGATCCTTCAGCCTCCCCCCAACCCATCCTATGCCGAACGCATCTTCATTCATGGTTTTTTTCATGATGTAATCAATGATGAGGGCAAACAGAAACGGGGACAACACACATCCTTGTCGTACTCCCGTTTCTATCTGAAACATTATCGTGTTGCCGTTTTCTGTTCTTATACAACAGCTTGCGTTTGATAGAGAGCTCTGAAAATGTTGATGTACTTCTCTGGGACTCCAGAGAAGTACATCAACATTTTCAGAGCTCTCTATTATACTCCAAAAGTAAAAAAATTCGACTTACGACTGGTTTTGTGCAGATGGGTCACAAATGACATACTCGTCCCCTTAACTTGCTAAGCGCTTTGCAGAGTACACACCTTACTGATAGGACTATCCAAAACACCTAACAGATTTGCATCACACTAACTGAGGTCATGGCAGCAACCCCCTTGAAACTTCTGATGTCAATGGATTTTTGCTTTATAAGTTCACAAACGACATGACATACTCATCTCCATAAGCAACAAAAGTGCTTCCTAGGTCTATGTAACAGTGGTTCCCAAACATTTTGCACCAAGGGCCAAAACAAGCTATTGTGTAATTCCTGGTGGGCCATGCATCTTTATTACAAATGTTTTTGCATGGAATAGATAAAATTATGTAAAATAAAGCTCTTCAAAATCAAAATAAAGTCATGTTGCTACTGAAGCATTTCAATTTAATGGAAAAATTCCCATGAATTAGAAAAAACTAGGGCTGTACCGAATATTCGCTTCGGGGCCGAATAGTGGGCCAAATAGCTATTCGGTATTCGGCTGAATAGTAGCGGTCGGACCGAATACGGATAGTGGTCACGTGACATCTGTTTCTGTATATGCGGCTGCTATAGCGAGTGGAGTAAACATTAAGTAAGTGACAATGACCGTTTAATTAGTTCCATTCCTAGTTTACACAGACTGGCAGAAGGATGCAAAAATTACATGTAGTTAACTGTTTACTTTTAGTTTATGTATTAAATTACTGAACTGAAACTTTTACTTACAATTGAAATTTTGAATGTTGTCGGTAGACCTATTTTGTACAATATTCGTATTTGGCCGAATAGTTGGTCCAATTATTCGTATTCGGCCAAATAGTGGTAATCACCTATTCGGTACAGCCCTAGAAAAACTACTGTAAACCATTTATAAAAATGGCGCTTAAATGCTTAGATGCAGTTACTGATGTTTAGAAGCCAGTCAATTGTCTGGCTGAAGATATGTTGTGGCTAAAGTCATCACACAGCTAACTTGTCATCAGTGAGCCTGGAAGGTTGTTAAAAATGTTTAAGTTTCATACAAAATCACACCTGTACAAGTGTACATGTAACCGAAATGACATATAAATCATTGGAGAAATGACCTGCGTTAAACTAGCAGTTTTATTTGCCAAAATGAAATCGTGTGCTTGGCAGTAGGTGCGACTGGAAGTTCCATAAACTTGGTTCTTAAAGCCCTTAAATGACGAGAAGAATTTTTATCACCTAGGGCAGAGGTGGGCAAACTACGGCCCGCGGGCCGGATCCGGCCCGCCAACACTTTTTATCCGGCCCCACAGTTCTTCAGAAAATTTAAAAAAAATTCAGACCACGAGAAGTTTTCTTCGTTTTTTCAGACGTGGCACTGCTCTCTCACTTACAAATCCGGTCTCGTCTTTAATGATAACTCTATGTATTTACTCTGCCGATCTGCCCCACTTCCCTGCAGAGGTTTTTGCACGTGATCTGTAGGCCTATATGCAGAAGTGAAATCCGTTCAAGTAAAGCTAATGTTGCTTTCAAAGCAGATAAAAGAACAATACTAAGGGAACTTTCCTATACCTGTCACAGTAGAGTCTGAGGAAAATATAACCTTCAGCTGTCAAGTTTGACAGAAGAGTTCACTAGACGATTTGTGGATTTTAAATCAATTGAGACTGAATTTGCTTTGCTTGTTATACCGTTCACATTTACCATTGACAATGTATGTTTGTTTATTAACTTTAGAAGATCTATTCAACAGACGTTGTTCACCAGAGTGCTGTTTGGCAGCTGGTTTAATAAAGAATATACTTTCTTACTTACTTACTTGATTAGCTCATATATAGAACTTCCGCTGCAGAGTTAACCAACCCACAACGTTACATTGTTCTCCATGAACAGCTCAAAGGATCAAACCTGATAACATTCTTTTCTTTGCTCAGATAGGAAAAATTCTCAAATCTATAAACGTTTGCTTTAAAAATGTTTGTGTTACTTGCACCCACTTACATCTGCCAACATTTTCAACTATGAAGATAAACAAATCCAAGTACAGGCCTCAGTTGAGTGATATGAACTTGAGCTCAAACTATGAATTACAACCAGCGCAATTACTCCGGATTATGGGAAACTTGTTAAATGCATACACGTTCACAGTCGCGTGCGTCTCATTACTAACAGCCAAAGTGTATTTAATATATTATAAATAAGCAAACTTCTCATGTTAGTCATTGTTAAAAGTTAAAAATTTGTTATCCGGCCCTCCAAATTTTTTTGGCGTTTAATGTGGCCCCAAGTGCAAAACGTTTGCCCACCCCTGACCTAGGGCCTGACGATGAGTGATTTTACCGTATAAAGTACTCCAGTTGAAGTTGTGATATCTCAGTCAGTTCTTGACTTACAACACATAATGTTAATATCATTCTTTGGCATTTTATCTCCACTTCCCATCCATCCACCCAGAGTTGAAGAAATTTGTTAGCATACTCAAAGCTGCCCCAAGGTGTACCCCACCCCAATTTTTAGTTTTCTATGTTCAAGCTCCTATGTAAAAATATTTTTAGTGACAACATGTGTAATATGATCATAGGAATTGTGCAGAAATTAATGCCAGACAAATCACAATAGGATTTTTAAAAATACTTTAATAAATGAAGGAGTTATATTTGTTAGTAATTAGACCATAGTCGTAATTACATGCGCAACTGTTTGGTCAGGGTAGCTATTTCATACCTCAAGATCTTCTGTGCCTTGGTCTCTTCACTCCCTGGTCACTCCAGTCTCCGCTTGGCCGCCAGAGGCCTTCTGGTTGTTCTCCATATGTGCAGGGCCACTGATCAATCTAGGAGTTTTGTGTATATGATCTTTGTTTAATATCTTCAAACTGACAATTACACAGTATGATTACAAATCAGTATGAACGGATGATCACAAGTTATTACAGGAGTCGAATATTAACTATATGGCTGCCTTGCAAGGCACCCATCACGTCCTACATCTTATTTTCACAGACGCGCCATCTCGCGAATGATAGGCTGAGTGAACCTTGGGAGGGTTACGGGAGGCGATCCCGCTACCTACTGCACTTCACGCCAGTGATGTTACCACTACTCTATGGACCCCCCCCCCCAAGAGTGACCAGGGAGTGAAGACCGAGGCACAGAAGATCTTGAGGTATGATGGCCCCTCTAGTTGGAATCGTCTTCCACAGGAATTGCAGCTTGAGCTCCTCAGCCTTTCTCTTCCTCTGTTCTGTAAATGTCTGAAGTCCATTTTATTTGTTAGCAATAGCACTGACTTGTGACTGGAGCACCTCTGAATCGTTGACTGGTGATTTTATATATGTTCGATTACAATTACTGTCATACATCCTACTAAAACGACTATCCAAAATGCCTTACACAAATTTCTGTTGCACTTTTTCAGCATTATCCGGTTTTACACGCAGCTTAGTTCACATTGTATGATAAGGTTTGTCCCACGATGATTTCCCATTAACGTGTTCACTCTGTAGTTACATCTGCTCTGGATTTCATGTGTTTTTAGACAGTATTTGGTTGCATGTCATGGGAATGGATCCAGTTTCTTAAATCAGTAAACTTTTAACTTTTAACACAGTTTGAACTGTGTCAAGCCCTAGACTTACATATGCTGTCTGCAACTAGATGATCTCAGATTCGGTTATGCAACACTAGGCAGGCAGTGAGGTGTTGTTACCTGTCAGTGGTGGAGTTCAAAATCATATGACCAGTTGGTCAGCTACTGATTAATGCATGTCCTGCGCAGCATCTTATACCATCTATGAGGGAATGCCAGTCGATGAGTGTAGCAGTGTGTCATGACTGTCATCATTCAAGCTGCACGGGCCAGAACTCTGAACGTGGTGTCAGCTGTCAACACTGAATGGGATTCTGTGTGTTGGGTTTGTTTATGTGCAGAACTCTGCCAGTGCATTACTATATTTTCCAACAGATGAAAGTTTTGCTCTTAATGAGTCTACACTGTATGTTAATTACATCAAGATACATGCATTGGAAATTCGATGGTGATTTTGGCTTATAATATGCTGCTTGCATGAGTTTTGAAATTAGTGTGTTGACAAGTAATAATTTTGTGTTTATTTTCAGTTTCTCTATCAGACATCAGGAAAATGTTCAAAAGCTTGAGTGACAAATTTTTTGATATGACTAAACGTGTTCTGATGGCATCTTCACCTTATGATGTTGAAGAAATTTCTGCAAGTCAACTTGTCAAGTACTGGCTCAGTCTTTTTAATAATTGTACAGTAATTTACAGTATTGTATTGTACTGTAAAAAGATTACATACATTTCTCTCCCTCTCCATCACCCATTTTCCCTCCTTGTTCATCTCTCTGTCCCTTTCCCTCTTCACCCTCCCTGTCCCTCTCCACTTTCCATGTCCCTCTTTTTCATCTTGGCCAAGTGAAAAGATATTAACTTTTTCTCATATAATTCCTGTGTTATTTGTTGCCTAAACTAAATGGACCTTGGACTATGCTCACTTATACATATGTACACTTCTAAGGTTTCTGTCATGAAGATGTTCTTGGTCATTGCATTCCAGGCCGTTCACAAGTCGTATTCCTTCATTGCCTCACAAGGTCTTCTGATTGTCTAACTCTAGTCATCCACAAGATGGCAGTTTTGGTGCCTGGGCCAATGTTCTAGAATGGGCTTTTCTAAGTGTCTCATCCAATTCTTTTGCGTTAATGACGAGGACGAGTGAACGGTGATCAATGATAATTGGTCTGAATTGTGGATCTCCTTGCAAATAGAGTCTGCACTCTTCCATTTTCCATATATGAGCCAGTATTTTGTATTGTATTGTATCTGAACATTTATAAAGCGCCTCTCACAGTGTTCACTAATCAGAGGTGCTCCCAGGGCGAAAGACCCAGTGAACAGAAAGTGGTTTTAAGACAGTGGAATGAGGCACTTGGGCCACCAGCTAATAAAGAGGCACGTGTCAATGGAGGAAGTTGATTCCATAGAGCAAGACCAATGCAAGAAAGGCTCGAGTTTTGGCCATAGTGGTCCTGGCAACTAGGTTAACACAGTTATCGCTATCTTTGTTTCATCACCCAAGACTAGGAAAGTCTTTGGCCGTAGCTCATCAAATGTGGTCGACGGTGTACCTTGTATTGGCCGCGTGTTAATGGGGTTTCACTGTACTTACCATTCACAATCACATGATCAGCTCCAGGGATAAAGGAAAGGTTCTCATTCTCCTGCACCGATCTGCTGCTTTTCTCACCATATAGCATAATAGCTTCAGTGCCTTGAACACTTGTTTGGTCCTTCTGGTCATGCTCAATGTTTGTATCTTACTTGTACCCTCATACTCAACTGTATCAATCAACTCCTGTCTATGCTTAGTTGCTTACTGTAAGTGGGTGAGTCAGCAGATGCACAACACGTCCTTCATATTCTTTATTTTCTTTTTTTCGGTGTCTTCTCTGACATAGTAACCTTAATCTTTGGCGTGGATCTGGAGAGTCCATTCTGTATCTTAACTCTTCTTTGTGGTCTTATTGCTCACTATTTACCTGAGTAGCTGAAATTGTTCCTTTAGCTATTTCTATTGGTAGAGTTTGGATTTTCGGAGAGAATTTAGAGAAGTTTTTTTTCAGGGGTGGGGGAAGTGTGGGACCAAGTGTTGACTTTGGGGCATAAGTCCTTGGCCTCCTTTTTAGAGCCACCTCTTTCCTTTTTTCACTTATGGTTGCCAAGTTCATAGAGTTCTTTTGCCATCTTCTTCCCTCCAAATTTTAGTCATCTTTGCTGTGCGTTGATTGCTTTCTGGTCTGTTATTCTGCTTCATTGAGTTACTTCTGCTTCTGCTTCTTCAAATGAGTTGTCTTCTTCCCTTCTTACAAGTTATCTCTTCCAGTCCACCTCAGACAATCCAAGATTGTTGCATCTTAACCCTTAATTTCTATCTTAAGCAGTTCCAATTTTCTATATTTTACACGTACAATATATTTCTAAATTTCTTTGAAACTATTTTCTGATGGGCACCTCATTGTTCACTTGTATCCACGGAGATGTATTTGCATAACACTGTTGGCTTAAGATAAGGTAAAGTAAGTTTCTCCATGGTTCTAAGCCAGGGGTGGGCAACATACGGCCCGCGGGCCGGATCCAGCCCCCGGGGACTTTTCAACCGGCCCTTGACATGTCTTCAGTATTAGCAATGTACATGTATCTGGCACTTTTATCCGGCCCTACATGAATGTCTGGATCTCTGTACGTAGGCCGACATTAAAACATCTGTTTCTTATTTATTTAGAATCCGGCCTCTAGTCTACATGTAGTCAACTAGTTCACTACTCATTCATCAATGTAATTACTTTCTGCATGAAACAATACCACAGAGTGGGTAGGTTCGAAACTTTGGAAGCCATCTTCACTTAGATTTCATGCCCTGAAAATGGTTGCACTGTTTCCAAGCACCTGTATTTGTAAACAGTTCTTCTCAAAGACGAAACTAACAAAATGCAGAAGCAGATGCAGACTAACAAATGACAATCATTGCAATGAAATTTGAATTGCCACTTCGAACATTAAAGCAACCATACTGGATAAATCGTGTCGTGAGAAGAAGATTTCACATTAGTCATTAAATATAGCACACCAAGCAAATGGATAGGCATACATTGTACACTAACAGTTTTATGTATTTTCAAACTGAAGAAACTTTTAACATATTTAGTATTTTATTGTAGTGAGGACTGTAGGTAATTAGGATAATTATGTTTTCATCATAACAATTGTCTTCATTTAGTTTAACATAAATTTAACCATATCGGTTATATCGCAATTTAGTTAGTTTTAAAAAATTATTATTTTCTTATTTTCTCGGGCAAATGAATCTGCAAAAATTAGCCCGTGATTGGCATGCGGCCCCTGAGCTGCCCTTAAAGTCTTAGATCGGCCATTTGTTAAAAGAAGTTGCCCATGCTTGTTCTAAGCTTGTTCTGAATAAGCAAGTTGTAATTGCTGACATCATGGGTTTCGTGTGGTACTCCAAGAATCTCAGAAACTGAGTGCTTACATCTTTTCATTCTCTGCACTAGATGCTAGAGTAGAGCGTGGCTTTAAATAGTCTTCTTCATAGGAAAAGTTGTGTGACATAAGGAGCCTGATTAAATGTGGAATTTCTTTCAAACAGAAAGTGCATACAGGTCTACTGCAAGACAAGGTAGAATAAATCTCATACAAAAGAAATGTGACATTTCAGGATTGTTGTGAAGGGCCCATTGCCCATTGCCCAAGTCTTCAGCTGAGTGTGGGAAAGGCTTCTGGTGTTTGAATTTGTGGCATGCAGATGGTTACAACAAATTCTTACTTGGTTTATGAATGACCTGCTATTCTGCAACAGATTTTTCCAACTGTACAGGAAGTGGCACTTTGCCAAACTTTATATATAGATTAGGGCATAGCCGGATACTGACCCGGATAACCGGAAATTCCGGGTATTGAACACCCGGAAGACACCCGGAGCTGAAAGGTCATCCGGGTCCGGGTGGGTAATTTTTATCATCAAAACAAATTTATGAACAACGAAATCACAAAACACTGAAACCACTATTTTAGTACTTAAGCTCAAGTCACCCGGCCGGTGCCAGAGGTGTAGAATTGCGACATTTTAAGTGCACTCACTAAAGAAGACAACCGTGGGAACCAGCGGTCTTTCTATGTAAATACGAGCACCGTTAATTAGAGCAATAAATGGGCTGTAAGTTCCCATGGTCAGTCTTTACAAAAGTCGTGTGGTTGGGGAGGTAATAGACCCGGTCGACGGTCGAGCGAGAGTCGTTAGCCTTTGTCCTTCGAAATGTAGCCGGCGTGTCATTGAAACAAGGCAGCTTCTAAAGTCCCCGTTTATTTCCCCCTTCCCTCCTCCTTCGGCCGGTAGACGGTGTGTCCTTAAAGCCGTGAAAGACAGTTTCTTAGCTCTCTTTCATGCCTATAGTTCCCTTCTCCAATGCCACTATCTGTACAGTTCCGGAAACGACATATATATTGGTTTTGGTAGGTCAACACTCAACAGACGTCATTATAATAGTAGACGGTAGCATACACTTTGGTGCATGTATCTGAATGTCCACTTTTAGTTTTAATACCCGGACCCGGTACCCGGACCCGGCAGATTTTATTCAAACTACCTGGACCCAGTACCCGGTTGAAAAACGGCACCCGGCTATACCCTAATATAGATTGTTTTATTTATTGTTATAAATGCTTGTTTCATATTTTTGCAAAGTCTGGGTTCTTGGAAAAAGACTGATCTATAAGTGAACTGAATACTTTTGTAGGTTAAATAATTGAGGCAATTATTTTATTACACCATGAGCACTGGTAGTTTATTAGATTAAATCAGTTTAATAATATTTTATTAAGAAATGCTGTATCAGTGCAAAGTCATTGATGCTAAATTGTGCAATCCTTGATGACCATTTTTTGTTTCTTAGATGAACACAGTAAGCAGAAACAGATGAGCTTTGATTTTAAAGTCTGGACAGAACTGGACGGTGATTGTTCTGAGAACGTTATTGAAAACTTGTCTTGCAAGCATTGCTTATGAAATCAGCGCTCATGAATAGGCTGATGCCCTGCACTTGGCTTTTGAATGGCGCTTTAGAAGTTTGAAGGTTACGATTAGTATGACTAATAAAGTTGTAAACTCTAACTCTGTGCATCATTCAGTTTGATTGTCAGGTGAGGCATCTGTGTTGTTTGTTTTCCTTCAGATTGCAAATGGTGGTAAAAGAAGAGTATTTTGTGCTATACAGAGATAAATCCTACTTCATTGGAGTTCTCTGTCCTCCATCTATGCCAGCCACTGCTTTTTCGTAAGTGGATCTTATTGGGTGACAGTTGACATACTGTTTGGCTGATAAAGGCTTATAATAATGAAAACTTTAAGTTTCTTCAAATTTGTGAAATGTCACTAAATGAGATTATTTTGTTCATAGTGCAGCTTAATTATGCATTTTCTTAGTGCCAAAGCTGCTTTCACACTGATAAGTTGGCAGAAGTTGATTATTTAAAGACGGCAAGGATCAGGGTTTAGCTCAACATCACCAGAAAATTGAAGCAGAAACATACGAAATGTGATTCAGGTAAGTTGTAGACCTAACTGTAGATTTTAATGAAGAAAAAAGCGAGCAGGTAAGTTTTAAACCAAAGTTTTAAACCGAAGTACTGGTCGCCATCCAACTGTCAACTGCCAATTAGTCAATTTCAGACCAGGTGCCGTAAATGAATGGGCAATAGTAGAAAGTTCCAAACAGTTCGCCAAATTGTTCAGTAAAATTCGGGTATAAATACACCAAAGCGAAGAATACAAAACCTTTCCACGATCAGATGCAGTGTTAAAAGACTGGTATAAAACAATTTATAAATTTAATCCGATATAAAAACATGTATAATAGGCAATTTCAATTGAAACCAACCTAAACGACAACATTACATTAGGAAGTTACTTCTGTTTTTGTGCAGTACTGTTAGTATGAGATGTGATCTTTTGCAACTTATGTAAATTGCCCACTCTTATAGTTTTGTATAATTTGTGTCTTATTTATATTTTTGTTTGCAGCTTGTTTCGCATTCCTTCAGAGTCAGAGGCTGTTGAGGTCTTTAATCTGTTGAGCTTCAAGTTGCTGGCATTGTGCAAGATAGCCGTGTTTTTCCAGAAAGACAGACTGCAGGAGATTTCTAATATTGTTCGCAATAATCCTCGGTGGGGATGCGCTCATATTGCTGCTAAGCTTGGTGTTGTTGAGTGCTTCTCTGAGGAAACTGTGATTTTGTGAGTGCCTTGTTTTTTGTTTATTTAGTGACGAAACAGATTGTATTCCACTCAAGAAGTTGCTTCCTTTACTTAGATTTTACTCTGTCTGCATGCCTGTCTGTCTTTCAATCTATCTGTTTGTCTGCCTGTATTCTTCTTTGCCTTCCAGCTGGAATTAATCCCTCACTGGGGAGGGGTCACCCACTCGGATCCGTTGTCTGCCTGTCTGGCAATATATAAATAGAAAGAGTGGCACATAGGGAAGTTGTTCAAATTCATGGTGTTAAGCTTTGGATGAGCCTTGGAAAATCTGACGGTCCTGGACACGGGGGTCATAGTATCGCCGGACTTACTGTTTACTTCCCAGCTTATGCTGATACCAAATTATTTCTTTGTCACAGAGGCAAGTTTACATGAACAATGTTTCAAGGGTTGTCACATGGCGTTCGTTCACTCAGCAGGCTTTAACCGCAATCGTTAGGTTACCTGACTATCAGGTTATTGGTACAAGTTAAGAATGCTCTCAGACTACCACACTGGTGCCGCTTGTGGTCAACAATATGGTCATCAGGAATTGGTAGGGCATAACCGAAATCCAGATGGGTAAACCGATTTGGCTAATTTTTGGACTATCTAGAATTATCTGGATCCAGAATGTCTAACCCACCAATTAATAAAAGTTTGTTTTCAATGGTGTAGGTGGTTAAAGCACAGTTGACATATACTTCTATATTCAAATTAAACTGTTGAAAGATATAAATTTGTGTGTTACACCCTATGACTTATGTTGACTCCTTTTGTCCTTGGTCATTTGAAGTGTAGCAATGCTGTCTTTTTATATATTGCTTCCTTGTCAGTTAGAATCTCACAAAAGCACTTCTTGTCACCATAATTGATGTTTTAGTTCAGTAAGAATGGAATGTTTGGCTCTGAACTGAGAATCTAATGAATATCATTTGGTTTCATTTGTCGTAGGAGTCTGAATGATGCAGATGATGAGACTGGCATTTTGTCAATTCATGTTGCCATAGAGACAGAAAACATAGACATTGTCAAGGAGCTGATCATTCGAAATGTGAAGCTAAATTTGGCCGACCGACAGGGAAGAACTGTCTTTCATTATGCTGCAAAAACAAAGAATGAGATGATTATACAGGTAGTCTTAACACAAGTGCAGTATTATGCAGCTGTGCTTGTTAAACCAATAATACGATGGAAATATTTGACTAATGTGAAGCAGTGAGACTGGTTGCTTTTCGAACCTTACTACTATTTGTTTGTCCCAAAAGTAGGGTTTGAAAAGAATGCTTAAGTTTGTACCCTGAAATACCCTATTGGTTACCCTTTATCACTTTATATGAATATAGCACCCTTCTGGAAGCTAACAAAAGCATACTGAGATACACTGATCTATCGATTTGGATTTGTGAATAAGCTGGTTCCCGCGACTTTGCTTTTGTGGTTGCTGTAGAAATCTCGAGATTACAATACGATTATCATTATTTTTAAAAATTATTATTTAAATAGTTTTAGAGTTGGCTGGAAGCTAGAGCATTAGCTGGTGAAATAAAGGAGTGTGAGGCACATGAGACTTTAACAGATTTGCATATGGCTTGAACATGTCAGAAAAGATAATGTGAAGTCAAATGTTATTGATCAATCAATCAACTGAGCATTTATATAGCGCCCCTTCAAGGAAGCTATTCAGAGGCACTCCCAGCCCAACCCCGGCGAAAGAGAACAGTCTTTAGAGCAGAGAAGAAAGCGATGGATGAGTTTTGAGGAAGAGATCGCAGCTCAGGAGGAAGTCCATTCCAAATTGTGGGTCCAACCACGGAGAAAGCTCGCTGCTGCATAGTAGCGATGCGTGCGAAAGGAACACAGAGATCACCACGGGTGGCAGAGCGAAGAGAGCATTGACCAGGTGGAACAGAGGCATGAGAGCAGAGCTCATGCAGATAGAAGGGAGCACAGCCAAGCTGATTTTTCCAGACAATGGAGGCAACCCGGTAGACAATGTGTTGCGAGAGTGGTAAACCAGTGGAGGACATCTCGCATGTATTCAGAGACATGGCCACATTTAGGAATGTGCCCAATCAAGCTAGAGTAGAAAGGAAGGTAGAGGTTATGGGACAAAAGGTTACAGCTCAGACAATTGGCAACTACTTTTTCCCAGAATTTGGAAATGGAATTTGAGAGTGAAGATGTGACAGTAGTTTGACAGGTTATCAGGAGAGGGAAGTGACTTTGTCAGAAGAGGATAAAGTACGGCATGAGCAAAGCTGGTGGGGGAACAGCCTTCATCGAGAGAGAGGTTGGTGATAGATGTGGTAGTTGGGCCCAAGACATCAAAATACTCTATCAGAAGTGTGGTAGGAATAAGATCCAGGGCATATTGCTAGTGCCCTGGCCCTGAAATTAGATATTTTAGTCAAAGTTGTTGGTTGGATAAAGGTGAGAATTGGAGATTCGGGGTATGAGAACTGTTCAGAAGAAGGGAGGTTGTTTGAAACCTTAAGTCTAAGGGCCAAGATCTTGTCTGAGAAGAAATGTAAGAACATATTGATAGTGGAAGAACATGAAGGGTTCAGTAATATATTGCATTTGCCAACCTGTAAAAACAAGTTTGTGGACAAATGAGAGTGGTGCTAAATCTGAGGAGGTGAAGAGGTAGATGATCATTGCCAACACCTTTCAAGGCAACTGTTTGACCATCTAAGGTTTCAGACAGAGTGGAGGTTAGTTGGGGAGCAAGTCCATTATCTGTCTGTGCTGGGCATGACCTTTGGGTGGAGGAGGCAAGGATGTTGGCATTGATGGTTGAAGTATTGAGTATTTTCTAAGGGCTGTAGCTAATGAAAGTGAGTGCAGAGGGTGGTTTGTGACAAAAGAAACCTGAGCAATAATGGAAGTATGATCAGACATAGATGACTCTGATGGAGAGTCAGCAGAAGATAATAATAATAATAATTTGTTCTTTAATTAAGTGCCTGCAAACGCACTGCACTGTACAGTGAACATACATATAGTAGAAACGGCAGCCACGCAGGGCGCTTCACATACATGTATACAGTAGAAGCACATGATAACAGTTTTACAGGAGTCGAATATAACTGTATTTAAGCAGCAGCCACACGGCGCCAACATGGCCTACTATTCATTTAACCACCGCCACCTAGGCTGAAAACCTTACAGAGGTCTACGGGGTTCGATCTTGGTACCTTCAGCTCTTCACGCCAATGTGTTATCCATTACTCTACGGACCCCCCTGGACAAGTTAATTATGTAATTCTTAGATACGCTGTTACATGTCTCCACTGTTGTGATTCTCCTTACAGATTTTATTTTAGTTACAGTTACAGTTATAGTTAGTATTATGTTATACTTATAGTTATAGTTGCTGGATTTCTATTTTAGTTAGTTTTTAGTTATAATAAGGCTAAGCGGAATTGCCTACAGATTGCTGTGCATATTAAGACGCATTACACAATTTGCTTAGGGCTTTGAAAGGCTTTGAAGAATGGGTGCATTCAGCTTCATGAATACACGATGCTCCAAAATGTGCCGCTACTACTGGGTTAATTCATAAATCCAAAAAGTCTGACGCGAACGTAGGGTATTAGTTACAGCGCATTTTCACGTTCTCATGTTAAATTGTGGATACTGCACTTTTTATTTTTTGTAATGAAAATAACTATGAATTTTTTATGGTGTTATTTTTGTTATAGTCATAGTTATAGTTAATGATATTTTTTAGTTATAGTTATCGTTAACAAAATCATTTTATTTTCGTTAATGAACATTTTTGTTACCGTTATCGTTAAAGAGAATCGCACTGGTCTCCTCTCCATGTCTAAATGCCACACCACTGTAACCCATATAATTATGGTACTTGAATTGGTCTGCACTGTAATAATAATAATATGAATAATAATAATATGAGGATTTCTATGGTGCTAGTGTAATAAGACATGATGCATATAATAGCAAGAAACACTCCACTAGTTTCCTGATGCAAATCAACTGACTGTCAGCTGATCCTTCTGCTGGGACAGATGCTATTACTGCTGGTCAGTGCTGCCCTAACATAAGTCATGGAACTACATAATTATGTGTCTTAATGTTTAGTCAGATGAGAAGAATTGTTGTTGAACTCAGTTGGCTGTCGACATCTACAAGTTGTATATAACTCATGAATCAGGAGTTCATGCTGCAATACTTAGCAGCCATGCATTCGTACTGTTTTGCACAACTCATCTCAACATACATTTTCAGGCTTATTGCACTTCTTTGAGGTAGGCTGCGTAAAGTGCGTCTGAGAGCCGCTTTAAAAGGCATTGCACAAGCATCTATAAATATATGAAAGACAACATGTGCACCAGATGTTAACTGATGTCTTACGAAATAGTTAAGGCATTTTGAGCTTCCATTACATTTATTTGGAATTTCATTTGGAATTTCATGTAGTTGACTAATCGATGTATATTTAGTGTTTAGCTTCAAAGAGTCATTCCACAATAAACCAGTTAAACGTGTGTGGAGAAAGTGCACTGCATGAAGCATGTCTGAGTGGCCAACCGAAGAATGTAGAACAGTTGCTTCGATGGAATGCAGATCCAATGTTAACATCATCCAATCGCTATCCAATACATTGTGCCATGGAAGCCAACAGCGTACAGTAAGGCCTAAAGCAATTCATTATGCAGTCAGTGCTTCTGAAGTCTGTTCATATCAGAGTTTAAGAATTGCCTGGTTTTATCTTTTTAAGCAATTTAGTTATAAGTTATACTTTGCTGAGTAAATGACAAATGCAGTGAGTAGCATTTTAACAGATGCCAGCTAATCATCTGAACATCCTCATGGAGGATCCAGGATGCTCCAGGAGGATCCCAGGTTGAGCAGCATCCTCATGGAGGATCCAGGATGCTCCAGGAGGATCCCGGGTTGAGCAGCATCCTCATGGAGGATCAAGGATGCTCCAGGAGGATCCTGGGTTGAGCAGCATCCTCATGGAGGAGCCAGGATCCTCCAGGAGGATCCCGGGTTGAGCAGCTTATGTCTACATTGGGTCTGATTCAGCATTCCAGCTTATGCGTTCATTACTTGTGATGGCTTTCTAATGTAATTAGTAACTTCTGTTGCGCCGGTGTCTAATGCACAAGACATCAACCAAAGGCACACTAAAACCATGCCATAATCAGATCAATATCCAGAAGACCAGTCTGTAAGACAGAGAGGCAGCCTATGGTGGATAAGCAATTTTAAAGAGGTAAGTTTTAAGTTGAGAATGAAATGACACAAGCAACTGATGAGTATTATAAAGTGCACTATATAATTAAACAGTAAACACATACAATTACAAAGTACAATTACAAGTACCTATTCTAGTGGTACTGCAATCATGTATTTGGAAATGCAAGGCGTTCCAGTGATGCCAGTGTTATTACAGGGCACCTCTTTACAATCCTTGTGACAGTTTTATTTACAACACTTTGAGAGAGAGGTCCTTGAATAATGCAGCTGAAATGTTCAAATACAGCAACCAACATGTGGCCATTGCTTTTACATATTGATTTCATGTTGGCATGTTGATATTATGATAGTTTGCTCGATAATTTTGGTGGGATCAGGTTTCTACTGTGACGTGGTTTGCATTTTTGAGTTCATTTTAGTTTCTTCAGAGGATCTGTGTGTTTTTAGACAGTGTTTATAGTCATGCGTGATTGTCAACTTGAACTGATTCACCTTTAAAAGGTGGACAGATCCTCACCTGGAATAGTGTCAAGCTTCTGATTCAACCATGAATTTATGGATTGGTTAAGGAAGGGTAAGGAGAGTGTGCAGTCACATTGTTCATCAATGGCAGAGGGGTTTTTGTCCAGTTGTCCATCCATCAATGGACAGACAGACCTGATGATTGGAGAGATACCAGACACTGTGTCTGTTCTGTCTGCAAGGGTCAGATTGACAGTGAGACTGCTGTGTGCTGCAGACGCCAACATCCATCATCATTTCTCATCCTCAATACAGTGCAGTCAAGGAACTCTGAACTTGATGTTGTCTCTGCTGAAGCCGGTGTCAGTTATGACTTCTTTACTTATCTGAGCAATGTTTGAAAGTAAATATAACTGTGTCTAATGACCCAACTTCATTGTTATATGATGTTCATCATTGTCTTTTGATTTGGTTCCATTTGTAGATGTCTGACTGTGTTGTGTCGTTGGTCCCGGGATCAAGTGCATCTGCAGGACAAGAGCACTGGAGCAACTCCACTTCACTGTGCACGGTCTAGAGATGTTAGACATTTCGCATTTCTTCTGACCATGGTTTATGTAATAAGAGGAGGAGGAACAATAACACATTTCAGATCAACATTTGCATATATATTTATGAATAAGTAAAGAAATTGTGGACAGTTTTGGAAGTGTGAAATTGTAGATTGCCTGACTTTGTGCTTTTGACTGTTTGAACCATGCATCAGCTTCTATACACTTTCTCTACTTATTTAAGAGACTGATGCTTTGACTGGTCACTCCTTGGCATGCTGGATTCATGCTGGCCTATCTTCTGAACCCCTTCAATCGTCTGCATTGTTGTTGAGCTGTAGTTGAATTCACTGTATGGCTCTAGAATTGATCAGTCAGAGTCAGATGAATTGTGTGGCTGTGGAAGGTGAAGGTAACTTGTTCTGTTGTTCATCTCTTTCAGTGCATTTACAAATTGTGTGAGTTTCGCTGTAATCTGGAGGCGGTCAATAAGGACAATGAGACGGCGTTGATGGTGATGGTTAAGAACAGCTCACTTGACTGTGTAATGGGTCTCTTAGCTAAATGTGCCAATGCTGATGTCCAAGATAAACAAGGAAACAGTCCACTTCATAGAGCAATTGAGGTTTGTATGACATCTATATCTTTAGGTAATTGGGATACATTGTGAGGTGCTAGCATATGATCTTTAATCAACGGCTAAGCTTACATCAGAGAAATAGGTCCATTAGAACATCTTGGTTGACTTTTTACATGTATGTACCGGTATAATAATAATAAATCAAACCGACAGACGCAGTAAGATTACATTGCAACATGAAAGCACAATCAATATATTAATTAAACACACTGTTTGGCAGCCATGCAAGGCGCCGCCGTAGGGGGGGTTACGGGAGTCGATCCGTGTACCTTATGCTCTCCTGGCCATGAGTGTTACCACTACTCTATCCCCCCCTCTATTATGGGATGTTTGTGTATATGTATCTGAGCCTTCAGTTGAAACCTTTCAACACTTCAGAAAAGTGCTTCTCGATAATGTTACTGATGTTACACTTCTAAAGGAACAAATGTTCCTACAGGTATCAAGACACTTGATACCTGTAGGTATCAGCTAGTGACATCACAAAGGCACTATTGTTAATGCTGCTGCTCGGCTGCACACATGACTTATCTTGCTGATATAGACAATTGTGTGTTGAAGAAATGTGAAAATGTTTACTGAGCAGAGTCTAATGCTTCTGTAAACATGTGCTGTAGAACAGAGGTTGCGCATGATGGTGAGGGTTTTGAACTGAATTCTCTGTTGGGCAGGGAGCCAGTGTAGGGAGTGATGAATAAAGGCAGAGATGTGGGCAGGCTTAGGAATATCACCTATAAGCCGAGCAGCAGCATTAACAATAGACTGAAGTTTGTGCATATTGGAGGAGGAAAGGCCAATGTACAGAGCATTGCCGAAGTCCACCCAGTGCAGATCAATGCGTGGACCAGTGTAGTGACAGCATGGACCAAAAGGCACTTGCGGATGGATCGAAGCTGGCATAGATGATTGGGATACAAGGTTATCCTGATCGGTGAAGGAAGGGTATGATCAAGGACAATCCCCAAGTCACGAACAGAGGAGGAGAACTGAATGAGGGGAACCTGAGGTAAAGAGAGTCCATATCAATCTTGCTGAGTTAAAGGCGACCACCAAGCCAGATAAACTGAGTCTTGTCAATGGTGGTTGAATGTTTAATAGCAGAATTTTAGTTCTAATATTTTTCAAAAACCTTTCTACTGTGATTCTGCTGCTGTACATATGTGTGGACATTGTCATTGTCATTGTCACTGACTGCTGCTCCACGTGTTAATAACAACGCCAAGTGTTTTTCAAGGTTGCATTCCGCTTTTCAGCTGTTTCTTGAGGGATTCATTAAGAATTTCTGTTTCTGCTTTACTGTTTCTTCAGATTGGAAATGCTGACATGGTTCAGATGCTGGTTGTTTTTGGATCGAATGTGAATGCTTCAAACAATGCAAACATTTCTCCAAGACATATGGCAGCTGTCAGCAGTCTGAAGGACAAGTAAGATGTGAATTTCTCTGTAAATGGTTGTAATTAGGAATTTTATGCAAAGTACGGCATTTTGAAGTCTTAATATTAAAAAGTATGACAATAAAACTTATCAGGATGTAATCTGTGTTTGATTATTTTATGATCATGTATTGTATCGTATCGTATCTGGAGATTTGTATAGCGCCACTCACAGCTGAGGCCACTCAGCAGCGCTCCCAGTGTGAAGGCTTCGAGAGAAGAAAAAGGTTTTAAACATGAAAAGGGATGTAGGAAGAGATCCAGAAAGTAAGGTTACCCGTAGAGAGGCAGGAAGGGCATTCCACAGGGAGGGCCCTATGTTGGCAAAGGATCCAGTTTGAGCTAGAGTGGTCCTGGAATGCGGAACAAAGAGGACATGCCGGTCACAAGAGTGGAGAGTTCGGTGAGAAGTTGCAGAAAGAGGGGGGCAGATGAGGTCTCTGAGGTATTTATGAGTAGCACCCAGTTTAGACTTAAGGACGAGAACAAGAACTTTAAATTGAATGCGGGCTAGGAGAGGGAGCCAGTGAAGTTGATTGGCCATAAGCGAAGAGATATGGGAAAATTTAGGAAGACGAGCAGTCAGTAATAGTTTTAACCAGGCAGGCAGTGTCATTTATCAAGGTTAGGTTGACCACATCTTTCATTCGCTGCACAATATGGGCAAACTGGCTGTTCTCTTTACACACAGACTTTAACAAAGCAAGACTTTATGCTTTCTAAATCACGGATCACATGTGTCTTCCTATGGGTCTGTCTTTTATTCCTAGGTGCTAAATATGCCTTTTATTAATTTGTGATTGAAAATTGCCTTGCTGGTGTTGAGTCATCGCTAGATGGAAGGAGGTACTGTTACCTGCATGTCAACACTGAGAGTTGCACTGCTGAGGCAAACTGGATTAAGTACCATCACCTGTTGTTGATTCTCTCAATTCATTCAGAATTCAGTTGGCTTGAAATGTTCCTAATTATTCTTATCTCTTAACATGGTAGCAACTATCAGCTATAGATGGGATTTGGTTGGTTGGGTTTTGTGCGTGTGCAGGAGCCCCCTCCCCCACTGGTGATGTTAACTGATGAATTCTGTTCTTAATGACATTTAACATCATTTAGGCTAGCGTAAAGAGCTGAAGGTGAGACTGGATGGAGAGGAGCTGGACCAAGTCAGTGTACCTGGGAAGATTAATAACGGAGGTTGGCCAGTGTACAATGTATAAGACTCAGGCGCAGGTTGGCCTGGCATCAGTGATGTTTGGCAGATTGAGTAGGATGTGGAATACAAGCAGCATATCAACAAGAACAAAAATAAAATGTATAGGGCATTTGTCACTCCAGTACTGATTCATTCATTCATTCATTCATTCTAAGGATTTGATATAGCGCCTCTTCAAGATACCTGATACCTACTCAGAGGCGCTCGCAGCTCAGCCACAGCTAAAGAAATGAGACTTGAGGGACTTACAAAAAGCAGGCGAGTTTAACAGTGGCAGCAAGCGCAGGTTTAAAGGTAGGCCATTCCAGATGGAGGGCCCTACAACCGAAAAGGCCCGACACTGTCTAATAGCAGTGCGAGCACGGGGGACTAAAAGCTCCCCACTTGCCGAAGAGCGGAGAGATCGACGAGCTGAAAGTTCAGAGACAGGCCGACAAAGATGAGACAGGTAGGATGGAGCACAGCCTAGAAGGCACCACCAGACAAGTGCAGCAACCTGATAGGAGATGCGCTGAGAAACAGGGAGCCAGTGAAGGACATCACGCATAAAGGCAGAGACAGGAGCATGCCTAGGAAGGTGACCAATGAGGCGAGCCGCTGAGCAGAGAACCCTATCAAGGCGCCCAATTAGCTTAAGAGGCAGGCCTACAAGTACCGCACTGCAGTGATCAAGTCTACTGGTGACGAAGGCATGCACAAGAGCCACAGTAGCATTGTGAGTTAGAGAACGTGAGACAACTCGGAGTTGGCGTAACTGGTAGTAACAACAAAGTAATGTGTGGATGTATGGCTCCGGGTGGAGAATGAAAGGAGGATTCTATAGATTGTATTGCATTGTATTGTATTCGGATATTTATAAAGCGCTTCTAGCGGGAGGGCCATTCAGAAGCGCTCCCAGTGCGATAGACCCCGAGAGAAAAAGCAAGTTTTAAGAAAGGTAAAAGAGGAAGAGACGCTACCTGAGAGAATAGAAGAACGAACAAACGGAGGAAGCCCATTCCAAAGAGCAGGGCCAATGGAAGCAAACGACCTAGATTGAGCCAGTGAAGTCCTGACACGGGGAACGAGGAGGTCCAAACGGTCAGATGAACGAAGAGGACGAAGAGAAGCCGCAGAGTGAGGGCGATGAAATAAGTCACATAAATATTTTGGAGCGAAACCAAGCTGAGCCTTAGAGACAAGGATGAGGACCTTAAATTGGATGCGGGCAGAAAGCGGGAGCCAGTGGAGTTCTTCTGCCATAAAGATGGTGATATGAGAGAATCGAGGAAGACGGGCAATTAATCTAGCAGCAGCATTGAGAACGGACTGAAGAGGAGCAAGACGGACTTTGGGAAGACCAATGAGGAGGGAATTGCAGTAGTCAAGTCTAGAGCAGACAAATGCATGGACAATTGAAGTGAAAATTGGAGATGACAGAGAGCGACGGATAGCTCTAAGGCGCCTTAGGTGAAAATAGGAAGTGCGAGTGAGTTTGGAAATGTGTTCAGTAAAGGTGAGAGAATTGTCAAGGGTCACTCCTAGATCACGAACGCTAGACGAGAAAGTGAAAAGCGGAAACCTTTGAGACAGCACAGCAAAGTCGAGTTTTTTAAGTTGCTGAGGAGTGCCAAACCAGATAAACTGGGTTTTTGACGAATTGAGGGAGAGGCGATTGCAAGACATCCAGGTATGAAGATCACGAGAAAGAGCTTCGATGCGCTGAACAAGAAGAAGTTGAGAGGAAGGAGGCCCATGGACATAAGCCTGGACATCGTCAGCAAAGAGATGGCCTGAAGCCCCATGGATGGGGAAGAGAGAGGGGATACCAGCCGTGTACAAAATAAAGAGGAGAGGGCCCAGAACAGAGCCCTGCGGAACAGATGGAAATGGACTGGCTGAGAAGAATATTGGGGAGGGTCAAATGAGATAGAATTTGCAATGAGGTATTTCAGAAGGAGTTTGGACAGAGGGAAACACTGGTAACAAGATCAGAAAATAATAATAATAATTTTCTTTATTAATTCAAACTGACAAACACAGTAAAATTACATTGGAACATGACAGTACAATCAAATCTTAACTAAACACACGGTTTGGCAGCCATGCAAGGCGCTGGCCTAGAGGGGGTTAGGGGTATCGAACCGTGAATCTAATGCTCCCCTGGCCATGAGTGTTACCATTACTCTATCCCCCTCCCCAATACTCAAAGAGAGGTGGAATATGTGTGCTGATACAATTATGTGTCTTCAACATAGGCTTGGACAGTTGAACACATATACATTATACAGTGGCAGACGTTGATGGTGCTCATGTTGGCTGTGTAGAGTAGGAGCAGAATTGGTCCCAGTAAACTGCCTTGTGGAACAATGCAAGTCGGGGGTGCAGGAGGCAACCAACACAGATGATGTCTGATGTCCAGTAGGAAGCTTAGAGACCAAGATACGGCTAACCCTCTGATGCTAGACACCACTGACAGTTGGCAAGTGAGTTTTCGTAATCAACAGTGTCAAATGCTGTTGAGTGGTAGGGGAGGCTGAACTTGTAACCTCATCCCAATCTGCTGCCATCAGAGTTTGCTAATGAATCATAGGCACAGCAGACTCGATTGAGTCTAAAGGCCAGTTGCTGACTTGTTTATCTTCGCTTGGATGGATGTATGTATGTATATTCGTTTATTATGCAAAACTGGTTGGCACACCGCAACCAGAAACATGGGAATAGATAGATAATAGAAAAATAAAAATGAAGATATAAAGGTTTTGGGTTATTGTGGATTGTACTCAGATTTTTTTATACAGAATGCGCGAGATATAGTTTTATTGTCTTTGTCAGGAAGTTCGAATGGGTGGGCTCAAGGTCGTAGGCCCCGACGGCGACACTTTGTTGGCGGGAAGAGGGCTCTTAGGACGTGGGCTTCGTTCCACACAACAGCATTGAGCAGTCGAACCTCCGCCATTTCTACCCGCTCGTCCACTGTTAGTGTGCCATCTTGTAGATATCCTAGACACCGGCTTCTTGAGAGGAGTCTTTCTAGTCTCTGCCGATCATCTGCAGTGGTGAAACCCCACCAAGCTGATACATGTCTTACATACTTGCCTAACCAAGCTGAGTCATTTTAACAAGCTTACTTCAGAAGTGCAAACACACACAGACATACATAGGTGACAGCAGCATCTCTAAACCAGGTGCTACATATATATAACAGATGTCTGTGTGGAAGAGTATTTATAAATTGGTCAAGAAGTGTGACTTTGATGTTGACTTGTAGGGACTACATCATCTATTTGCTGAATGGTGTTGGAGCAAAGAGATGTGACGCTAAACAACTTGGATGTGGGTTAGGATGTGCATATGATGGAGTCTACAATGGACAACCAAGAGCATCATCTGTCTCTACTCCAGAACAGCAGAAGAGAGGCATGATGACATTAACCTTTGCTACGTAACAGTAATGACAGTTTGTTCATAAACAGATGTAACAGATTCCTTTTGGAAGTTTTATGGAACAAAAGTTTTTCAGGGTCAAACAGACACATACTGTGCATGTTATAAGGCATGAATGTGTCAGGATTACTTTGTTTATCCCTTAGATTTCCAGTAATGCTGTTCAGTCATATGCTGTTTACAGCAGATTAATGAAGAAACTAATTAGCATTGTTGTATTGTTTCTAGTGTATGACTCTGTGTTGAGTGATGTGGCAATGGCAGCAGCTATGACCAGGTCAGCCAGTGCATCTGGATCCGCGATTCTACTTGGCTCTGACTCAACCACAAGTTCTCCTGGACCTTCAGGAGAGCGGGTGAGACCATCTATGATGATCATAACAAAGATGATGGTCAGCGACCTGGAATGGGCTCCCAGTAGCGCTGTGCCTGACCCCAATTGATTGCTCTTCTCTCTTCCACTCTTGCCTGAAAAGTGTCTTGTTTGACCGGGATTGGACTGGGTGTGCTTCTGAGTAGATAACCTTGAAGGGGCGCTATATAAGACCTCTGTAATAATCTCAAATAGTTTGTAATTGTAATTGTAACCGAAAACTTATATAGCGCCACTCAAATCAGCGGCGCTTTCAACCCGCATCAATGCCGGCACCGGCAAAAAGGAAAGTTTTCAGGCGTCTATGGTACTGGAGAGGAGAGAGGGCAAGAAGCTCTTGGCGGAGAAACAAGGGGAGACAGTTCCAAGCAGAGGGGCCAACATAGGCGAAACTTCTGGATTGTGCTGTGGAAGATCGCATGCGAGGGACAACCATAAGGCCGCGAGCCGAAGATCGCAAGGAAGCCCTCGCAGGCAAGGAAGAAACTGGGTTGCAAAAATTCATTAGGTAAGACGGAGCAGAGGCAGTAAGGCAGTTGCGCATGAGAGTGAGGGTTTTAAACTGAATTCGCTGTCGAGCAGGGAGCCAGTGGAGGGAATCACGGATAAAGGCAGAAATGTGTGCAAACTTAGGAATGTCACCTATAAGCCGAGCAGCAGCATTAAGGATAGTTTGTGCATATTGGAGGAGGAAAGGCCAATGTACACAGCATTGCCAAAGTCTACCCTAGTGCAGATCAGAGCATGGACCAGTGTAGTAACAGCATGAAATGAAAGAGACTTGCGGATGGATCGGAGCTGGCGTAGATGATAAAAGCAAGATCGGGATACAAGGTTAACTTGATCAGTAAAGGAGAGGGTAGGGTCAAGGACAATCCCCAAGTCACGAACAGAGGAGGAGAATTGAATGAGGGGAAACCTAAGATGTAGAGATTCAAAATCAATCTTGCTGAGTTGGAGGCGACCACCGAGCCAGATAAACTGAGTCTTGTCGGGGTTCAGCCGCAAGCGATTAGAGGAAAGCCAAGAATCCAGAGCAGAGGCTGCTGCTAAGATGCGTTCGTGTTTGTATCTGAACATATTTATGATATTTATTCAAAGTATATTTAGTTGAATTAAGTTAAAAATGTGTTGAGCTTTTTTTGCTGATATTATTTTGGAGAACGAATTGATTAGATTCTGACAGTCGTGGAACATTCTTTGATGTCAGAAATTGCGTTAAATCGATGAACTATGACAGCAATCATTTTGTTATCTTTCATTTCGCTAGGACAAGCATATTTATGCCTGGTTATGAGGTGGACTAGAGTTAGTCTGAGTGTAATTGCAAAGACCCCTTCATGTGTACCGAGTTTATTCATTAGTCAGGCATAAGTCAGAGTTAGTCTGAGACTATCATTGTGTGTACAGACCCAGGAGAAAGAGAAAACAAGATACATGTAGCCGCCATTCAATTCTCCTCACATCCATATCGCATTGCTCCAAATTCCTTGTTATTAACAAATTCGATGCAAGGTTTGCTGATAAGTTCTGTTTACAAGATTTTATATTTTAAATGACCATCAATTGCACCTTTTGCATTATGTGTGATGCTAGAGAAGTCATTAAGATTATAAGATTAGACTGTATTTACAATGTCTACATTACTTGGTCGTCATAGGCCATGATTTTCATCATACAAGAGTGTGTATGAGTTTATCTAGACACATGTAATATTACCTATAAGGACAAAAAGAGAGACTCAATTCACTCAAAGCACTTCACTATGATTCACCTGATCTGTCTCTGTGGTCCTTGAAAGCCAACACTTCTACAAACATTTGACTGCACAAAAGCATGTTAAGCTTGCCTTTGTGGGGTCGAGTGTGGAGTTTTGTGCAAGGACTACAGAGTGAGTGTCTGGTTGCTTGGTTCCCAGGTCACTTAATGTCACAGTTGTCACCAAATGTGGCTGATCCACCAATAAACCTGTCATCAGTGCACCAACTGCCATAACTGCTATAAAAATGTATTCAATTTCAATTGTACAAGGCAATACATTGAAAATGTCTAATCCTATATTTGTGACTTGAACAGGTTAAGGTAGGATAGTTGGTGTCACTCACATCAATGTGATGTTGCAGTATAACATCTAGCTTCTTGGTTAGAGTTTGTGGTCTTTAAGATGGAGTGTATGGGTTCTACCCTCCCCAATGTGGTTACTGTGTAGGGACCTCAAGCAGGGTGTTGTCACAATTGCTCAGCACTACTGATTGATGCTTGGTCATTATATAGTGTATTGGCCATAGATACAATGATTGGCTTATCCTCATCGGTCTCTCATTCATTTCTATTTCCCTGGGGCTTCTGTGCTGAGAGCGCCTCTGAATAGTTATTCTGCAAGAGGCGCTTTATAAATTTCTAGATACAATACAATACAATATAGTGATGCTCAATAAATGCATAAAGATCCTGCAACGTATAGGAGGAATCTGTACATAAATGAGGAAGAGTTTGTATTCCACACATTCTGGATGTCAGTGTTGTGGGTCATGTAGGAATGATGTGATCATTTATCTCAATTGCAGCTGCTACTAGGTGTGAGAGTGCAGGTATATAAGTTCACCTGCTCTGGAACTATACTGCTCTCTGCAGGGCTTAAAGCCAGGTGCCGCTAGCGACAGTTGCCCAGTATGTAATCAAGCAGTTGTGCACAGCTGATACAAATTGCAACACAGCAAATTCCTGTACCTCGTGTGAACATGATTCACGTGTTAAATAGGTAACTGCTTTTTAAATGGATTCTTGCATGAACAGGCTGCATGTAAAGGGGTCTCCACTGTACTTTGATGCTTTGCCAGTAAACAGGGATGATATGGAGGTTTAAGAAAGAAACAATCCTGTGTGGAAGCCATTTAAAGGAAGCTTACTGCTGAAGGAGCTCAGTGTGACTCATACAGTGGGTGGGGAGTAAGAGAATTTGTACCATTCAGCATTCAACTATGAGGTGCAGATACAAATTGCAACACAGCAAATTCTGTTGTGCTTTACTTGTCTGTACAATTGACTTGTTTGTTAGTTGAATAGAGAAAGTTGAAACAGTTGTCATTGCATTTCTAAGCAGCTGTTAGCTTTGTACATTTGATGTGTTTGGGGGGGAGCAGGTTTTGTGTTTGGATGGAGGAGGCATCCGAGGTCTTGTTCTGATTCAGCTGCTCTTGGCCATAGAACAAGTGATTCAACAGCCGATTCGAAACTGCTTTGACTGGATTGGTGGAACAAGTACTGGGGGCATTCTGTCACTTGCCATTGTCCACGGTAACTCATGTTCTGGCACTGCCTAAAATTCACTTATCAGCTGTAATTGTAATTGAACATTTATACAGCGTTGCTCAAGCTCAGCAGCGCTTTTAACCATCCATCAGTGCTAGCTTCGGCAAAAAAGAAAGTTTTCAGGTGTCTGCGGAATTGGGGAGGAGAGAGGGCTAGGAGTTCTAGTCGAAAGGACAGAGGAAGACGGTTCCAGGCGGAGTGACCCACATAGGCAAAGATCTTGGATTGAGCCATAGCAGAGCACATGTGAGGGACAACCATAAGGCAGCAAGGAAGAACCTGGGGTGCAAAGTACAATAGATAAGACAGAGGAGCAGACCCAGCAAGGCAAGTGCACATGGGGGTGAGGGTTTTGAGCTGAATTCACTGCTGAATGGGGAGCCAGTGGAGAGAGTCTTGAATAAAGGCTGAAATGTAGGCAAACTTAGGGATATCACCTATAAGTCGAGCAGCAGCATTAAGAATAGACTGCAATGGCCTTTTAAAGTATTTGGATGCTGGCAGCAGGCTATAGTGCAAAGTGCTGTCATGTCAGACACTTAACATCTTTGAACGTTTTAGCTGGATTAGTTAAAAATTTATTAGTTCACACATAAATTGTCCGTTTCAGTTAGAAACATACTGAGAAGTTCATGTAAAAAACTACAATGTAGGTAGTCAGAAAAACTTATAGTCTGAAATATGGTAGATTATTATCGTTGTTCTGGTGTGTAACGTTGGTACTTGTGATTGGTCAGTTGATGTGTGGCGATCTTGTTCTTGTTATTCTAGGCAAATCTGTTCGCTATTGCCAGGGCTTGTATTTTCAACTGAAAGATGCTGTATTTAACGGCAAGAGACCTTATGACTCGGCTCCTCTTGAGGAATTTCTTAAGAAGGAATTTGGTGAAACAACAAGAATGACCGAGCGTGATTATCCCAGGTTCGTGGTGGAGCAATATGCTGACTACTTATGCTGAAGTCTCCAGTCTTTGGCCTTTGGTAGTCTTATCTTAGCACTGTATGTCGAATATGTAAACTTTACAGCATTGGCTAACAATGAACTCTCCATTCTTTGAACAGTTTACCATCGTGATGCAAGTGTCAGAAGCACTCACAGTAGCTGCTAGTAGCTGACGGGCCATTTTGGCCTTTCCTGATCCTGCAACAGTAACATTTACATCAACTGTCTGTTTTGTAAAATGTGAGCATTTGTCTTGCATTAATAAAAGACTTTTTACCTGAGTACTTACTTATGTGATTCAATTGTTTGTTAATTTTTCTCTCTACTCAGTGGATATTAAGGGGATGATTATACATGTCAGATGACTTGATTAGGCCCAGACTTCAGACTTGACAATGTTGTTGTTCGTGCATACTGCTATATAAGGAAGAACATGCTAACTTTTACGAAAAGAGGGCCAAGGAAGCAAATGAAATGGTCGCTGATCCTAAGCCTCAGACATCATCATGGTTAAGAGTAGTTTCGGTTTAATGATCAGCTAAATCATAACAAAGAAGATGATTAATGTTGCTTGTTAAACCAGTTTTAAGAAGTGTGTAAATCATGCCAGAGTCCTGAGAAAGGTTGTGATAATTTAGATACAGTAGTTTCAAAACAGTCGAATTAACTGGGCGATCTGGACTAAATAGCATAGGATTTTAAACTGTAAATGTCAGGAACAGTTGCGAGGAATGAAAGTAACATGTCTCAAACATTTGAAAATGATACGATATATTGGCAACAATAGAACACAAACAATTGTTCTGTTATGGGTTTTACAGCATCTATTCATTCACATGTTGCATAATTATGCTTGAGACTGCCTCTTTAAAACAAAAAGTGAAGATAACTGACCCTCATAGTATGGTTTCAGTTCCACTGATCATGAAGGCTGCCTCATTACGTTGCTTGCTTTTAAATTATAATAATACCTAAGTCAATTTATAAATCACGCCGCTTTTTCTACCCCATCCTCACTAATCCTTTGCAGAACCATAGCTTTACTAATCAATATGCTTTAAGGCCAAATGGACATCATTTGATTATTTGTCTCAAAGTCTCAGTCGATATCTGAAAATGCATTAATAATGGTAACGCATTGTTTGCTTGGGGGTGCCATTAGACAGTTTGTTATTTACTAAAGTTGGTGTCTACTGTAGGGTCCTTGTCACTGGAGTACTTGCAGACAGAATGCCGGCAGAACTGCACTTATTTCGTAACTATGACATTCCAGGAAAGGACCAAGAAGTGAAACCTAAAAACAATTCTTCTCAACCTCTTCCAAGACCAAATGGTTTGTGCCATTAATCAAGTTAGCTTCCCTACCATTTTTAACCGAATTAAAATAAGGCCATCAGGGCAGTTAAATTACATTCTTGCAACCTGTCAGATATCATCAGCAGGGCAGCTGTGGCTCTTGACTAGGTTTTTAATCTTTGCCTAATTTTGTGGCTCTGTGGCAGCATTAGGATAGTGGACAGATTTTCACTAGGTCCTGGCATGGAAGATAAGTGCTGTTCTGTGTTTCTAGATCAGTTGGTCTGGAGAGCAGCCAGGTCCAGTGGTGCTGCACCAACGTATTTTCGTGCCAGTGGAAGATTTCTTGATGGTGGACTTATGGCTAATAATCCAACTCTCGATGTTCTTACTGAAATACATCAGTACAATCTAGCTCTAAAGGCAGTTGTAAGTTTTTCATAACCTGATCTTGTCTTTGTACATCTCTCTGTGTAAACATATAACGTGCACCATGCAATGACCAGCGTTGTCTGTATGTATCATTGTGTGCTTTATATAGCACCTTTTAAGTACCTCACAGAGGCACTGGATGTTAGAATCTTCTGTCATCACCAGCTGGCTTTTGAATAAGACCTGGAAGGTGCTAAAGGCCCGTGTTGTATGAAAGACTTAAACATCCTAGGTCAAAACAAGACCAAGACAGTGGGATACCAAGACTGTGGGATACCAAGACTGAGACCACGGTTCCAAGACTAAGACTGAGACGAGTAAGAGACAAAGTCCAAGACTTATCTGGCAAAATGGTATATTTTGCGGTATGGCTCCTTTAACACTTTAATGACAGGCACATACTAAAATGTATGGAAAAACTAATCCTTCCCATCATTAAAGGGTTAAGGAAAGTCTTGAATTTAGGTTACACCACATTATTGCTTGATACTGTTTGCACTTATTTATGACAATAAATGTAAACTTGTCGAAAAGTAATTGCAATAATTTAAAAAAGTATTGGTGTTGCAATGGTATTGCCAATACATGTAATATTGCAAAGTAGGCTACTGGTATTGGTATTTAAAATACATTTTTCTAGCATTGTTAAGAGCCTTGAGCATATGTATAAAGCAATGTACACTATGACTAAAAATCTTTCTACTCCAGCCAAAGTGGAGGGAATACTCACTTTTTTCAATTTGGAATGTAAGATTCTAAACATTTCTTTTTCTTATGAGTGTTCGTTCATCACTAGCAGTACAAACTGAATTATTTAGAGATATTCAGCAAGAGTCGAATTCAGTTACACCATCATATTCCTTTTATGAGTAGGATATAGTGTTACGAGCACTCTCATAAGTTGAAAGCAGATCCTCAATTTCTTTGCTGGTCTCTTTCATTGTCACAGAATTCTCAACTGGGGTAGAACAAAGTTTACTAGCTTTTCTTTAGAACAGTCTGTTGTCTGTATTTCCATTTGAACCTTGGTATTACTATACTGCAGATGCTAGCTGGGAATTGAAAACTTTAGCACAGTAACAAATTCACAACAGTATTTTTTTCACAGCAGTTTTTATTTTCCACTTTAGATAAAGGTAGTCCATATTTAAAGTAGGGACCTGCGAAGCTTCGATATTCGATTCGAAAACGAATCGGGCAGCAGTATTCGATTCGATTCGAAAATGATTTCATGATTCGAAAAATTTCGAATCTTTTTGGAAAAATGATTAGCCCTTTGTTGTAAGCTAATTGTTTTAATTGTTTACTGCGCGTGTATTGGTTGTTGAATTTCTGCGTGCAACGCGGCACACGACGACAGCAAACCCTCAGCAACAGCGAATTGAAAAGGAAATTTCGTGAAGTAGGGCCTACCTCTGATTTAGTTCTATAAAGTATAAACTACATTTCTCAGGATTCTTACCCTTCACATAGATTTCATGCCCTGAAAATGGTTGCACTGTTTCCAAACACCTATATTCGCGAATTCGTGAATTCTCATATGAAACTAACAAATGCAAAAAACGGATGCAGACTAACAGATGACAATCTCTCCAATGAACTTCGAATTGACACTTCGAAAATTAAAGCAAACATTCCGGATTTGTGTGGTGGGAAGAACTCGCCTTAATCATTATTATATATTTAAAATATTGCACATCTAGCAAATGGATGCATTGTACAGACTAACAGTTTTATGTATTTTTTAAATTGAAAAAACTTGAAACATATTTTGTTTTTATTGTAGTGTAGAACTGTAGGCATTAGGATAATTATGTTTTCATCATAGCAATTCTTTTCATTTATTTTAAACTTGAAGTTTAACCGAAACTAATATTTTCCAATTTTCTGGGGCAAATTAATCTGCAAAAATTAGCCTGCGATTGGCATACGGCCCCAGAGCTGCCCTTAAAATCTTAGGGCGGCCCTCTATTTAAAGAAGTTCCCCCTGCCTGGCTTTGATGAATGTACACCAAAGTGTGGTTATGCAATTGGTACAATAAAGAATATACTTACTTACTTAACTCATAAATTATTTGTGAGTTATTCTGTTAATTAGCTTAATCTTTAGCTTAATTGATTTTAAACTGCAGAAATGTTATTGAGATATTGATGCTGTGGTGCACCTGTGCTATCACATACACACTATTTAAATATCAAAACGTGGTTTTAGAACCCACTGATTTGATTCGAGATTCGATTCGAATTCGAATCTTAACCCCCGATTCGATTCGAGATTCGATTCGAAGGAAAATTTGTGATTCGCAGGTCCCTAATTTAAAGATAAGATTTGACCAAAAGGCATCTTTAGTTGCATGTTTCCGAAATGGTTTGGACCATATTTCGAATTACCATGAGGTGGACTGTAAGTGGCCACTGAAAGATAATCAGATGACGAATGTAGTCTGCTCATCAAGAAATCATACAACATTCACGGCTTATGCTTACTCTGAAAATAATTTCAAAATGTAAATTCAGAATTTTATATAGAGGCAGTGTGTGGCCAGGTAGGAAAATGTTCAAAGTTCAACACCTGTAATGCCTGAATGCACAAAATTATCCTACATGCATAATTAGCTACTTACTTACCGCATACCTGACCAGAAATGAGATTTTACATTTCTGTCTGTCCAGACTGACTTCTCTGGATTTAATTTTGAGCTATTGTTTTTAAGCAACAATATATATGCCATTTGCTTTAGTCAGTGGTTTTAAAGACCTTTTTATTGGTCGAAATTCAAATATGTCAGGCAAGTCTAAAATCTACCAAATAATTTTTCAACACCAACACTATTGTCTACCAATATTTAAATGAAGATTTTAAATTTGCAACATACCTAGTGAAGCCTTAATTGTCGGAATTTAGCGCTTTTGGCAGTCAGACATTAGCAGACTGAAGTCACGGCATGGCTTATCTAAGTACAAACACACGTGCATTTTTGCAAATGCAGAAGAAAACCAAAAAGAAGCAATCATTATTTTAGAAAAGGCAGTATGTCAAAGGCTTCCATGGGCCTCAAGTTGCAAATAATGGTTTTCCATGGATGACAAGAGAGAGGAGAGTGGACACGCCTATGAGGTTTCCATGGGCCTTGAAAGAAGAGAAGAACTGCAATGTTTAACCTAGTTGCCAGTAATGGTTGCCATGAACTTCGAGAGAGAGAGTGAGGAAGCAGACGCATCTGCTGAGGCGGTGCATCAAAGACTTAAACGTACCTCGGAAGAGAAAATGGCAGAGACAAATGCGAGCAGCAAATAAAAGATTGCCACAGATGAGAGAGAGAAGTACGGCCACATTTTAAGAGCTACCCACCAAAGACTTTGTTGGGCTTGAGCAATGAAAGAAAGTGACAGCTGTGGTAACCTAGTTGCTGACAAAGAAGTCCACGTGTGTTGATGTTCGTCTAGGAACCCATGTGCACGGTTGTGCACCGATGTAGAGGGGGGCTGTTGAAGGCTGGTTTCCTCCTTTCCCCTAGGTTCCACTGCTGCATGGGGGCGATGCAACATTGTAGATGAATGATCTCAATGTATTCAGCACCTTGTTCCTCGAGATACCGAGTCAGCGTCTGTGCCGCAATGCGAGCATCTGTATGTGAAATTTGATCTTACGCTGGAACAACTACAACAGTTCTGCAGGCTTGAAAGTAAAATAATAGAGTACTGCAAATGCCTTGTTGGGACCCAAAAGAATAGCGATGGGCAAAGAATCATTTATCTGGAGAGAGAGAGAGACAGAGAGAGAGACAGAGACAGAGACAGAGAGAGACAGAGAGAGAGAGAGAGACAGAGAGAGCAAAGGGGAAAATGAATCTGGACCGAAATGGTGAAAGCTTGTTTGGTGCAGGAAATTTGCTGTACTTAAAGAAACCAAAGAAAGTGAGAAAGTTGAGAGCTTAACTGAATGACTTGGGGTCAGCAGCTCACCACAGTCAGTAATTAATTCTCTGATTGCTGCTTATATATTAATTACACATGTCTGTGTTTCTGCCGATGTCCAGGGTCAGTCTCAGTTGAGTCGTCCAATCCATGTTGTTGTGTCGCTTGGTACGGGACGTCTGCCTCTGCGCTCGATCAATGCTTGTGACGTCTTTCGTCCTGAGGGTTTGTTTGATCTTGCCCAGGTGGCTCTTGGTGCTAAGAATCTGGGAGAGCTATTCGTTGATCAGGTACAAATCATTTTGGTCTTGAAGTGTTACTGCGCGTACTTGGATACAGGTCGCCTATTGCGTTTTTAATTGTCTCTGATTTATTACCTTGGAAACCGAGAAAATATGTGGATTGTGTAGAGGTTGCTATACACGATAATGTTTTTCATCTGATAGATAGACTTTGGCTCTGATACGTTATTAGAATTCTTTTAGGCTACTATGGTATTGCCACATGATTGCAAATGTTTATTAACTTATGCATTTACTTCTGCAGAAAATGTTTCTTGTCCTGTGCAGTTTCTACTCTAAGTAGCTTATCAACAAATTTGATAATTTAGCCTACAAGGACAAAAATAGTGATTCAAGACAGAAATTCTGACTATAGAATCAGCGCAACATTTTGTTTTAGCATTTGTACATATGCTATTGACAGATGTTTTAATTGAGGTATTACATGTAAAGTCAACCAGAGTTATAGGTATACCAAGCATCACTAGTAATTTTTTAAATATTCATAATTAAAACACATTGAAATATTAAACTTTACCAGTTTTATTGGTGACTGAATAATAGCATTTTTAATATTTGTCAGGAGTGATTAAATGAATAGTAGGCCGTGATTGGCGCCCAATGCCGTGTAAACAGTTATATTCGACTCCTGTAAAACTGTTATCATGTGCTTCTACTGTATACATGTATGTAAGGTGCCCTGTGTGGCTGCTGTTTCTGCTATATGTATGTTCACTGTACAGCGCAGTGCGGTTAGCAGGTACTTAATAAAGAAAAGATTATTATTATTAGTCTACATCTGAGAGGGCTACACAGATACACTGAGCCTTATGCAAGAGACAGTGAGTGCATTAGCTTCCGGTCAATGACAGGATTTACCTTCAAAATCCTCCTCATTGGAAGTGTTTCGGTAGTTGGTGTGGCACCTGACTACATAGAGGGCTGTGCATTCTTGTTTCAAGTCAACCCACTCGATGGTAATTGCATTCTGCCGCTTGTGAAGACCTGTTGATCCCGTGCTTCTTAACGATGATGCAGGCTTGTCCTTCCCATGCACTGGACCAACCTCTCATAACAGTCTACCATTAAACTTATGAACTATTTCATTACAGACAGCCCTGGAAAAATTTTCAAGCCATCTTAAGATGCACCTTTTTAGTTCTTAAAAGATGCTCAGATTGAAACAGCCAGATGTGCACATACATACAGAAAGGAAATTGATTTCTCGAAGAGTCAGAAGTCTCTTCATCACTCTGACTCTTTTTTCTTTTTATTGTTATCTTTCAAGTAAGTAGGGAAGTTTTGTTGGTATGCAATGGAAAATAAATAAATGATGATTTAGTGGTGGACGAGGTTGCCTGTGTGACTGATGTCACCATTACCTCATACTGCAATGATGTGGGTGGTCCTTATGAGTAGAAGGTCTGCTATTATGCTATGACTTGATGTCATCGACTGGGTGGCCAATGTCTTTCCAGGGAAGCCTTGTGTGTTTGGGGTGGTAGTTCTGAACTGGCGAGGAGCACTCCACCATGCCTCATCAAGCCTCCTCCACAAGCTGGGAGTGAGCGCTACTGACGACGCCTCATGTCGTGCCGGGTGTTGACTTACACTTCCCACATTTTCCGATATTCCACACGGTCGACAGTGAGGCGTCCGAGGATGCTGGATGCTGATGCAGCCTAGGCACTGCATTCATGAAAAGGCCATATGCATCGCGGACCAAGTACCAAAGCGGTCGGCCCGCAAGGCGACAATACCCGAGGGAGTCCCTGGTCTCAATTGCTTGCCAAACCGGAGGCGCTAATTGCCCTGGTGTCAGCTCGGCCGGGCTACCAGCTTCCTCTGTTGAGGAAGGCACAAACTCTTTGTGGGTGGCATCCCACCAAATTGGGCATTTGCTCTCGTGGTAGCCGCGAGAGCGAATGCTCAATGATGAAAGGCTGCTCGATTGCACGAACGATCGCTCCTTCCGCTGAGGGTAAAAAAATCACTAATTATGAAAGTGATGATTTGGTGCAAGAAAGCCTGAGATATTTGAGGTTAGTAACATAACTTAAGTGAAAACTTGTGAAGCATAACTTCAAGAAAAACTCATCTGCAGCACTCCCAATCAAGCAGGGAGGACCTTATGATCAAACAGAACAGACTTCAAGCATTTGCAGAACAAGAAAGGTGACAGACTGATTAGCTGACTTCTAATTTTAAAAATTATTCCAGGGTACAGGGCCAACAATAGCAAAACTGTGCTGGATAGTGGACGACCTAGCCCAAGGGATGACAAGAATACCATGAGCAGTCGATCAGAGGGTCCTGTGACCAGGAATAGTTGAAGCAGAGACACACAAGGATCTGAGATAGGATGGTGCAGTTCCCACTAGGCGATTTCACATGAGACTTTGATTCTTATACTCGCTGCATTGAGGTTTAGGTAACCAGTGCAGAAGGTCTTGTACGTAGATGGAGATATGGCAAAATTTTGAGATGCCGCTAATTAGACGAGCAGACGTATTTAGAACAGATTGCAATTTTGAGAAGAGAGGAGCCCAGTTCAGAGAAAATAGCATTGCCAAAGTTGATTCTAGGGGAGACAAAGGCATGGATCAGTGCAGAGGCAGCTTGTGTGGTAAGTGATCATTGCACTGTGCAGATCTGATGAGGATTATAATAACAAGATCGCCAGACTTTTTTACATGATTAAGGAAGTTTTGATGAAAAACAACCTTCAGCAAAAGACAGGTTGGCCAAGTGTGCAATAAGGTGGGAGAAAACTTCAGAACAAGAAACAATAAGTGATATAGGTATGAAGTCCATTGGGGATGATTTAGGGACCTTGCTCTTGAGAAGATTAAAGACTTCAAAGTAGGTGACAGATGGTACATCATTAATGGCAGACTAATGCCAGAGAAGTCAGAATCGAGCGACAGGTCATTCCTTACTAAATTAAATTATGGTAGTCGTATGGTGGTGGTGCAGGAATCACGATACGGTAGCTTGAAGAGACCGGTTTTCAGTCGTGAGTGGAAAGCAGCGGAGGAGAGTGCAAGTGGAGGAGAGCTGAAATTAACAGGCGAGGTAGGAGGATGAGCAAACTTGCAGAGATCTATTGGGAGCTCATTCCAAAGAGCTGGTGCAGTACAGACTAAGGAGTGGTTTGCAGAATTTTAGAGGAGGAGACAAGGCCGATATAGAGAAAGATGTGATGAGGAACAAGTAGATCTGGCAATTGTAAGAGGTTTGAGAAGTTTGAAAGGCGTTGTAGGTAAGAGATACAATTTTGTAATGGATGCGTTGAGGGACTTTTAGCCAGTGAAGTGATTTGAGAACAGGGGTTATGTGGTGGTGTTTGGG
This sequence comes from Allolobophora icterica, assembly GCA_963556255.1. Taxonomy (NCBI): domain Eukaryota; kingdom Metazoa; phylum Annelida; class Clitellata; order Crassiclitellata; family Lumbricidae; genus Allolobophora; species Allolobophora icterica. The sequence goes on from OY744616.1 coordinate 39,686,273, forward strand.
AGTTTTGGTGACTGTGTGGGTGAAAGCATTCTGGACTGTTTTGTTTGAGAAGAGTAGATGTAGAAAATGGAATTGCAGTAGTCAAGTTTGGAATGAACAATTGAGGTGGCTATTGTGCAGATGGTCTTCTAATCAACTATTGGGTGCATTTGACGAAGGTCTTCTTCTATGCCAGGGGTCTCAAACTCAAAGTACCCCGAGGGCCAAAGGAAGGCCAGTATGTGAGCTTGCGGGCCGCATAAGTGAATGATCCTATTCATTCAGTGACACAAGTGATAAAGTTAACCAGAAATGGTGAAATAAAGAGTAGCACTTATTTTGTTTAAAGTTAATTTATTATCTTTTTAAAAACTAAAACTTAATACACAAGGACTTACTATTAGTAATTTAGTCAATTTCTTTGGCTACTTAACTGACAGTGTTTTGCCTCAAACAGAGCATCAATATTAGGATTGATATCCTGAGATGAAAGCAATCTAAGAGACGCTTGTAAATGTTCATCAGTAAGACCTTAACACGGATTTATAATTCTTCATGAAAGAGAATAACTTTCCCTGCAGAAAAAAGTGAATAAATGGGGAAATTCTTCTCTTAAAGAAATTTGTAGAATTCCAACACCCTTATACTTTTACTAGAAACGAAGTGAATTGCCTATGTTTCAGTCCTCGTGCACGTGTAAAATTGACGGTTTTAACAACATACATAGCCTATTGCTGGACTTTTCATCTATGACTTTGCCTGTGATAGCGTAATATTTCTCGCGATGCATATTGTCATAGTGCCGACGCACGTTGTACTCTTTCGGAATGGCAATTGTTTGCTGACAAATAAGACACTGAATATTATCGTTTACCTCCAAAACAATATAAGTTCTCCCATTTCTCCTGGAAAACTCTTTTTCTTCCACAACTTTTCTTTTCTTGCACTCTGAAGTCATTTTGATGGGTATAATAAACTTTAATTTTTGATGATAATGAAAATGTTCAGTAAATCACTTCCGATCAAGTTGGCGGTATAACACGAGACCATTATCCAAAGATTTTAGGATGGAACAAGATGAACTAATGATGACGAAAGTGCAAATCTAGGGAGCGCAAGGGCTTCTGATCAATCCACGGGTAAAACAACGAAAAGTTCCTATACCCCTACTATGTTAAAATCCATCAGTTAAGAGTCGTGGAAACTCCGGCCTCTTTGCTTTTAGTTGTTACCAACTACGTGGCGGCTGCCATGCAGTGATAGGCCTAATTGTAGGTGTTATTAAAATGATCCAAAACGAGAAAATTCAACGCGGTTGATTTGACAAGCATCAAAAATATCTAAAGTTGGAATAAAGTACTACCAATAAAAATTCTATATGATTTGGCAATAATATTACGATACTTTTCGTATAAAACGACTCTTAACTGATGGGTTTTAACATGGTAGGTATAGGATATTTTCGTTGTTTTACCCATAAATAGACCAGAAGCCCTTGTGGTTTTACCAGACTGCATCACCCGCCTTAGATTCGAACTGCACAAGCCAAATTTCTGTAAATGGGCCATCTTGTTCACTTATTAAAATCTTTGCCATCATCACGAGAGAGACCATCGAGCTTAATTTTTAGAGGGACACGGAGTAAGTCAAAAACATAACATAGAACGTTATGATTATTATTATTAAAAAGTAGACCTATCGACTTTCATTGTGAAATATTTAAGAAATTCTGAAGGCCGTCGCGGGCCACAAAAAAGGACTTCGCGGGCCGCATGCGGCCCGCGGGCCGCGTGTTTGAGACCACTGTTCTATGCATATAGCAGATGCTAGATAGCTGGGTGTTGTGGTCGGCAAAGGTAAGGTTTTTATCGAAGAAGAGGTGGAGACTGTGACATCTGGAAAATATTGGCAAAGGGCAGGAAAATCAATCTTGGATATTTGGACATGGCAACTAGGCCCAATAAATTGATTCAACCAAAGACGGTTTGAAGACATCTAAGCAGCTATAGTCTCCGTTGCATGCACAACCTGATGAACCATGGCAGCAGCCAGGCCATGCACTTCAGCATACTGATGTGAGGCAGCCCCTTTTCAGAGGAGGATACTACCCAAACCAGCGGTATACAGGATATAAAGAAGGGGGCTAAGACAGAACCCTGGGGGAAGATGAAAAGTATAGGAGACCAGGTGGAACATATGGGCCCAAAAATATCTATCTGCCTGTGAGTGGGCAGAGAGGAAAGAATGGATCCATCTAAGCAGAAATCCGGGATACTAAAGGAGATCTCGAAGTGCTGCAGAAGAATAGAGTGTCAAAAGCAGCGCTGACATCAAAATAGCAAGTATTGTCACATGGCTTCAATCAAAGCCCTCAAACACATCAGTGAGGAGGCGCTTTGTCAGTGCCATCATTTATACCCCCTACATGGCCTTCCACCCAAGGTCCATTCTGTGCCATCAGTGGAGGCTTTCAGGTCCCGACTCAAACATCATCTCTTCCCCAAGGCATATCCTTCTGCTGAATAGGACTGGATGTTATATTAGGCTGTAGGTAGTGTCTGTACAGCACCCTTGTAGCGGCATGGTTCGCGTTACGGCGCTCTAGAAATTGTCCGTGTTATTATTATTATATGGACTCATTGACTGGTAGACATAACCGAACTGTTAGGCAGACTATTGTCTATTTCTCAGTTACTGGCTATGACTAAAGCTATATCCCTGGGTTCAACACTGTTCTGTATTTCTTAGATAGTCACAATAGTCGCCTTAATTGATTCTTCTTTCAGTATATAATAAATGTAATCTTTAATCTTGGTATAACATCCAGTTCTCAAAGCAAACATAAATTCAAACTTTTTAACTATTGAAGAATCACAACTAGAAATCTTGCACAGTCGGCAACTCTTCTACTCATGTCCCGAGACCAACTGCTTGATAAATAATAGCGCATACAATATGCATTGAAATTTCCTACCAACTCATTATGTATGCAACTGTGAAACTTGAACTAACACAATGATTTGGCCTTTGGCTCAATGACCTCAAAAGCTACAACCAATCACAAAGCGTGGCATTTCCGAAGCTCCTCCTCTCTGCTTGTACAAAGTCTCTAATCATCAGCTACTCATATAATACTAGGTCAGCTATAAAAATAACCCTGACAATCAAACGCACTGAGAGCTAAACATTAACTCAGCTTGGTTTGTGAGCATCGAACCGTACACAGTGGACTCAAGAACAACACCTCCTCTTAAAGAGGTATCTGACATGCATAATAGGTGTCTCTGTAGAATGGAACCTGCAGAATCCCAATTGGTGAGGAGGTTACACAGAGAGTTGGATTCCAAGTAAGACATAATTTGTCTGTAAACTACTCAACCACTTTTGGTAGGACAGATTTGAGATCGTCTGGTAGCTAGCCAGGACGGCCAATGCTGGGGCGTTTGAGAGGGGGAAGCACAATGACCCATTTTTGGGAGCTAGGGATTTGACTCTCACTCACAGAAGTACAGCATAATAAATAAAGGAATGACAGTAATTCATCAATAATGTCCTTAACACGTTCACCGCCGAGTACGAGATATCTCGTACATTATTTTGTGACCTATGGCGCCGAGTACGAGATAACTCGTACTATATTTATGTACATACATGCATGCATGTACATAGATATATGCATGTACATACATACATGTATGTACATACATACATACATGTATGTACATACATACATGCATGTATGTACATACATACATACGCACGTACATACATACATACACACGTACATACATACATATAGATACATCCACACGTGCCTACACACTAACATACATACATGCATACATGTATGTATGTATGTACATACACACGTACATACATACATACATACATGCATGTACATCCACATATGCATATACATACATACTTGTGTGTACATACTCACATACATACATACATACATGCATACAAACATGCATGCATATATGCATACATGTATAGACACATACATATGTATACATACATACATACATGTATGCATACATACATACATGTATGTATGTGTGTATGCATACATATGTATGTGTTTGTGTATGTGTGTATGTATGTGTGTATGTCGTATGTATGTATGTATGTATGTATGTATGTATGTAAGTATGTATGTATGTAGTATGTATGTATGTATGTATGTACTATGTATGAATATATGTATGTATGTATGTATGTATGTACGTGTGTATGTATGTATGTATGTATGTATATGTGTATGTGTGCATACATGTATGTATGTATATGTATGTGTGTATGTATGTATGTATTTTATGTACGTGTATATGTATGTATGTATGTATGTACGTATGTATGTATGTATGTATGTATGTATGTATGTATGTATGTATATATACCACTTTTTAAACTTTTTCTCAGTTTTCTGTGGCGTGGGGAGGAAAATATGGCGGCGGTTAACGTGTTAATCAGGAAAGGAGGTAGCATGTGAAGTTCGAAAGACTTGGCAGGCGACTTTATCTGTTGGTCACCAAGATCATTTGCAGAGAATGATTGCCAACATAACAGCCTGCAGTCCATCAGAGGGAAGGAAGGCAGTGGAGATTGATCCCTACTTAGATTGACGAACTGAAGCCACCTTGTCACACATATAATCCAAGTAGTAGTGGCAGAGAAGTGGTTCAGCGGATGGACCTGGGATAGTCCTTATGTAATGCTTGTGCAAGAACGTAAATAGCCAAAAGTTTACATTGCATGAAGTTTTAAAATATACTTTCTTAACTACTAATTTTATTGCTAGTAATGAGTAGTTTCTTGTTTGAAGACCTTTTTGTTTTTATTCAGGCAACACAGTCCGAGGGACGTGTTGTGGAGCGTGCCGAGGCCTGGTGCAGCATGATTGGAGTTCCATATTACCGTTTCAGTCCTCAGTTGTCGGAAGACATTCCTCTAGATTGCAAAGATGATAAGATGCTAATCAATATGCTCTGGGAAACACAATGCTACATTCTCAGTCAACAAGACAAGCTGAAGCAGTTGGAAGCCTTGCTTTGGCCATAAAACTTTTCTGGATCTACTGAATTAACTTGCCTTCTGCTGTTTCATGTTGTGAAGTTTTTCTTTTCCTAACTTTATTAAATTCACAAAATAGAATTCTTGCTATGAAATGTATTTTTTCTTTGTAACATTAAATTTTTGTATCAGTTTTAAGAGTAACAGTTTCTGCAACTGTGGCAGTGATGGGTAGTATTGGATATTATTTTCAGTTTGGGATTTGATGTTGAAATATCAAGTGGATATATATACAGTTTTGGTTTTATATAATTTCAGTTGTTTTGAACCTTATCTTTGAACCTTTGAACCTTTGCTTGATTTCAAGTAAATTATTTTTACAATTTCAGCAGTTTAAAGAAATTTAAATCAATATCATTCTAAAATGCCAGTACATGTGAATGCATGAATCTATGATTAGTTGTCAGGTCATATTTTTTAACCTGTGACGAAACCCCTACTTTTATTGTGATCCAAGGCTCGATTAACAAATGTGATGTTTAGTAAAACTGTTTGCCCCAGACCAACAGACCAACAGACCAATAGAATCACAACAAAAGGACACATAAAACGTGTTATATTAAACGAATGAACATTCGTCTATTATTAATTCGTGCCTTCTTTCTTTTTATCAGTATCAGTAGGTCTTATAATTATCCAGTCTAACGTTAAAGTATACATTTTTACATTTAATTTTTTTCTTTTACTTGTGTGGGGCCCCTCAAGTTTGAGGCCCCTGTTCGGCCAACATGTTGAAATGTCTTAATCCACCTCTGTTGTGATCAGACCTGCCAAGTTGAAAGTCCTCAGGAGTAGAATGCAAAATATGCTTGGCTAGAGGCTGAGCGTCCAGAATGCCAAGTTTAGTTCAGAAGAATCTGTTGACTACAAACGAGTCTTTTCTCCCTCAAGAAGACTACGTTTAGCTTTCTGCTACTGGTTGATTTGATGTGTATTGGACACCAGTGAGAGGAGTTCCTAGTTACAGTTACTGTTGGTCCTTCGAACTGAAATTGGGCTTTTAACTTCTACTGATCTGCTTCTGCACATGTCACTCATTGTCACTGGCCATGTCACTCGCAGATCGACAGCTACGTCATTTCAAAGGATTATTTTGTCTAAATGCAGAACTTACTCTGTAATTTTGAGCATATTGAAGTTTATTGGTGCTAAGTCTGTGTTCCAGTCTTGTTCTCAGTTTTGCCAAAGATTTTGTCAGTGGCGTCACTAGGGGGTGTGGGTCGCACCGGGTGACACCTTCAGAGGTGGGTGACACCAAAATGGCAAAATGACTGTCTAAAAAATTGTTGTGCAGAGTTTCAGCAGAAATTTATTATTTCTAAATTAACAGTAATAGATAACAACAAAAACATTTTTCGTAAGCCCAGCTTACATGTAGGCCTAATTTACCAAAAGCTGAAAACTCTATGCTAATTTATGCTCTATGCTAATTTCTTTGAACCTTTTAATGCGCTCCCATCAGTGCCATCATTACCCAATTACAATAATGCTTCAAATCACGTGGTTTCGTAACTAACCCTAACCCTGTCAGCCATAAGGTACTCTAACAGCAACCCTTATATACTTTGTCAACGAAAATCTTCTAACTTAAAATACGCTAGAGATTGGTTGGTGTTGGTTTCTGTATAAAGACGCTGTGTTATGATTCATAAATGATTAGCATCGCTCTCCTCATTAACCCAGCACCACACAAAATTGTCATTAATTTGCGTAGCAGGAGACCCTAATTATTGCTTAGCGACATCTTATGGGTGTCAGTTCATTTGGCGTCATCGATCTTAATACTCAGATTTGTCCTTGAGACCAAGGTCTTGGTCTTGAGTGCACTCGAGTTCGTTTTTAAAAGTCTTAGCATTGAGACCAAAATCTTGAACCAAAAGTCTTGGTCTTTGTCTTGAAGTTCAAAGTCTTGGTCTTGAGGTTCAAATTCTTGGTCTTGGTATTGAAAGACCAAGACCAAGACTTGACTGTCAATATGAACTGCCATTTAACAAACACAAGAATTTATAAAATTTATAAAATAGTTACTAATACAATTGCTTTATTATTTGCATGGTGTGAATGAGGCTTTACTATTGTTTTGGACAATTATGTTGACTTCCGGTTATTTGATTCAGGATTTGCAAGTCTTATTCTTTCTTTTGTGTTCAGTCTTTTGTTAAAACACAATGGCGAGCTCCAGTCGATCAAAGGTTCCACACATCGGTGTTTGGGTACAATTTTCACATCTTGATCAGAAAATTCTGAGCAAATTGGTTTTATAAAATGCAACAGTCAATTGGAATAAAATTTCGCATGAAAGACTTTTGTAAATACGAATTCGGAATTCTCTGCAGTCTGCATTTAGAGTTGTTTTGCTTGAATAAAATAAAAGACTCATGTTTTCATTAAAATAGCGCCTAGTCCGATTTGACAATTTTTTAGTAAGGAATAGAAGTCTGGATATGATTGTGATTTTTTGGTCTTGGTCTAGAGGTTTTAAATGGTTGTTCTCTATGTCTGCCCATAGGGACCGTTGCTGTCAGGGGAGGTTCAGGATGAGCCGCTTCCTTAAGAGAGGCAACACTATACAGTTCTATCTCGGGGTCTGACTCCGCCTCTTCTGCGGTCGCCGGATGGGCAACGTCCTGAGGATGGCCGTCTCTCAGAACAGGGTTCATTCTCTTGCCACCAGTAGTCTTACTCTGGTGTGTGCCTTCTTAGCTCTGGCCCACGGGCTTCCTCTTACTCTCCTCCTGATCTAGACCCTGACGTACCATTATACCTCTCGTGACTCTTGAACTATCGCCATTTATAAGGGACATCAAACGTTTTATAAGTTTCAGGAACAAGGAATACACATGACAAGTCTTACATCAGATCGTCCTAGACACCGGTCTACTGGGCAAATGTGTACGTACGCAAAATAAATTTCTAATTATGACGTCCACATTAGCCTATTTGTAACTCTGTATTGTCCTATAGTCGTCCGATGGCATTTTTTTCTCTGCTCTGCTCTCAGCCATCCTCGTTTCGAGGTTCGGCCGCATCATGCACAATGTTCCTCCAACGCCTCCTGTCCTCCGTCAGTCTTAACAATTCTCCCATTGCCAATCCCGTCCATTTTATGTTGCCCAGCCAGTTTGTTCTCGGTCTTCCTCTTTTCCGGGCTCCCGGCAGTGTGCCCTGTATGATGTCTTTCTCCATGCATGCTCCTTCTCTTCTCATGACGTGTCCAAAATATATCATTTTTCTTTCCTTCACCGTCCTCAGTAAATTCCTCTCTACTCCTGCTGCTTCCATCATTCCTCTCTACTCCTGCTGCATACCCATTCATTTGACCGCATTTCCGTCCAAGATATATTCATAATCAATCTCATTTTATTACATTATATATAAAAGCCATGTGCAGTTATTATGTGGTGTGAACGAGACACCTATAATTTGTCTATATTGGCCCTCACTCATCCTTCAATCTGGCCTAAAGTGCAGACAGTCGCTGCCGAGACACTTTCTGCAGCTGGTCTTCGGGGGGGGGTGCGTCAAGCGTACGTACGCAGGGGGTATGGAAGAAAGTACGCTTGCGAACAGGGGGGAAGGGGTCCAATTTTCCCGGATTTTTTGCGTACGTACTATATGGATGGCCCCTAAGTTTCCTTACCCCTTCTTCTGTGTTGGCAATTATCGACCAACACTGATAAATTCTGCTTCGAAAGATAACAGTAAGGGTCTCTACGACACACCGATAGTGAAGGTCCTCTCTCTATAACCTTCCTATCTACACACAGAACTTCGTTCCGATCTACGCACGAGGGGACCCAACCTCGCACTTCAATCAGTTCTCAGAGCTGTGTGTTACGACAAGCAAATATGGTTCTACCCGGGTACCCGACTACCCGGACTTCACGTATCACTCTCTTGGGCTGATTTTATTTCCCTTCATACGTGGGATTATCGTACTCCTCACCTAGGGATTCTGACTAGCTGAACTTCGGCTAGGGAAACTCGGACGTGTGTCTTCCAGACCTGGGTATCTGACTACCCGAACGTTCACGTATCGCTTACTCTTGATCTGATTTAATCTCTCTTTTACCTGGGGACTCTCGTACACTTGACCTTGGAACTCTGACTAGCTGAACTTTGCTGGAAAACGCGGACGTGTCTCTTCCGGACCTGGGTATCCGACTACCCGACACGAACTTTGACGTTAATCTCTTGGTCTGATTTATTCTACCGTTTACCTGGAACTCGCGGACTCTTAACCGCGGGACTTTGACCAGCTGAACTCCGGCTAGGGAAAACGCGGACATGTCTCTTTCGGACCTGGGTACCTGAGTACCCGACCCGAACTTTGATGTTATAATCTCTTGGTCTGATTTATTCTACCGTTTACCTGGAACTCGCATACTCTTCGCCTGAAAATTCTGACTAGCTGAACTCCAGCTAGGGAAAACGCGGATGTGCCTTTCTCGGACCTGGGTACCCGACTACCCGACCCAAACTTTGAGGTTAATCTCTTTCCGATTTACACAACCTTTTATCTTCCCGCTATTCAGAATCAGTCTGTTTCGAGTGGGCCCTTACTCCACAGGCAGTATCCCTTGAACCAGACTCTCTGATTCTAATGTTGTGTCTTTTTCCCGGAGCGCACAGACTCGTAAGCTTCGTTTCCGTGCGCTCAGACTCGATTATGCTAACGGCACCAGTGGGGTAAATGTCAGTAACTTTACCCCGTTATTTCACACAGACCTGTGTATTTGCTTTCCACTGTGGGAAATTATCCTAACACCTGAACAGACAACGGTTGGATGGTTCGGGTAGTTCCCCGGACTTATATTTGCCGGTAGACCGCGGGAGTAAATATGACCGAGCAAGGGAACCAAACACGGAGACCGCGATTTGAGATTTCACGGGTAGTTCCCCGATGTTATCGAACGGTCACCTTCTCGGTATTTATCGAATAGCTTCAACAGAATCGTTCCCCGTAATTCACTGGACGTCACCAGCGGGATCTTTGCCCGCATTTTACCGATACAGACCTGTGTTTTCTTTATTACTCAACATCGGTCTCTCCCCGAGATTTACTCAGCCTGTTAAACTTCCACAATCGGGATTCAGACCGGCTCGCGATCTAACAGCAGCCCTGTCGAATCGGCGGTCAATCCAACACCCAAAAGTGATTAGTTTTGCTGTAACTCGGGTTCGTACTGGTTAACTTTTTATTGACGATAACTGAACTGAGTTATCAACAGCGGGGTCTTTACCCGTGTATTTCAGACAGTCAACAGCGGGGACTTTGCCCGTGTATCTCAGGCGGTCACCACGGGGTCTTTGCCCATGTATCTCAGACTATCAACAGCGGGATCTTTACCCGAGGTTTATCAGATGGTCACCAGCGGCTCTTTGCCCTGTGCTTGACTGTAACAGACCTGTGAGCTCTATCCTCACGATCGGTCTTTCCCGTTTATATCGAACCATTCACCAACGGGGTCTTTCCCGTATACATCAGACCAGACACCAACGAGGTCTTTTCCCGTCTTGATCGAACGTCACCAGCGGGATCGCCTTCCCCGTATTTACTGATCGGAACCACCGGGGTATTTCCCCGGACTATCAACGGTAACCAGCGGGGTCGCCGTCCCCGGACTTTACCGATATAGACATGTGAGCCCTTATTTCTCACGATCGGTCTTTCCCCGATTCAGCTTCCTACGATCAGACTCGGTACGTCTCTCGATCTACAACAGGGTGGGCTCAGCCCCGTTGGATCGGCGTTTTCAAGCACCGGTCAGACCGCGTTTGGAGCGGCTGTCACTCGGGAGCGCACTGTTTAGCCTTGTACCGGACGCCGTGTCCGTAAAATCATTCGTAACTTAACCGAAACCGGACTTTTTGATACATCGTATTATTCCCTTCCATTAAGCGCAAAGGCCTTGATCCTAACTCTCCTTCAAACTATCGTCCTATCTCAAACCTCTCTTTCCTTTCAAAGCTTCTGGAAAAATGTGTGTCTTGTCAACTGATCTATTATCTTGACTCGAACTCTCTTATGCCTACTCTTCAGTCTGGGTTTAGGAAATTCTACTCGACAGAATCGCTTATACTGCGCCTTCTAGCTGAAGTATTTTAAGCCTTTGATCGTGGCCAGGTCACTTGCTCTTTATGATCTCAGTGCTGCCTTTGATACTGTAGACCATACCATCCTCTTAGACCGATTATCTAAATCTTTTGGCATTGCTGACTCTGCTCTTCTTTGGTTTCGCTCATTCCTTAGTGATCGCTCTGTTTCTGTTGTTTTTGGACCTACCCGCTCTCCTTGGACCCACATCCCGTATGGACTACCTCAGGGCTCTGTCCTCGCTCCCCTTCTGTTCATTCTGTATACCTCGGATCTAGCTGGGGTTCTTGGTCCAATGGGTGTTTCGTCTCACCAATACGTTGACGACACACAGGCTTACCTCCATGGTCCAGCCAACTCAGCTGCTCTTATGGTTGAACGCATCTTGGAGGCTTCCTCTGCTCTTGATCTCTGGTTGTCCTCAAATCGCCTCCGTCTTAATTATGATAAGACCATGTACATTTGGCTCGGTAATCGTGTCCAGCTTGCCAGGATTGATGCTGACTCTCTGCGCCTCAGGTTTCCCAATCATGTGTACTTCCCCTCCGTGATCTTGGATTTATCCTAGATCCTACTCTTTCTCTATCTGATCATGTCAATAGTGTCTCTCGCTCGTGCTTTTACTATTTACGCCAACTTCGTGCCATTCGCCAGTCTCTTCCCCTGCATGCGATTGTGACCTTGGTTCATGCTCTGATCTGCACTAGGATTGACTATGGAAACGCTGTCTATTTTGGCCTGTCCTCTACTAATACATCTAAACTTCAGTCCATCCTTAATGCTGCTGCTCGCCTCATAGGGGGTATCATGAAGTTTGCCCATATCTCTTCCTACATCCGGGACTCCCTTCACTGGCTTCCCATTCACCAACGCATCCAATTTAAGGTCCTTTCCCTCTTGCGTAACTGTCTTGTTGGCTCAGCTCCGCTGTATCTCAGGACTTACTGCACCCCAGTTTCCAGTTTGCCTGGTCGGGCCTCTCTACGGTCATCTGCCCGTGGCCACTTGCTAGTTCCTTGGATGCTCACTGCTACTGCCCAGTCCCGTAGTTTTGTGGTTGTGGGCCCTTCCAGCTGGAACAGCCTCCCTCAGGGCTTTAGGCTTGTCCTCCTCTCTCTCTCCTGCCCAGTTTCGCAAGCGCCTGAAAACATTTCTCTTTGTCAGTGAAGACACTGACCCGGGTCGGAAGCGCCTCTGATGAGTGGCGCTATATAAATTCTCGATTACAATTACAACTGCAATTACTTATATGCAGAGTGCACACATCGCCACTCTACGTTAAAGGTAATGCACCGTGAGGCAGCCTTTATTCATCTGTCTGCATTCTATGGTCTAGCACGTGAAATATATTATTATTATTCCAAAGTTTAACGACATCTTATGACTACAAAGGCCGTTGACGTCTTTAAAGTTTTTTTTTATATATTTCAGTTCATGTTCGCATAACTTTCTGTCATCAGTTTCTTTCTTTCTTTTTTCTTTCTTTCTTTCTTTTGGTTGAAATATAATATCTGGCCTCCATACTTATATGCTAGCCCTTTACGATCCTCAAACACAGGTGTCCAAGAGAGAGATAGACACATGTGATATTAAGCGACCCCCTAGCTTTAGGCATTAAATATTGGACCGAAAGGCGGGTTATTTTATGCTAATTAGTAATTTAAAGCGTAGATATGGAAAAATAATCTCCAACTTAAATACTAATCGATTTAATATCACGTTAACGCTACCGTGTACGGATCGGCCGCTGGTGCATTACGTCGCCGGAGAACACTTTAACAAGCTAGCTATTATTAATACAACATTCATTTAAGCCTTGTGGCCTGTCCGCCACATAGCTCCGATTATAACAGAATCTTCCAATATAAAAATGCATTTATTACACAACACTGTGACAACAGACGAACAGAAACCACACACACACACGTGAATCGATGAAGACGTAATAACAGGCCTACAGACTAGTCCCCGGCGCCGCCGCCATCCGCCGCCGCCGCTAAGCCCTCAAGTCGAAACCAGTCGTTAAGCTATCGACTGCTAGCGACTTCGTTCACTTAATATTTTACTTGTTTTAATCGCGGTTTCCAAGTTTCGATTTGACGAAGACATCAGCAGCAGGACATGAGCAACACTTACAATACAATATTCATACAATACAATTCATTTCTTGAGGAAAACAATAGCTGGCATGCCGCAACTTGGAACATTATAAGAGAAAGAGGTTGCTCTATTAGTAAGAGTTCTTATAGAGAATACAGGGGATATAGTTGTTGTCTTTTTCTGTAAAGTGATTTATGCATTCTATTACGAAGATGGTGTTGATGATTACGAAGAGGGGGAAAAAGCAGGGTGAAAATTGTCGGAGGGGTTGTGGGTTTAACTCCTAGTCTTTCTTAGGACCTCGCAGTCTTCATTGCACACCCTATGGGTTGTTTCCAATCCCCTCAGTTGTACTGGTGTGATTTAGCATTTTTTATTCTAAATCTCTGACAAAGTGAAGAAATTTTCATGGTGTATGATGCATGCATTTTGAATTTTCTCAACAAAGAAATTGATTTTGATTTGAGTTTGACTTGCAAAACTGCTAGCGTTGAAATGTGATGCTTTCAAATTTCGCTGACATCAGTTTGCAAAATACGAATAAATACGAACTCCACGTGAACATTTGTGGATCAAAGTCTAACCCTCAAGTCTTTTTCTACAATTCTCACACTGGGAATAAGTGCTGGAGTACATAATTCTCGTTCTCTGCTATTCTGCCTGGAAGAGGCACGCATCAGCAGTTTCGGCCAACTGTTTCGGATACTGCTATAAATCCTCCTCGCTTCATTCGATTTATCAAGCGCTCAGTTTCACATTAGCATTAATTTTCACAGTCATCCGTCCCCTGTCAGCATGCCCATAGTCCCATATTGGAGCCGTATAGAGCTCATATGAGTTCCATCTAATGCCCATGGAAATGATAGCACGCTCAGTACAGTGTGCGGTAAAATGCATTATATTGTTAGGCAATCAGGAATGTCCAATATACATACTTGATTACATGAGAAGTCGATAGCAAGTCGCTAAGTCAGTCGATAAGTCTAAGCGACTTAGTCAGTCGATAAGCTTGCGACTTAGTCGACTGAGTCGCTAAGTCAGTCGCTAACTCATCAAGTCAGTCGGTTACTCCTTAGCGACTGACTCCGGGCACTACTACAGACTACAGCAGCCAATCTACTAGTATTTCTAACTTTGCTAAAACTACGGTCCATACAAGGGACCTTAAACGGTGTGATAATCATTCAAACGGGCACCGGTGGTGATCAAGGATCTCACCCTAAAGAGGCCTATTAATTGAAAATTATCTCGATCGAGACCAACCGGTCGCTATAGAAAAACGTGTACATTCACATTTAAATAATTTCTAGAAGAACTTCGGTCGTTCGATCATTCTTGTCGTTCGTTGTTCATCTTGGTTGAATTCATCTTCTTCGTTGACTCATCTTCTTTGTTGACTTATCTTCTTCGTTTACTTCTTCTTCGTTGACCCCGAAATATCTCTGGAACTATCTGCGAAAACCGCTATCTGCATCTTCTCGCTCATTGCGCTCTGTGAATCGGCTTGATCTTTTTGTTCCCCGGGCGTTTGCTGTAGTGGGTCCCACGATCTGGAATGACCGTTCCCCTCTGCTCAGGGCCAAACTAATGACTGGCTTTTCCTCATCGGTCCCGCGTTCCCTAAAGGCATTTCTGTTTCCCCGGGGCTTCTGTGCTGAGAACAACTCTGAATAGTTATTCTGCAAGAGGCGCTTTATAAATTTCTAGATACAATACAATACTTCATCTTCGTTGACTGCATTGATATATCTAGTGTTGAGCTTATCGAGCTTACTCTAACAAGGGGCTTGTGGATGACCTTAATCAAATGCATCATGTCTACTATTTCTCAATCCACAGCGTCCTATATTTACGCCTAACACTTTATTCCTTGAGGTGTGCACTATTCCAGTGGTTAGCGTGCTGGCATCGGAAGGGCGAAGAAAAAGAAGCGTTCATGTAGCATATAGGCCTAATACAATTTACGTTCTCAATGTTTGTAGGAATAGCTTATCAGCAGTGGTTAATTTGGTCGACCAGTGGCGGCGGATCTCCAACTTTTTGTAAAGCACAAACATAATTAAAGTCTTTCTGGATAATCTATAACTGGCATTCGCTTAATTTTCGTTATTTTGATGAAACTAAAAATGCATGAAATATGATGCGTAATATCGATTACTGCAACCAAAGATATTTATGTGACGGGCTTGCACTTTTAGGTGATGGGTCTCCACTTTTAGGTGATGGGTCTCCATGCACTTTTAAGGTGCGGGTCTCGTAGTTCTGGTGGTGGATCTCAAACCAAAGGTTTCGGATCTCAGATCCGGCCGGATCCGGCTGAATTTAATCACTGTTTATCAGCACGATTGCAAAAGACTGTGGTCGACCTAGGAATTCTAGGAAAAGGAGAAGGATCTCGAATAGCTATATTTTAGCCTTCATATACTCCAAATTTCTAAAGCGCCATTTGAAAGCTAAGTGGAAGGCACCAGCTTAAAGACGAGCCTCTTCCCATCCTCCTCTTCCTCCTCCCAGGACAGAACAGAGTGGCGTAAAAGACGTAACATTGTGGACACGGCTACGTTCATCTAAGTTCGCCACCCGCGAGACTTGAGTGGATAAATTTGCCTATGACTGTACATACGCTGTTCACGGACGGGGCTACTGTAAGTCTGCTGTTTAGACCATCTCCATTCGAAGGCCATTTCCATTCTGGTGAACTTTAACTGGTCGCTTGTGTAGCTCGGCCATTAGACGTCGCTCTGGGCTGTAGTTATTCCAGAGGCCGCAAATGACCTCGGCAGCCACAACGTCTCCCATGTTCAGCCCGATAAGTCGCAGGATCATCAGCCCATCGCGCCTCAGGTAGCTCTGCGTGAACTTTGCCATGACGGTCGGCTCGCGCTGCGTCGCATCTAAAGCATGTAGACGCTTTCTGACGAAGAGGACCTGACCTGGCCAGTAGAAGGATCTGAAGAGCCAGACGAGGAGGTCGATCACAGTTACAAAGGCGACCAACACCAACCAGAACCAGAGGAAGACGAAGATCTTTTCGTTGAACAAGTTGATCGTGAGCGCGCACTGAACGACGTAGCTGTGGACACGTGATTGGTCGCGGATGGCAAACTCACAGAGCGTGACTCGCGGGAAGTGCGGCAGGTTACCCCAGTCCTTGTTCCTCGCAAGGTGCTCGACAACGTGCAGCCCGTACAGGCGGTAGTCATCGCCGAGGAAAGCGGCAAGCAGGAAGATCTGACCAATGGCGTTCAAGACGTACGTCGCCTTAACGACCAGGTAGCACACAACGAGGTAGTTGCCGTAGTCTTTGCCTCCGACAAAGGGGCAGAGTTTGGCTATAAGGAGCTTGAGGCGGACGGAGCATCCAGCCCCGTAGTCTCTCTGTAGCAAGAGGTACCTGTCCATCTGGTTCACAATATAGCGCACAGCTTTTTCTCGAATCTCGAAGTAGGTGGCCTCGGACGTGACTTGAGCGGCGTCCATCAGACATCCGAGGTCGATGCCTGATCGCTTGTTGAAGAATCTCCACAAGAGACTTGGAAGCAGCGCCAGTAGTCCCTCAAGCAGCAGGATCATCGGAACCCACTGGTAGTAGCTGATCATGGTCTTGCTGGAAAACCTGCCGCCGGGAATTGGTCGTTCCATCGGCAGGTAGTAAGTGTTCGTGACCCAGCAGAGGGAGTTGGCGTAGTCGACGTGGCTGTCCGTGAACTGCGCTGGACACCAGCAGTTGATGGGAGAACCGACGAACTGTTTGGTCGTCACTAGGAAGGCAAACGAGACGACGATCATGACGGTGTACAGTCGACTCAGTCGGTCCACATAGTTATCGTCCTTGTGAAGTCGCAGTTCGCCGACGCTCAACGCAGACTTGAACAGTCGCTCCATCGATAAATGGATTCGGAGAAATTAGATTCTGTTAACACTCTCTTACAGGTTGTAAGTCTGTAAGTTAGGTCACAACGCCCCAGCTGACGTATAACTCGCCTCGTCCTCGTCCTCTTCCCATCCTCTCTGTGCAGGAAACAGGTCTTCCTATATATGAAAACAGAATTGTCTTGTGTGAATTTCGTTTAATGTGGCCCTGTTCACATAAATCTGTTACAGGAAAACTGAAGATAGCCTCCTCTCGTAGTTTTCATTGGCAATCTCGGATTTGAGATGTCTGTTCATTTTGTCTTACAAGGAAGAGTGTCGACGTCCGAAAGATGATTTGCTCCCGATTGGCATAAACGGAATCTCTTCTTTACCGTCAATCCTGCAAATAAGGTGCAATTTCAAAAAGAGTATGTTCGGGAAGGAGTCGTCAGTTTAGTTTTGAATGTAAAGCGCGGTGAGTTACAATGTAATGAAAATTTATGGAGCTGATAGACAAATAGTGGAAAACTGGTGAAGCTGTGGATCAGAGAATTTTTGAAAGTGAGGTGGGATTTCATTCCAAAGGTCAGTCTAGTTGTGATATGATTCTATCTTTAAAACCGCAATTGAGAATTGCTGGCTTTATCGTAATCGTAAACTTCAATTTCTAAAGCGCAATTCCCACCAGCTTATTCACGAGCGCTGAGCACCAGCTTATTCACGAGCGCTGAGCACCAGCTTATTCACGAGCGCTTTATTTACTTTTGGGGCCTATATAAGGAGTAGTCCTATAGGCCCTATATTTGGCTTCAGGTCTCGACCTTAAGGTAGGCATAAAGACTGGTGTTGCAATGTTGTTCTGTGAAGCTGAACAACATTAGAACTTCATGTGTCCTGGTGTGCCTTGGCTATGCAACAGAAGCAGTATTAGGCCTACACCCAGGGTCTTGGACGAAGCTCATATAGGCAGTTAGTTTAAAATATACGGGGAGATAGTGATTAAAGAAGAAATTGATTCCCGAGTGATATGAAAGACTCAGGCCGCATTTAGGGGGTGCTGCAGCACCCGGGCCCACAGTTTGAGGGGCCCGCATTTTCGAAAATACATTAAGAATGTCATTGTACTTGTAATTGGACCTCGCGCTGATGGCTATATTTAGGTAATCACAGCACCCGGGCCCGCACTAGCCTTAAATTCATGCGGCCATGGAAATACCGCCTACAGCGGTTGGAATTACCAGATGTTGGCGAATTTCGAGCCACCTATGTACAAAATTAGTTAATTAATAGTAGTAGTAGTAGTAGTAGTAGTAGTAGTAGTAGTAGTAGTAGTAGTAGTAGTAGTAGTAGTAGTAGTAGTAGTAGTAGTAGTAGTAGTAGTAGTAGTAGTAGTAGTAGTAGTAGAAGTAGTAGTAGTAGTAGTAGTAGTAGTAGTAGTAGTAGTAGTAGTAGTAGTAGTAGTAGTAGTAGTAGTAGTGGAAGTAGTAGTATTAGTACTACTACTACTACTACTAGTAGTCATGGGCGCCCGCAGGATTTTTTGCAGGGAGGTCAGTCACAGCCGGGAGCACTGGCGGCGATTTTGTTTGACAGGTGGGGGCACTTTTGAAATGATCTGGGGAAAAAAGTTTTGAACTGATCTGCTCAAGCAGAGGTCAAAAATGTTTTTCCAGAAAAACATTTTATTACTTTTTTCGGTGTTTCTTCTAAATTTGGGCGTCGGATGTATGATTTGTCCCCCGCCCCCACTGTTAAAGGTGGGGATCTTGTCCCCCTCGACCACCGGGTATCGCCGCCCATGGCCGGGAGAGTTATATGTAATATATAAATGTCATTGATTTATTCAAATCAATCACCGAATGCGATTAATACACTGTATATATCTTTTTAAAATGTGTATCATGACGATCGCTAGAGCTCCAGGAGTTGACAGCACAAGGTGACAAGGTGATATATCTTTTCAGCATTCAAAGACACGTAACTCTGTGTGCCCCTCATGTAGGCCTAAACCTTTCGCAGTGGTCTGCACTACATACCGCCAAAGAAAATAATTTTAGCAATAGAGAAGAAATGAATCCAGTACATTTCAGTAAAATAAATTTTGGCCAATGATACAATCTCATTTCTGAAGTTCTGAAGTTTGAACTTTGGAAGAGTGTAACTATACTCAGAGGCCCGGGAAGTGTTTAAAAGTTGTGTGAGCCAACCTCAGCCAAGTAAGCCGCATACATACCTAAGATGGATAAAATTTTCCGTTACCTGATATAATCTATTGGCCTAACTATATTTTTTGTCATTTTTGTCATTTCCTACAACCACTGGAAAAGTGTAAGCCCCTTGCACATCTTTCACTTCCACTTGCTGCGGCGTCCTCGACAGGCGCATCTGAATGCATAAAAAACACACTACACACCCACCCACCTACCAGACACTCCAATCCTCCCATGCATGGATACGCCACTCAAAACGCTCCTCATCCGCCCCAACACTTCGCCCTTCCGTCACCTCATTGCAAAAATTTGCAAATCGCTTTATAGCCGTAGCTGTTCTGCTTCTCTTGAATAAACTCTCACCAGAATTATGACAAATATCAGATCCTTCCTACGAACTCACCAAAACCTTAGCTCTTGTCATCTCTCAACATGGCTTTCACTCAAAACATAAAACACTGCTCCTCCACAGATCGCTATGGTGGATGGAGTTTAGAATTGAAGCGGTGACGGAGGCAAGTGGAAGAGGAGAAAGCAGGTTAATAAGATCTGTGGAGGAGCAGTGTTTTATGTTTTGAGTGAAAGCCATATGGAGAGAGTCTGACTGCCTGCCAGGCCTGCCTGACCCCTTTGCACTTTGATCCCCTGCCTATAGATTTTGTTTGACTGAACGCCTGTGAATAATCTGGTTCCCGCGACCTATGGCTTTTGTGGGCATTGAAGTAATCGCGAGATTACGATTACAAGTAAAAACTGCGAACAAAACGGATTTTTTGTGTGGAATAAAATAAAATTTAAAGGAATATGGCTATCTATAATGTTATTCTGCTTGTCAATTTTTCTGATGCTCAGATTTAGATGAATTATTTTAAAATGCAGTCTCGATTCTCAACAGTTTAGTTGTAGGCCTACTTACCATCATATCTTCCAGCTGGTGACTCGGAAAACGGCAGATAAGTTTAAATTACTAGATATTATCAATTTTATTAATTTAAAATTTAGTTACAATCCTCTGTATTCTTGAATAGGGCCTACAATGATGGGATCTCGAAATGAACTGATCTAGTCTCTCTCTCCTCCCAATCTGAAAGCCCATGAATAAATATTATATATATATATATATATATATATATATATATATATTACAGCTGTCTTAATAATTAGTTGTCTCGTGTCTTATCTCTATGTCCAAGTCCAACCACTCTCTCTCTTCAGTCTTGTAGGATGATATATTGCACGTGTCACCATCCTCCGCCTTTGAACCATGCAAAGAGAAACCCAAGCTATCTTTCAACAGTTAACACCTGTTTAACCTTTCAGACCGAGATACGGTTTCCAGTATCCATGATTCTCTGGGCAGTCGCCTTAGCTTGCTGACCCAAAGGTCAGGGCTGGCATTGGCCGGCTCTAGGTAGGTTCCATTAGGCCTACTGTGTCATTTCTATTAATTCTATAGTGCATCAACTCTAGGGTTTCTCGTCAACAGCCTACTGCTGTTGCTTTGAAACTCAGAGAGTAAGGTTTTCAGTATCCATGATTCTCTTGGCAGTCACATCATGATTTCCAGGGGGGTCACGCGACCCCCCTTGACCTATGCTGCGGGCGCCCATGCTAGTAGTAGTAGTAGTAGTAGTGGTGGTGGTGGTGGTAGTAGTAGTAGAGTAGTAGTAGTAGTAGTAGTAGTAGTAGTAGTAGTAGTAGTAGTAGTAGTAGTAGTAGTAGTAGTAGTAGTAGTAGTAGTAGTAGTAGTAGTAGTAGTAGGCTAGTAGTTGTAGTAGTAATAATGTACATTTAAGTGTACCATTCGCGACATAGACCCTACGTCGCATGCGACAAAATGTACATTCGTTACATACGGCAGAATTACGATAGATGGGGCCTTAGTAACCAGTCACCTATAGAAGAGCAAGCAAAGCGTTGTGTCGATATAAGCACATGGAGTATTGACGACAGCGAACACTGACATTAACGAGAGGGCGTATACCGGACAATGTAGTGAAGCGAAGCGAAACACTTCGTGGCCACGCCGAATAGCAATCGCTGACTTCGTATTTATGCATGCCTTATATAAAATAAAATAATAATAATCTTTTTCTTTACAGTAAAAGCACATGATAACAGTTTTACAGGAGTCGAGCACAACTGTTTAAACGGCAGCCAAAAGGCGCCAATCACGGCCTACTATTCATTTAACCACCGCCGCCACCTAGCGAGTGCTGAATAAACCTTACGGGGTGTAGCCTACTGGGTTCGATCTCGATACCTACTGCTCTTCACGCCAGTGTGTTATCCATTACTCTAGTAGTAGAGTAGTAGTAGTAGTAGTAGTAGTAGTAGTAGTAGTAGTAGTAGTAGTAGTAGTAGTAGTAGTAGTAGTAGTAGTAGTAGTAGTAGTAGTAGGCTAGTAGTTGTAGTAGTAATAATGTACATTTAAGTGTACCATTCGCGACATAGACCCTACGTCGCATGCGACAAAATGTACATTCGTTACATACGGCAGAATTACGATAGATGGGGCCTTAGTAACCAGTCACCTATAGAAGAGCAAGCAAAGCGTTGTGTCGATATAAGCACATGGAGTATTGACGACAGCGAACACTGACATTAACGAGAGGGCGTATACCGGACAATGTAGTGAAGCGAAGCGAAACACTTCGTGGCCACGCCGAATAGCAATCGCTGACTTCGTATTTATGCATGCCTTATATAAAATAAAATAATAATAATCTTTTTCTTTACAGTAAAAGCACATGATAACAGTTTTACAGGAGTCGAGCACAACTGTTTAAACGGCAGCCAAAAGGCGCCAATCACGGCCTACTATTCATTTAACCACCGCCGCCACCTAGCGAGTGCTGAATAAACCTTACGGGGTGTAGCCTACTGGGTTCGATCTCGATACCTACTGCTCTTCACGCCAGTGTGTTATCCATTACTCTACGGGCCCCCCCCCGTACATATATATAATACAATGATATGTATGTTAGTTCGCATGTATGTCTAGGCCTATGTCATATTTCCACGGGTCTATATGGACGATGGCCAACTACAACACAGACAGCTAAGCAGCTATAATGAGCAGCCACTCCTATAGAATCAGTTGATCAAAAAGTTTAATCATGACGTTTATGGCAGAGCTAATGATGATATATGCTGAGCCATGAGTTGCGTGGCGTAGACTTAAAACTCACTAGAGGTCTATTCAGCGAAGTAGAGATCATGGACTGAAGATGATTCCGTGTAAAGACAAAGTCTCTGTCACTGACACGATATCAAGTGAACAGATTATGCTGCGCTATATCAGGGATGCCGTCGTGTAAACGTACCTTTCGATGACCTGAAGAACATTCTAAGCTACGAACAGCAACCTCATCGAAACCAGAAAGTCTGCAAAGACTTATACGAGAAGCGATACTTGAGACGACGAGTCCAACCAACATCCGATCGTCAACTGATCTCCGCATCCAGTCACATATCGTTCGCTACAGCAGCAGCAGCAGCAGCAGCAGCAGCAGCAGCAGCAGCAGCAGCAATGGCACTTGGCGCCCGATGTATAGAGTGAAGACACATTCAGCAGCAGCAGCATCGACGCATGCGCACTGGCAGCGACCGATGAATCACTTGGAAGTCGTCGTCTGCCTTGCACTAGGCCCCTACGTATACGGTACATTCATTGACTCGACGAAGGAGTGACACACACATGATGACGACGACGACGACGACGACGAACGCACAGCAGCAACGATGACGAATACTCGTCGTCTGAAGATGGCAGACGGACTGAATGACAGGTAGACACACAGACGCAGACAGACAGACATGCAGACAGATCTATGCACACAGAGAGAAGAGGACAGAGAAGAAGCGATAAAGCAAACACACACACACACACACACACACAAAGATTGATGTGTATATATATATACTCATTATATTTGCACAGAATATATAAAATCATACACCCGTGTAAATGCGCCTCCTCTCTGTCTCTCTTTCCCTGTCTCTGTGTCTCTTTCTATCTCTGCCTGCTTGTCTGTCTATACTATAGCTCGTTGTCTGAGTCACAGTCCTTATAAGTCGGTCCTCATCGTCTGCAGGTCGACGACGATTCAGAAGAAGGAATTTTTACGACAGTGCGCTACGATTAGGCCTACAGAACTATACGCACCAATGCAAGCAGAAAGACAACAGTCACTGTCACATGCAGATACATTCACACATACGCATTCATACACGTATATATGTAGGTCATATGCATACATACTGCACATACATATATACGTCTTCGTGTATTATAGCGCCTCTCGCGGTATAGACCATTCAGAACAAGCAGGATTTACGGTGAGAAAAGGAAGAACGCTACCAGAGAGAATGGTGGTCCGGACAGAAGGAGGAAGTCGGTTCCAAAGTGATGGACCTATGCAGGCAAAGGACCTGGATTGAGCCATAGTAGTCCTGACACGAGGAACTATAGGAGGTCAAGACGATCAGAAGATCGGAGAGGACGCAGCGAAGCAGCAGAATGAGGGCGCCGAATTAGATCACGCAAGTAGGCCTACTGTGGAGCAAGACCCAGTTGAGACTTAAGCACATGAATAAGCACTCTGAATTGTATACGGGCAGAGAGAGGGAGCCAATATAGTTGTTTAACCATGAAGGTGGAGATATGAGAGAACCGAGGGAGACGGGCAATGCTTCATTAATATTCTGTTCTTGGTCAAACTTATGTCCTTTACATTCTTTTTACCTCTGGCATTCACTCTCTCTTCTCTAAGCATCTTGCATCTGGCCATCTCTATGCTGGTGATATGCAAACTTATGTCCATGGTTCCCAGCTGACCAACTTCTTCTTGTTCGATCTATTGACTCCCTTTCTCGAGATCTTCGTTCTTGGATGTTCTCTAATCGGTTGAATCTTAATCCCTCGAAAACCCAACTCATTTGGTTTGGCACGAAGCAGCATTTATCTAAACTTGATTTCTCACTTCTCTCAGCTCACTTTCCGAACTTATACTCTACGAATGTCCGCGACCTGGGGTCACCTTAGACAGTTCACTAACCTTTGAATTACCTCTCACCTCTCCTTACTTACTCGCACTTATTACTACCACTTGAGGAGACTGCGAGTTATCCGTCGGATCGACGGATAACTCTCCTTCTGGTTTCACTACCATTATCCATGCATTCATCTGTTGCCGCATTGATTATTGTAATTCTTTACTGGTATAGGCCTTCCGAAAGTCCGTCTTTCTGCCCTTCAATCGGTACTTAACGCGGCTGCTCGCCTCGTTGCTCATTGTTCTCGATTTTCGTCCATCTACACTTACATGATTGACATCTTGCATTGGCTTCCTGTCTCCGCTCGTATCCACTTCAAGATCATAACACTAGAATCTAAGGTGCAACAGGGCTTAGCTCCAGCCTACATTTGTGACCTGATGTTCCCCGGGTGAGGTCTGCTATGGCTCAGTCTCGCTCTTTCGCTGTCATGGGCCCAGTCCTATGGAACTTGCTTCCCTTGATGCTGGTGGGATCCTACTTACTAAGTTCTCTCTCTCTCTGCTGTTCATCGTTTAAAATCTTTTCTGCGTCCGCGAAGCTCACACGCTGACAGCGCGATCTGAGAATAGTTCGCACTGTGAGAGGCGCTTTATAAATTCCCAGGTACCACACCATACCATTTTATTAATGCTACTATTACAGACTCCCAAACCGAACACTTAACGGTGTGATTATTGTTATTATTAATACTATTATTATCAGGTCTAAGCATAACCTTTCTCATCGTCAGTGAAGACACTGATCCGGGTCTGAAGTGGCGCTATATAAGTTCATGATTACAATTACAATTACAACGTATATTATTTTATTAAAAGAGGATTTAAACGTTTACGAGCGATGCTATTATATTGACGTCATTTCGTTTCCGTGTTGATGACGTCATCGTCTTTGTCTCTCTCTCTCTAGCTTTCATTGTATTGAATCCATCGACGTATATTGGGATGGTTGAATCTGACGATCACAGATTTGCAGGGCTGTAGTGGTAATATTAGGCTATTAGGCGTCTCTTCGGGGATTTACTTCTCTGCGTGGTTCGTGACGACCTCTTGAATGAACGACGCTTTTGTTTCGTTTTACGATTCTATTATACCTGGGACTAAGATTGCAATCTTAATCCCAGATTATACGATGATAGATTCTGAACAGTATATTACAGCATCTGGAGACCTGACTGTCAATACAACGTATCTGTACTCTGAGGAACCTGCTGGCTAACCTGTCTCTCTTGGCGAATCTTTCGCTGCCGTTTCTCTTCTCTTTCCCTTCGCTTGTATGCTTTCTGTCCCTTTCTCCCCCTCCGTCTAGGCTTCCCTCTTATGCGTCGGTTTTCCATCACTCCACTTCCCAATTGTGCTCGTCCTCTTTCGTGTTCACTTCTACACCCTCATACCTACGACTTCTTCGCTGTCAGCCTGGAACCCTCTTCAGCTATATATAACTACCATCCGTCAACCAGTTCTAGATTCCTTCCTGTAAGTCTTGTGAATTGGACCTATTGCCCCCGTTTTTACTTAAAGATTTCATCGATGATTTTGTTCCGATTTTGTAATTACTCTGTAATTCCTCCATGGCCCAGGGTTCTGTTCCGGTCTCCCACAAGCAGTGTTATTTAAGTTTCAGTTAACTTTTCAGTTTCAGTTATAGTTTTAGTTTTGCTAAAACTTTCCAGTTTAGTTTTAGTTGTAGTTTTCAGATCTTTTCAGTTTTAGTTTTAGTTTCAGTTTTCAAAACTTTCTAGTTTCAATTTAGTTTTGTGCGCATTCCACAGAAGCAACTGAATTTCATTTTTTATTAATGACATTCATTCATTTTGATTAGCTTTCATGGTCAAATCACATCATTGATGATTGACTGCATTTGAAAAATAGGCTAATAGTCCAGGCTTGGAATTTAAAAAAGTCTCTAGAAATGACTGCAAGAAGCAAATCATAACAATTTGCTACTAGGTGTTTCTAGACTAATTTGACCCAGCTGAAAACGAAAATCGCGGTTAGCAAGCTGGAGTTTTACCGGTTGCATGGGAAAACAAGATGGCGACCAAAATGGCTCTAACGCCAGCCTCATCAGGATGGAGTGTGATGAAGAAGGTGTTCACGCACCAGTGTGGTCTACAAATGATCCTGTGCCACAGTCGTGTATAGAGTTTGTCTACTGTAAATCATGCAAAGTTGATAAGTGTCGCACCAAGCGCTCAGTGTTATTTAAGTTTCAGTTAACTTTTCAGTTTCAGTTATAGTTTTAGTTTTGCTAAAACTTTCCAGTTTAGTTTTAGTTGTAGTTTTCAGATCTTTTCAGTTTTAGTTTTAGTTTCAGTTTTCAAAACTTTCTAGTTTCAATTTAGTTTTGTGCGCATTCCACAGAAGCAACTGAATTTCATTTTTTATTAATGACATTCATTCATTTTGATTAGCTTTCATGGTCAAATCACATCATTGATGATTGACTGCATTTGAAAAATAGGCTAATAGTCCAGGCTTGGAATTTAAAAAAGTCTCTAGAAATGACTGCAAGAAGCAAATCATAACAATTTGCTACTAGGTGTTTCTAGACTAATTTGACCCAGCTGAAAACGAAAATCGCGGTTAGCAAGCTGGAGTTTTACCGGTTGCATGGGAAAACAAGATGGCGACCAAAATGGCTCTAACGCCAGCCTCATCAGGATGGAGTGTGATGAAGAAGGTGTTCACGCACCAGTGTGGTCTACAAATGATCCTGTGATTATTAGCTTTCATGGTCAAATCACATCATTGATGATTGACTGCATTTGAAAAATAGGCTAATAGTCCAGGCTTGGAATTTAAAAAAGTCTCTAGAAATGACTGCAAGAAGCAAATCATAACAATTTGCTACTAGGTGTTTCTAGACTAATTTGACCCAGCTGAAAACGAAAATCGCGGTTAGCAAGCTGGAGTTTTACCGGTTGCATGGGAAAACAAGATTAGCTTTCATGGTCAAATCACATCATTGATGATTGACTGCATTTGAAAAATAGGCTAATAGTCCAGGCTTGGAATTTAAAAAAGTCTCTAGAAATGACTGCAAGAAGCAAATCATAACAATTTGCTACTAGGTGTTTCTAGACTAATTTGACCCAGCTGAAAACGAAAATCGCGGTTAGCAAGCTGGAGTTTTACCGGTTGCATGGGAAAACAAGATGGCGACCAAAATGGCTCTAACGCCAGCCTCATCAGGATGGAGTGTGATGAAGAAGGTGTTCACGCACCAGTGTGGTCTACAAATGATCCTGTGCCACAGTCGTGTATAGAGTTTGTCTACTGTAAATCATGCAAAGTTGATAAGTGTCGCACCAAGCGCTGCTCCTGTCGAAGTGCGAACTTGCCATGTACACATAGGCCTATGTGCAATTGCATTCACTGCAACAATGCTTGAAATAGCTGGAGTCTATATCAGTCAAGTCATGAACATAAATATTGCATACGTAATGTATAACATGGTTCAACTGCAATCACAAGATATAAAAATTTAATGTATTTGACCAAGAAAACACTACTCCAGACCGGCCGCCATTTTGTCCGCCATTTTGTTTTATAGCCATTTGAAGACATTGGCCGCCATTTTGTCCGTCATTTTCTTTTGCGGCAGTGCTACATATGTGTCTTTAATTCCATCACATTCCTTGATTCGGAAAATGTTAATTTAGATTCTAACATCATGTTTCCATCGCATACATAACTTAACTCATAGCCAAATGAAGATACGGGCCACCATTTTGGCCGCCATCTTGTTTTACCATTCAACCGCTAAAAATCCAGCTTACTAACCGCCATTTTTCGTTTTCAGCAGGGTCAAATTAGTCTAGAAACACCTAGAAGCAAATTCAAATTGTTACATGATTTCCTTCTAACAAGGTCATTTTGAGATTCCAGGCCTAGTCTATTACCGCTAACGAGAAATCTGACAGAGAAAGGACTCAAACGGATGTTTGCTTAAGCGATATTGCTTTCAGAAATATGCGCCGATCAGTATGTGTGCAGCTAACCGTTGCAGACATGTCTGCCACTCGGTCTGTGCGCCACACAAGAAAAATTAATTCAGTTTTCAACTTTCAAGTTTAGTTTTAGTTTTAGTTTTGTACTTTTCAGTTTAGTTTTAGTTTCAGTTTTCAGAACTTTTCAGTTTTAGTTTTAGTTTCAGTTAACTGAATTAGAACTTTTCAGTTAACTTAAAGTCACTTTCAGTTTTAGTTAACTTAAATAACACTGCTGTAAAGAGGCACTGCAAGATTTCGCCTGTGAAGAGGTGCTGGATGATGTCGCCTGTGATGAGGCGCTGGATGATGCCGCCTGTGGAGAGGCGCGGTATCATGTCGCCTGTGAAGAGGCGCCGGATGATGGCGCCTGGGAAGAGGCGCTGCATGATGTCGCCTGTGAAGAGGCGCTGCATGATGTTGTCTCTGAAGAGGCGCTGCATGATGTCGCCTGTGATGAGGCGCTGGATGATGTCGACTGTAAAGAGGCACTGCAAGATTTCGCCTGTGAAGAGGTGCTGGATGATGTAGCCTGTGAAGAGGCGCTAGATTATGTCGTCCTAAAAAGGTTGCTTGACGATGTCGCCTTTATAACGGTGCCGGAGGGTGGATGGGAAGAGGCGCTAGATGATGTCGCCTGGGAAGAGGCGCTGGATGATGCCACCTGTGAAGAGGTACTGGATGGTGTAACCCTTGAAAGGGTGCTTGATGATGTCGCCTTTATAAAGGTGCCGGAGGGTGTCGCCCATGGAGAGGCGCTGGATAATGTTGCCCGTATAAGGGCACTGGAGGATGTCGCCTCTGTAAATGCACTGGAAGATGTCGCCTGTGAAGACGCGCTGAATTATGTCGCCTGTGAAGAGGCGCTGCATGATGTTGCCTGTGATGAGGCGCTGCATGATGTTGTCTCTGAAAAGGCGCAGCATGATGTCGCCTGTGAAGAGGCGCTGATGATGTCGCCTGTGAAGAGGCACTGCATGATGTCGCCTGTAAAGAGGTGCTGGATGATGTCGCCTGTGAAGAGGCGCCGGATGATGCCGCCTGTGAAGAGGCGCTGGATGATGCCACCTGTGAAGAGGTACTGGATGATGTAACCCTTATAAGGGTGCTTGATGATGTCGCCTTTATAAATAAAAAATAAATAAATAAAAGGTGCCGGAGGGTGTCGCCCATGGACAGGCACTGGAGGATGTCGCCTCTGTAAATGTACTGGAAGATGTCGCCTGTGAAGAGGCGCTGAATTATGTCGCCTGTGAAGAGTCGCTGCATGATTTTGTCTGTGAAGAGGCGCTGGATGATGCCGCCTGTGAAGAGGCACTGCATGATGTCGACTGTAAAGAGGCACTGCAAGATGTCGCCTGTGAAGAGGCGCTGCATGATGTCGCCTGTGAAGAGGCGCTGATGAAGTCGCCTGTGAAGAGGCGCTGGATGATGCCGCCTGTGAAGAGGCTCTGGACGATGGCGCCTGTGAAGAGGCGCTGATGATGTCGCCTGTGAAGAGGCGCTGAATCATGTCGCCTGTGAAGAGGCTCTGGATGAAATCGCCTGTGAAGAGGCGCTAGATGATGTCGCCTGTGGAGGCGCTGGATGATGTAACCCTTATAAGGGTGCTTGATGATGTCGCCTTTATAAAGGTGCAGGAGGGTGTCGCCCATGGAGAGGCGCTGGATAATGTCGCCCGTATAAGGGCAATGGAGGATGTCGCTTCTGTAAATGTACTGCATGATGTCGCGTGTGAAGAGGCGCTGGATGATGTAGCTTGTGAAGAGGCGCTAGATGATATCGCTTGTGGAGATGCGCTGCATGATGTCGCCTGTAAAGAGGCGCTGGATGATGCTGCATATGAAGAGGCGCTGGATGATGTCGACTTTGGAGATGCAATGGATGATGTCGCCCTTATAAAGTTGCTTGATGATGTCGCTTTTGTAAAGATGCTGGATGATGTCGCGTGCGTTACATGATGTAGTCTCTGAAGAGGCGCAGCATGATGTCGCCTGTGAAGAGGCGCTGGATGATGTAGCCTGTGCTGATACGCTGGATGATATCTTTCTTACAAGGGTGCTTGATGATGTCGCCTTTATAAAGGTGCCTGAGGGTGTCGCCCATGCAGAGGCGCTGGATAATGTCGCCTTTATAGGGGTACTGGAGGATGTCGCCTTTGTAAAGGTGCTGGAGGTTGTCGCCTGTGAAGAGGCGCTGAATCATGTCGCCTGTGATGTATCGCTGCATGATGTCTCCTGTGAAGAGGCGCTGGATGATGTCGCCTGTGAAGAGGAGCTGAATGAATACACCTGTGAAGAGGCGCTGGATGATGTCGCTCTTATAAGGGTGCTTGATGATGTCGGATTTATAAAGGTGCCGGAGAATGTTGCCCATGGAGAGACACTAAATAATGTCGCCTATCATCAGGTGGCAGCTTTTGTAACGGTGCTGGCGGATGTCGGTGAAGAGGCGCTGAATCATGTCGCCTGTGAAGAAGCGCTGAATCATGTCGCCTGTGAAGAGGCGCTGATGATGTCGCCTGTGAAGAGGCGCTGGATGATGTCGCCTGTGAAGAGGCGCTGATGATGTCGCCTGTGAAGAGGCGCTGAATCATGTCGCCTGTGAAGAGGCGCTTAATCATGTCGCCTGTGAAGAGGCGCTGATGATGTCGCCTGTGAAGAGGCGCTGGATGATGTCGCCTGTGAAGAGGCGCTGAATCATGTCGCCTGTGAAGAGGCGCTTAATCATGTCGCCTGTGAAGAGGCGCTGATGATGTCGCCTGTGAAGAGGCGCTAGACGATGTCGCCTGTGGAGGCGTTGGATGATGTAACCCTTATAAGGGTGCTTGATGATGTCGCCTTTATAAAGGTGCCGGAGGGTGTCGCCCATGGATAGGCGCTGCATCATGTCGCTTGTGAAGAGGCGCTGGAGGATGTCGCCTTTGTAAAGGTGCTGGAGGATGTCGCCTGTGAAAAGGCGCTGGATGACGTCGCCTGTGAAGAAGCGCTGGATGATGTAGCCTTTGAACAGGCTCTGGATGATGTCGCCTGTGAAGAGGCTCTGGATGATGTTGCCTAAGAAGAGGCGCTGCATGATGTAGCCTGTGAAGAGGCTCTGGATGATGCCGCATTCCAATTATTCTCGCCGTAAATTACACCCGCCTTGACAACTGCTCTGCCTCTCCTGATCTGGTACGCTGGAAATCGGACTTGGACGAACTCGAGTGCACTCGAGACTAAGACCTTGGTCTCGAGACCAAGACCTTGGTCTCGAGGACAACAAGACTGGGGGACAGAGAGTAGTCCAAAAGAGGTCCGAGTCCGGTCTCCAGAAGGTCAAACCAAATCAGTTTGCATTTGGAGTTATTTTGTTTGAATAAAATTAAAGATTCATTGTTTAATTAAAATAGCGAGTAGTCCGACTTTACATTTTTTTTAGTAAGGAATAGCATGATTTTGTGATTTTTGGGTATTTTTCTCGGTTTTGGTCTTGAGTTTCAAAGTCTTGGTCTTGGTCTTGATGTTCAAGGTCTTGGTCTTATAGAACGGCGCTGTAGAAGTCATTAGATTCAATGAGATTAGTTGGAGAAGCGCCATCGAAATCCTACATCAAGAGAACCGGAAATCTGAGTACTGTGACTCCGATGTAATCCTTTAGGATAACTTCCATACCGTGAAGCGGACCTCGAGCTATGGTCCAGCTCAGGGTGGGAATTGTGGGAGTTTGGGGTTCAACCCCCTAGTCTTTCTAAGGATCCCACAGCAGGTAACCAAATTTATCGTGGAAAGTTACGTTACACGAAGCCCACCCCCTCAGAACTCGATTGAATAGCGACACAGGGCTGATACGGGCGAGCGACTCGCGAAGATCTCCATCCACCCCCCTCGGCCGCACCAACTCCAAAGACGAGAAATCGGACACCCGTCAAACGGCCAATCACACCGTGACTTCAATCAATAACCGGTTCACTCCGGTTAACAAGGCGGCTCTGCAAGAATTATAGGGATAACAGAGATCGAGGGCAATGAAGATAGGCCTATGCAATAGGCTACAACTTATATTTATAATGCGCCTTAATCAGTCTTACTCAAAGGACGCGTACTCAAAGATATAGGCCTACATGAACTAAGGAATATCCCATTTCTGTGAAATTCATACAATGCCGAATGCACGCGTATTTCAGTTTCCTAAGTCTATAGTAAAGTTTTGATAAATGACACGTGTCACACGCACGAATTAGTCCGTTGGCTTATGTCACAAAAAAGAAAGGGAACAGAGATTTTGGGTAGAATCTTGGCAATGATGTTTAAATTAATGATATTTTAGTTCTGAAGCAGAAAAAATTTGTTGCCAATTTTTCTGTCATGGTTTAGGCCCCCTAGCGGACGTTTTAACATGACGTCATATCCGCACCTTAAAAACTGCCAATTAGTCAGTCAGCTTGGTGTAGAAATTGATAACTTGATGTTGGAAGCATGACATTTGGCACATGGTAACAACATACGATGAAGAAAATTATTACCTATATAGGGCCACCGCAGATTTGCCTTCTGGCCTCAGTGGCAGCCATTTTCCAAGATGGCCGACCGAAAATAGAGATTTTTCAATATCTCAGCTTCTAGTTCACTTAGAATCGTAATCTTGGTGTCTAAACATACATATTTATGGGCAAGGGTTTCAATAGAACTAATTGCAATCACTTACCTATAATAGAAAAGCTAATTGCGGTAGCCATCTTGAAGTTAAGGTGACCTGAAAGGGGCAGTCCGGTTCAATATATGAACCAATTGCTCATTAACCGATATAAGCATGAAATGTGGTACATCGTATGAACATGACCTAAGGGAATTTTGAAGCTATAGGGCCATCACAGATTTGCCTTCTGGCCTCAATGGCAGCCATTTTCCAAAATGGCCGACCGAAAATAGAGATTTTTCAATATCTCAGCTTCTAGTTTACTTCGAATCGGGACCTTCATGGCTAAACATACATATTTAGGGGCAAGCGTTCCCATAGAACTAATTGCAATTACTTACCGACAAGAGAAAAATTAATTGTGGTAGCCATCTTGATGTTAAGGTGACCTTAAAATCATGATTATAATTTATTTGTTAAGCATTCAGTAGGCCTAGTTTGGGCAAGGATTGCTAGGAAACTAACCATTTCTGAAACTTGTGGATGTGTTCATGTTCATGTGGAAATAAACAACTTATGGCATATCAGCAATTCAGCATGTTACTAATGTTCTCGTAAATGTACATTGAACAAAATATTACAGCTAGTCCACATTTCGGAACCAGCGTCCAGACAAAGCATTAACCACAGAGTTATATAAAATCGTTCACGTCATCAACGGTCACATAGTCCTCTACACATACAGAGACCAGCACACTGTTGAGCAGTTATCATACATTTGCGCTATGCCCTATAGTATACAGCCCTTCTCGAAGCCACATCTGAGCAGTTCTGTCGAGAAGCTTTGGCGAGTGTTGTCCACTTTACTTCCCAGCCTTCTTTGATCGTTTGCAGGCAACCCCTTTCACCCGGACATGGTAGCTTTGGAACAGCTGGGAACATTTGTGCCCAGACATGACCTGCCTGGTTGGCAGCGCTCTTGGTGTGTTCAACATGTGCAGCTTAAGTTGGTGGAAGGCCATCCACTGATCTGCCTTTCTGTGAGAACAGCTGCTTCCGTACCTCATTCGCCTTCTCCTCACTGCTTGCAGGGCTAACACTCACCATCACCTTCGAATATGGGCAACTTGCGGCTAGGAACCAAATCAGACATAGTGAACTCCTACTTCAACAGATGACGCCATCCCATATATCCAGCCAGGCCTTTCACTGGGCATACTTACGTTTGATTGTGTTATCCTGGACGAAGCAGTCATTGTTAGGATGCTGAAGCCTGACACTGCATGCACATGCACACATTGTAGGCCTACCTGGCATCTTGTTGGTGTTAGCCATAGCAGCAGTTCAGCAGCTCAGCGTTGACGAACTATGGGTTGGCCTTTCTTCAGGCAAAGTTCGAGATAACTACCAACCCATGAGATGGCACGTGCCCTTGGCCTAGAGAAGTGCGTAGTCTTGCCATTCCTACACGCATTTAGCGAATGTGACACAGTATCATTCTTTGCCGGCCGTGGAAAAAGGACTGTGTGGGACATTTGAAAGATATTCAACTACGTTGCCCCAGCCTCTGCACCTTAGCATCAACTCCCAACTCTGTTGATGGTCAGCTCGATGTACTGGAGCGCTTTGTAGTTCTTCTGTATGACTGTGCGAGCAGTGAGTAGAAGGTGAATGAGGTACGGAAGCATCTGTTCTCACAGAAAGGCAGATCAGTGGATGGCCTTTCACCAACTTAAGCTGCACATGTTGAACACACCAAGAGCGCTGCCAACCAGGCAGGTCATGTCTGGGCACAAATGTTCCCAGCTGTTCCAAAGCTACCATGTCCGGGTGAAAGGGGTTGCCTGCAAACGATCAAAGAAGGCTGGGAAGTAAAGTGGACAACACTCGCCAAAGCTTCTCGACAGAACTGCTCAGATGTGGCTTCGAGAAGGGCTGTATACTATAGGGCATAGCGCAAATGTATGATAACTGCTCAACAGTGTGCTGGTCTCTGTATGTGTAGAGGACTATGTGACCGTTGATGACGTGAACGATTTTATATAACTCTGTGGTTAATGCTTTGTCTGGACTCTGGTTCCGAAATGTGGACTAGCTGTAATATTTTGTTCAATGTACATTTACGAGAACATTAGTAACATGCTGAATTGCTGATATGCCATAAGTTGTTTATTTCCACATGAACATGAACACATCCACAAGTTTCAGAAATGGTTAGTTTCCTAGCAATCCTTGCCCAAACTAGGCCTACTGAATGCTTAACAAAGAAATTATAATCATGATTTTAAGGTCACCTTAACTTCAAGATGGCTACCACAATTAATTTTTCTCTTGTCGGTAAGTAATTGCAATTAGTTCTATGGGAAAGCTTGCCCCTAAATATGTATGTTTAGTCATCAAGGTCACGATTCGAAGTGAACTAGAAGCTGAGATAATGAAAAATCTTTATTTGTGGTCGGCCATTTTGGAAAATGGCTGCCACTGAGGCCAGAAGGCAAATCTGTGATGGCCCTATAGCTTCAAAATTCCCTTAGGTCATGTTCATACGATGTACTACATTTCATGGTTGTATCAGTTTATGAGCAACTGGTTAATATTTGCACCGGACTGCCCCTTTCAGGTCACCTTAACTTCAAGATGGCTACCGCAATTAGCTTTTCTAATATAGGTAAGTGATTGCAATTAGTTCTATTGAAACCGTTGCCCATAAATATGTATGTTTAGACACCAAGATTACGATTCTTATAAGTGAACTAGAAGCTGAGATATTGAAAATCTTTATTTTTCGGTCGGCCATCTTGGAAAATGGCTGCCACTGAGGCCAAAAGGCAAATCTGCGGTGGCCCTATATAGGATATAATTTTCTTCATCGTATGTTGTTACCATGTGCCAAATTTCATGCTTCCAACATCAAGTTATCAATTTCTACACCAAGCTGACTGACTAATTGGCAGTTTTTAAGGTGCGGATATGACGTCATGCTAAAACGTCCGCTAGGGGGCCTAAACCATGACAGAAAAATTGGCAACAAATTTTTTCTGCTTCAGAACTAAAATATCATTAATTTAAACATCATTGCCAAGATTCTACCCAAAATCTCTGTTCCCTTACATAAGCCAACGGACTAAATAGCCTACACACGTAAACGTCTGTTAAAACTGAAAGTACACTCTGTAGTACATATATATACACACCTAATATTCTATAAAATATTCAGACAGCATCTGTCAGCTATAACTAGGCCAATGTCATTGAGAGTTGCAGAGCGGCCCTGCAACTCCGATAGGCCTATATATCTGCAGGTCCATTGTTCGATAAGGACCGAACATAGCATTCGATAAAAGCGAGACTTCGATATTAGCAGGTTCGATAAAATGCTATATTTGCATGTGCTTGCATTGTTTGTGGCCAGGCCATTTACTCGATAGTCGATATAACCGGAAGTTCGAAATACCGAAGTTCGATATGCCGAAGTTTTGCTGTATCAAGAAATGGACCGCGTACACGTGCTTGGGACTACTGTAACGCACTGCAACCAAACTCTGCTATGCTGTCTCTCATGGGCGGCGACCCCGGGATCGGGGGTTGAGGGTGACAAGACCCCACCTTTGAGAGTGGGGGGCGCTATAGAGTTGTCTCTAGGGAATGTAATCCCGGGATCCCGGAACATTTTTCAATCCCGTAATCCCGGGATTGACAAACGTGGAATCCCGTATTTTCGGGATTACAAAAAATTCGGATTTTTGGATTAAAATTATTTTATCCACTGTATAATTCTTCCTTAAGGCTTGGGCAACGGACGCTAATTACGGCAGATAAGCAGCAACGACGGTACGAGCCCTAGTACAGACTACTGACCGACTCTGGCTGCTTTAATATCAAGGTGCTGCTGTGCACTCCTCCCGCAGCGGTGCTGCGCTGGTCACCTGTCGTTCTCAGACCTCATTCCCAGCCGTGGGATCGCTATCAACTATCAAGATCTTTCCACTCAGAAACACCCCACCCCAAGTTAATTAGCCTCCGAGGACCAAACAAGCGGGCCAACCTGTTAGTGGCGAAACCTTGATCAAGTATCAACCAAGCCCTACTGCTGTCAAGTGCCTCTGCCTATGCTCTGAGTCATCAGTATTTGGAGATTGTACTACATGTATTGACACTTCACGCTTCTTGCGATTAATTTTATCGTAAATAACTCCTAACGAACGCTTAAACTTTTCGTTATTTAAGGTTACATGTTTATAACACATCGGCACAACGTTCTTAAAACCAACCTCTATAATACACAACCGCGTAGCAGTATTAAATATACATTTATGCTATAGGTGGGAAAATTTATCATTGCATAAAGTATAATCCCGGGATCCCGGGATTGATTAATTTCTAATCCCGTAATCCCGGGATTGACAGAATGCTCCGGGATTACATTCCCTAGTTGTCTCCCATATTTTGAAGACACCCCAAAAAAGGTCAAAAAATTTTGTCACCTCTTTTTTGATCAGACTAAAGTGTTCCGGGTCCCCCTCACCTGTCAAACAAGATCGCCGCCAGTGCTGTCTCCTCGGCTTGACCTCCCCAAATTCTGACCTGGCACCGGAATGGACAAAACAACCTGGCTAGGTCCTACGGCAGATTTTATGTAATATTGCACTGGCGTCTACAACTGGTCTCCCTGATGCGGCTTTTGTGTGGTGCTGAGAAATTTAGAAGATTTACATTACATTCTGCGAAGCATACGTCTACGAGTAGAGAGGTCTGATGGCTTTGCCTTCATAACCAAAGAACGGTCTGATAGCTGAAAGAGCAACTATTTGACACTACCATGGTGAACAACTGAACATGATCCATCCCATCACTTATTATTGCAAAACACATATTTCTTCTGCATAGTTCAGTTCACCTATTTACTCACATGGAAGATGTTGACCAGCGAGATATAACAGTCTGACGATACGCTTTAGATCGATTGCACATGGAGACCGTAGAGTAAAAAAGCAAACGTGCCAGCTGTGTACCTTGTCCATCACATCTCAAAATTTCTTAAGCGCCACCTCATCAATGTAGAGCCTCCTATGCATAATGAAGACTCTTCTCTTGCGTCACATTTCGGGTCATTCTAGGCATAGGCGTAATTTGTGGGGAGTACGATGGGTACTCGAACCCCCACTTTTTGGACTGGGGTACCATACCCCCCACTTTTTAAACAATACCAATCAATATTTTATTATTGAGCCTTCCCAGAGATCGCAGTCTCTGCCTTGCTTCGTGTAATTTTTTAGTTAAGCTTCATCCTTAACTACAAATTTTATTTAAACTAAAAGTTAGCAACTTTTTAGTTAACTATTGCCCATCACTGGATATTTGGGAGTAGTATCCAGTTTAGACTTAAGGACAAGAACAAGAATTAGTGCTACAGAAATGCTGCAATTACAGTCCAAATTAGCATAAGTTGCCCTACAATGAACAACACCATCTTCAAAGACCGTCTTTACTGCTAGCCAGTACTCTCTTTTCATTACAGGTAATTGTAATTAATAGGTGAATAAGAACAAGTGTTACTGTGTTACCCAAGGAATTGGCAGTAGAGGTGGTAGGCCACATTAATGGTATTGGCAGATGATATCATTGGTAGCACTAGTGGGTGTTGGGTGGCACTAGTGGGTGTTGGAGTGGTATTAGTAGCATTAGTTCTTCTCACAGCCATATCATCATGTCCACCCCATTTCCTGGAAGGATGCACAATTGCACATACCTTGTTAACCTTGCAATATTCAACCCGGTATTTCAGATATATACATAGTTACATACACATTCCTCTAAAATGTGCCTATGACTTTATGAAGCTCTGCTAAACTGCATATTTTACAATAAAGTATTTGCCATACGTATTAATGCATTCAGTTAAGGCATAAGGCAACAGAGAGCAGTCTTGAAGTTGTCTGGATCTTCTGCAACTTGAAAATTAATAAATATACTGTTTATATTTACCATTTATATTTTGCAACTAACAGTTCTCAACTCATACAAACAAAATATCCCAGTTTACAAACACACTTTCAGAGAATAAAAAAAAACTTGAAAGACAAAAATGAATATCAGTTGTTGGGAGAACATAGCCCCCAACAAAAGTTAGTATATGCAATGGCAGGAAACCAAACTTTTCTTGAAATATGAATTTGAAGAAAAATGGAATACAATTCCATTTGTTGCACCCATCTTTATAGTGTGCGTTAGGTCTTTAAAACTTCAGATGAAGACTTTAAAACATTCGCCACAATCGGAACAGATTTGCTTTTGCAGGCATAATGACACCAAATGTTGTTGACATGAAGTCCATGTTTTACAAAATTGCAATATGATGTCAGCAATGATTGCAAACCATTTCCCCACAGTCGCTGAACACGTAATCACTAGGCCACAGAGGAACCACTCTGACCACCGACTTACACACTGATGGAAAACACCTCAAACAAACAAAAGAACAGCACTAACCACTGTTAGCAATTTCACTTAGTTATCCAGTCAGCACATGATGGTAGGTGGTCAGTCTCCTCCTTTGTCTGATCTTCCCACCAAGTGCACAGTCAGTGTACTAGCACTCATCAGAGATATTCCAATATCATTCAGTTCTGGTGGGTATTTGAGCCAATTACCTCTGGGCTCCTTCTAGTCCAGCATACTATGCACTCGGATAACAAAATCATATTCAAATGATACGAATGAAATGATTTGCAGGTTTAATGGAGCTACTGCAGCAAATTCTACACATGAAATTAATCAGTCATCTTAATTAAGATGAAATTCAGAAACTGTGCATAAACACCAAGGAAATAAGAAGGTCTTGTGCCTGACAAAGACCTCTCTAGTCTATCCAAAGTAAAACCTCTATGCCTCAAAGCTTCATTCACATTACTTCTGCATTTAATACAAGAAGATTAAAATAACAGTAAAATGTTACAATCCAATGTTCTCAGCTGTTACCAGGGTTTCCGTCAGAGCCCAAAAAGAGGTTACGTCTGGACCTAGAATTTTGGACGTAGCTCAGTTCTAACGGCAGTATACCGGGCGTATATGAAATAAAGACAGTATTTTCAAGTTCCAACAAAAAACAATAGTACTATCACTGCTAAACAAACAGAAAAATGTAATAATGTCAGCTACTAAATCACTGTAACTTAATTTTTTTATTTGGCCGATACAATGCACTCATGAAGTCTCCTATATTGTTCATTGTACCAGGGCCTATATGCTTAGTGCTTTGCGCATGTACGTCCGATGATAAAGAAATGGACGTATGCAACTGACCATTGGAATTTTACTTATGCCTAGCCCAAATATTTTGGACGTTTCGAACATTTGTTACGGAACACAAAAGCGGCCATTTGGGTGTTAACGGAAACACTAGCTGTTACAACTACATTAAAATTACAGTATGAGAATTCAGTAAACAGCCAGAACTGCTTGGCAGTAGGAAAAACAATCCTGCCTTTTTTAAATACGAAAAGAACTGCACCAACTGATGCTTCTACCATAACCATAATCATTGCATAGCCATAGTCTCACTGATGCCTTTTATGTGCTTATGTTGCACTCAAAATATATCAAAATATAGGCTCTTGTTAGACGCAAAGCTAATGTGAGCTTAAATTCAAGTTTATTCACAACAGCTCAAGTCCTAAGTTCATATATTTCTGGTCACATTTGGTCCTTTTTCAGGTAAAGTTGCAGCTATTAAGTAGCCATACTGCAAAACAATTTGTACGAATTCTGAATTAGGAAACACCACCAACAGACTTTATGCCAAAGTGAACAACACCGGTGCTAGTCATACATTTTGTTCATCCTTAGTTGTACTGTAGATGCATATGTTCACTGTTTAGGAAATATTTGATCTAAATGCAAGAACATTAAGATTCTTGATATAGCTAAGATAAAAATTGAAGCAAGGAAATACCTAAGGCATTTCAGAAAATTATCTTTGTGGAAATTCAGCCAGAAAGCAATGTTTTCCTGTAGATTAATATTATGATTTAACTTTACTCAGTAATTTATGTCTGTACATCAGATCAATGAACTTAAGTCCTTTTATTTATCTACATGGCTCTTTAACCCTTTCCCGCCGGAATTTTTTCGATACCTATTGGGTTAATCGGGTCACGGGTGACCCGGTCCGGCGGGAAAGGGTTAACTGATCCAAACAGGTGCAGCATAAGACATGCTGAAACAGAAGTCAAGCACCCATCTGCCTCTGACCTAAAACTGATGCCTTTGATTCCCTTGAGCAGTTACTTCCCTACAAAATTTAAAGGTTCAGCCCAACAAGCAATAACACTACGATATCATTTAGTCGAGGCAAACATCATCATCATCATCATCATCATCGTCATCACCACCACCACCACCACCATCATCATCATCATCATCATCATCATCATCATCATCATCATCATCATCATCATCATCAGGGCTCCACAAACTCAGGTAAGACTCATATATTTACATTTGCTAGGAAAAGAAGTTCTTCATCAGAGGAGTGTTTTCCACCTGAGGAAGGATTCTTGAACAATTAAAACCAAGTCTACCACAGCAGCCCTCCCTGTACAACACTCTGATTGAAAGGCCAAGTAGAAGGGCATCGAGTTCTGTTCAGTTCATCAGTCATAAGATGAATAAGCAGATTCAGCTATTCAGCTATTCTGATCTTCTTCTCACCAAACTTTTATTTTGGCAATGTCAAACTTCTGGTTGTTGTCGGTGTTGCTACATGCCTGAAGAGAGATTGTTCCTTGGACTGGGTCAGCCGTACAACACTTCTTTGACCGAGAATTTCGGATATGACCAAACTCCTGTAATCATCATAATCATCATCATAATCATCATCGGTATGATCATCACCACCACCATCTACCAAGAACTTTTAAAACAACACTAAGCCATGCATAAAACCCAGTCTTGAAGTAAGCTCCTAAGCCACGTACGTGTAAGTGCAGGATCAGGTTACAGAGTCTCTACACTGCTGTGACTCAGAGTTAAAGTACCAGTCAAGAGACATCATTTAATGTGCCAGTTGGTTCAAGAGTATTGCCGTTAAATGGCCGATTAATCTAGTGATTACATTTTCAACAGCAGTTTCTTACTACAGCTCATAACTGTTGGGTTTCTGTTCATAAAGTCTTTGCTTACCTTGTCATATTCCCAGGGTCCAGTTGGATTGACTGGACAGACTATGATGTAAAGGAACGAGTGATCAGTTGATTCGATGCATCTTTCTCCACTCGACCACTGACCTTTGACATTCAGTCGATACAACTACAAAATTCATTCATAGACTGTTACTGTACTACATACCGCAAATCATTTCTTCTCTTATCTGAAACCAGACGTATCCTGTATGGACTTCCAGATGCACTGTTATCATGACTGACTGGAGTCTCCACATTGCCTTGTTAAACAGTTTCTCTAGCTGACACATTGCCTGCTGTTAGCATGTCTCATTCATTTTGGCAAACAAGCTGCATTATTATGCATAATTAGCCAGATTAGCTCAAAAGACTGTAAGTCAAATGAATGACTATAAGCCAGTTGAAGGATAAGCAAGTTGAAGTTGAGGCTAGTTGTGGGAAAGGTTGTCTTCCAGCTTATCCTGTTTGTCTGTACAGATTTACATCTATGCATGATTTCAGACTCCTTGTGCAATCTCTCTCTTGGTAGTGATCTTTGTTTTCTCGACAGTTGGTTCAAAGAACATAAACTGGAAAAGTTCTGACCACACCATTGCAGAAATTGTAACATAAAGTCATGAATACTTTGCAG
The DNA here is from genome assembly GCA_963556255.1 of Allolobophora icterica. NCBI lineage: Eukaryota > Metazoa > Annelida > Clitellata > Crassiclitellata > Lumbricidae > Allolobophora > Allolobophora icterica. The sequence continues at coordinate 39,729,066 of OY744616.1, forward strand.
GGTAACAATGACTCCCAAAAGGATCTAACTTCTTAAATACCTCATGTAAACGATTGGAAACTTTCACCTCATAACAAAATATACATACACCTCACAATTAATAAATATAAATGTTTATTAATTACTAAATATAAAAATTATTAATTGTGTTGTTAATAGCTTTTAAAAATGGCACTATGTCAGTTTCAGTTTAATGACACAGTTGTGTTGATATCTTTACCAGTCAACTCAACACAATGCAGCATTCCAGCTACAACAATCTGACGACTGATGGTCATGGCTCATTGTCCATGTGACAACTGTCCAGCGCAAAAACAATCTACAGTTCAGCCGTACACATTACAGAATGATTGAGGTAGCTCAGAAAATTCCTTTTTGGCAGCAGAAAATACCTGAAAACCTTTCTTCTGAAATAAAATCATCTTTGACCAGTATTCTTCCCATTTTTAACTTGCTTCAAAATTTGCCCATTTTGACAGCACTGGCAATAACATTTCTTCAGGGTTAAACTTTCTCACAAACCTAAATTTTTCTAGGTTCCTTCAATATATGAATTACATTTCTTCAAGGTTAAACTTTCTCACAAACCTAAATTTTTCTAGGTTCCTTCAATATATGAATTACATTTCTTCAAGGTTAAACTTTCTCACAAACCTAAATTTTTCTAGGTTCCTTCAATATATGAATTACATTTCTTCAAGGTTAAACTTTCTCACAAACCTAAATTTTTCTAGGTTCCTTCAATATATGAATTACATTTCTTCAAGGTTAAACTTTCTCACAAACCTAAATTTTTCTAGGTTCCTTCAATATATGAATTACATTTCTTCAAGGTTAAACTTTCTCACAAACCTAAATTTTTCTAGGTTCCTTCAATATATGAATTACATTTCTTCAAGGTTAAACTTTCTCACAAACCTAAATTTTTCTAGGTTCCTTCAATATATGAATTACATTTCTTCAAGGTTAAACTTTCTCACAAACCTAAATTTTTCTAGGTTCCTTCAATATATGAATCTTTAAGACAAGCAAAGTACATGACTTCAGGGGAAGGGATGTCTGGTGGATATTACATGAAATGATCCAGTTATCTGATCAAAATTTCCTTTTCCCATCTAGTTTATTTTCATCAGCACCAGACAAGTCTTTTGATTAAACTGGAACACACAGAAGTCTGAATTAGTCTACACCTTTTCTCTATTTCATTACATTAGGCTCCACACGCAAATCTTTCATCTAACTCGTCACAATTTCCTTCCATCTCCAAAACTTGGTATTTCCGCTGCAGATTTCTTGATCTGACTGACCTGACTTCCACCAAGATGATGACAGGAGTAGACTCCGATTGCACCGCCATTCACCCCTTGACCTTTATTGTCAACACAAACATTGTCATGCCGCAACTTTATCTGTCAGAAAACAATCCAAACACAATCAACTAGAGAAAAATTATTCAACAGTGCAACTCATTTCAACTATTTAACTAAAATCCCTTCAAAATTTCAAGACTTTACCAGACACAACACTCCATTTAAGTGGCAGTTATATGTCATTCAAAAATTGTCAGAAGGTGCTTATATATATAATATATATAATTATATATGTGCATATATATTTAATAGGTAAAGAAGTAAAGAGCCAAAAAGTGCCTGAGGCCAGAAAAACTCCCTGCATCAAATCAGACACACCTAAATTGGAAATTCCAAAGATTTTCTCTAACAGATGCTAAGCTGAAGAGAATTTCAGAACTGGTGATTCTGAAATGATTAATAATTCATAGAGTGAGAAATCCAACCTCTCCCCATCCCAAGTTTGGTGGTGGAAATGGAAACTTTTCAACAACTTCCATAGCCACATTTTCCAGAAACCACTTGAAACTTCTACACTTGTGCTGTTTCTTGAACCGGATCTGATCTTCTATGTCACCAATTGGATAACCTCGGATTGTTGGCTCACGTGTGTAGAAATATTCACGATATTCTTCATCTAGCCAAACCTCCACCACTCGCATGTAATTCTAGTAAAATATATCATAAATTCAACCAATCAGAAATTCAATATCCTCGTGCTGTGAATTTAGTGTCTTATATAGCATGACACTTTAAATTTTTTACCATGGGTCATCCAAAAAGGACACAAAAATTACCTACTTTGGACCCTCCCTCCCCTAGTCTGCATTTGGCCTTACCCTCCTCCCCATCTGTGGACTTGCGCATCAGAGGATGATCGACTGACTACAAGACGCCTGTGGTGTGGCAACCCATCAACCGACTTCCTTTCTGCTGTTTTTGCAAAACTCAAACCCACTTTTTAATGTCATCATCATTCTTTTTGCAATTATGCCACAGTGCACACTTAAGCAATACTTTTGGTTTCATATAAAGATGAACTAACAGCCTCTTTAAAATCACAGTACAGTTAGATATATACTGTTTAACTACAATACTTATAATAACTGAACCCTTAAACTCTGCTATGTTACCAGTTAGTGATACATGTTATGGCTGCAGATGAGGGTATCAGGGGCTTTCACCTCCGGACGATTCACCTCTAGGGGTATTCACCTCCGGACGTTTCACCTCCGGACGTTTCACCTCCGGACGATTCACCTCTAGGGGCTTTCACCTCTAGGGGCTTTCACCTCTAGGGGCTTTCACCTCTAGGGGCATTCACCTCTAGGGGCTTTCACCTCCAAATGTAAAATGAGACCTTTTGAAGAGATTTATTTACGCAAGTTATTTACGCCGAAAACAGAACAGACAACAATCAAACTATGAAACTAATTATCACTAAGCAATGAAGTAGATTTCTTAGTGTCAACATGCAAACTATGCAACTAATGAAGCAGATTTCGAACACAAGAAATGAATTGAGATAAGAAGACAATGAAAGCTTCTAGAACCTAGCTAAGTAGACACCTAATAACCTGATAACGGCAGATGATATTTAGGACAGACCAATTCACGTGCCAGTGACTGTATGCCCTAATTAACCATAATTAACCATAGGCGCATAAGAAATGAATTTAGATAAGAAGATATGGAACAATTTCTAAATTGTAGGCTCTAAACGAGAAGTTATTATATAATACCACGGTGTGCAGTATTTAAGCATCCAACAAGAGAAACAGACATTCAAAAGTGAACTTGTCGTCTGATTTGCTGGAATACGGCGCTTCTAAACGATGTAAGGTACCTTGTATGTTGTCTGTTATGTTTTCGGCGTAAATAAATCTCTTCAAAAGGTCTCATTTTACATTTGGAGGTGAAAGCCCCTAGAGGTGAATGCCCCTAGAGGTGAAAGCCCCTAGAGGTGAAAGCCCCTAGAGGTGAAAGCCCCTAGAGGTGAATCGTCCGGAGGTGAAACGTCCGGAGGTGAAACGTCCGGAGGTGAATACCCCTAGAGGTGAATCGTCCGGAGGTGAAAGCCCCCTGAACCCAGATGAGAGAGAATCATTCTCTCTCCAATACATATTGGCGGAGCCATGCATGGCTGTAAAACTGTGTATTGTATTTAAACATTTATAAAGCGCCTCTAGTAGGGTGAACCGTTCAGAGGCGCTCCCAGTGCGCAAGGCCAAGAGAAAAGAAATAAGTCTTGAGGAAAGCAAAAGAAGATGAGGGGTTACTTATTAAAATTTGAGAGCGAGTAGAAGGAGACAGTGTATTCCAGAGAGAGGGACCAATTGAGGCAAAAGATCGGGACTTTGCCATAGCTGTTCTAGCATGAGGAACTGCAAGTTCAAATCTGTTTGAGGAGCGAAGTGGACGATGCGAAGAGACAGAAAGAGGCCGGTGAATTACATCAATTAAATATTTGGGGGCGAGACCCCGCTGTGTCTTTGACACCAGAATAAGGATTTTGAACTTAATACGTGCAGAAAGAGGAAGCCAGTGCAGTTTCTCAAACATGAAGGATGAAATGCGTGAGTAGCGTGGCAGATGGGCAATTAATCTCGCAGCTGCATTTAGGACTGACTGCAGAGGCATGAGACGGACCTTAGGAAGACTGATTAGAAGCGAATTGCAGTAGTCAATTCTGGAGCAAATGAAAGCATGGACCAGCGTTGTGAAAACAGAGGAAGAGACAGATCGTCGAACAGCCCTGAGACGCCTTAAGTGGAAGTAGGAAACACGTGTGAGGTTAGAGATGTGATCTTTGAAGGAGAGAGAGCTATCAAGCGTAACACCTAGATCACGTACACTTGATGAAAAGGAGTAGTGAGGGAAGATTTCCAAGAGGAGGGCGAAATCAATCTTAAGCAACTGTTGACGGGAGCCAAACCAAATGAACTGGGTTTTGGAGGCATTAAGACAGAGACGATTTGAGGACATCCAGGAATGGAGAGACTTAGATAGAGACTCAATACGCTCAACTAAGTGCAATTGAGATAAAGGAGACCCATGGACAAAAGCTTGCACATCATCAGCAAAGATATGACCAGTAGCTCCCGAGAGTGGGAAAAGAGAAGGAATATCAGCCGTGTAGAGAATAAAGAGTAAAGGACCAAGTACAGAGCCTTGAGGAACGCCCAGCTTAATGTGAATCCATTTTGTTCTAGAGTCGCCCGATATGATTATTTGGGTTCGTTCAGACATATATGATCGAAACCAGCAAAGAGGAAGGCCCTGCAACCCATATGAAGTCTCAAGACGCTGAAGGAGAATACTATGATCTACCATATCAAAGGCTGCCTTTGATATGGTGTGTTTAGTTAAGATTTGATTGTACTGTCATGTTTCAATGTAATCTTACTGCGTTTGTCAGTTTGAATAAAGAAAATTATTATTATTATTAGTAGTAATTGCTTCCAATCAATAAACTGTACATCCCAAGATTTGGCCAGGTTTCTCTTTATATGCGGGATGTTCTGCACTGGTTCCCTTTCCCACTGCGAATTGCCTACAGGGTCTCTGCACTGGTTAGGCGTTGTCTGGAGGGACTTGCCCCCCCATACCTACGGGAGTTGTGTTGCCCTACCTCGGGGGTCTTGCGGCGATCTGCTCTTCGCTCGGCTGACCAGGCCGAGCTCGCTCTTAGTTCCCCGCACGCGGACAGCCATTATGCAGCACTGTTCTTTTTCGGTCACTGGCCCCGCAACCTGGAATGGCCTCCCTGTTGCACTCCGCCTGGTCCCTATGACTCACTGTACCTTGTTTCTTACAAACTTGAAAACTACTCTTTTTAGCCATGGTTGGACTAGGAGCGTTCCTGAGTAGATCACCTTGAAGGGGCACTATATAAAAGCTCCTTAATAATAATAATAATTTGAAGCATCAGTTAATGATGATCAGTGTCAGAGCTTAAAATCTACAGATCTACAAGGAGAGCGATATCACCATCCAACAGAAGAGAAACAATCAGCCAAAACAATTTAATAAAATCTTTAATCAACTTTTTGATTTTTAAGCCACCAAAGAAACGACGTAAGTTGTTCAACACTTTGTAAAGAAATATGCAACATACAAATTAATAATTTTATAGCAATGAGTAATTGGCAGTTAACTTACAATGAGGATGATTGGAATTTTGGCGCTAATCTTGCCAAAACCATATGGCATGTGATTCCTATAGACGTGTCCTACTTTTGAACATGGAACCCATTCAACACTGCCTCCACACTGCCATATCTAGAAAACAATTTAGACATGAGCAGTTTTTAATGTGCTTTCACAATTAAGTGGTGACTTGGTGCTGTGGAGAAGCAAGCATATTATTATTATTATTACTAATAATAAAAATTATTATTAACAGTATTTAATAGTATTATAACAAACATTTTTAACACTCACAAAGTCACAAAGAAATGTGAATCTGAGGTGCAGGTAGTCAGTAGCCAGTTAGATACACAAACGTTTGAAGGCCAATTAGAAAGAGCGAGTTGAGACATTCTTGAAAGAAGAGTGCTTTACAGGTCGGACAAGCCAGTTTAAATCTTATTCTAAATTCAACAGGAAGCCAATGCAGCTGCCCAAGCAGAATTAAGGAGTTTGAATGAGAAGATGCATGCAGAACCTCGCAAGCCAGAAATTTTTGGATGCAGTGAAGCCTACTGACTCGAAGATCTGATATGCCTGCAAACAGAGAGTTGGCATAATTGAGGTAAGAGCAGACAAGAGAGCAGGCGATGGTCTGTGACATGTCTTTGGTAAGAGCAGACCTTATGGAAAGTATTGCCTGATATGATAGAAACATGATTTGCAAAGGTTTGTTATTTGGAATTGGAAAGTGAGATCACTGTTCAGTCACCCCTAAGTGTTACGACAGTCTATGACAGCAGAAGAACAGTGCCAGCAACGTCAACACTAGAATGAGAAGGAAAGAGCGCAGTTGTTGGTATGAGCCAAACATGACTGCCTCAGACTTATATCTGGGTTTATAGCAAGAACCGCTGAAACAGGAAAAGAAAAATAGACAATTCCACTGATTACACTTGACAAATGAAACACGCACTGGCGGCGATCTTGTTTCAAAGGTGGGGGACACTGTTGAACTGATCTGGTGAAAAGAGTTTTGAACTGATCTGCTCAAAGAAAGAGGTCAAAAAATTTGTTCACGTTCACATGCGAAATTTTTTTAACCATTTTGGGAACAAATTTGACGACTTTTTTGGGTTTCTTCAAAAAGTGGGGGTCAAATGTATGGTATGTCCCCCCACTGTTAAAGGTGGGGGACATATCTCCCTCGACCCCCATGATCGCCGCCCATGGAAACACGTAATATCTAGAGTTCTTCAAACAGACAAATACTCCATGGTTTCTCTGTGATTCTGTTGCTTGGACCCGCCTTGCACACAGTTACTTTCAAACAGAATACTGGGTATAACTAAGCAAGCCTCATAGTCACATTACATCTCGGGCTAGAAGGGTCCATACACGACACCTTACACCCATTCAAACGAGCAGTTGTGGTGAAGGATCTGGATCTCACCCAATCAATTAATTGAAAAATGAACAGGGTTGAGGCTATACAGTCACCGTAGAAAAATACGTACATTTTAATTATTCACAAATCACATTACACAGGCCTTAAGAAACAAAGAAATGATTCTGAGCTCAAAATATTTGTTGAAAAAGACTTGCAGCAAAGAAACTACTTGCCTTGAATGACAGTTCAAAATTTTCACCTCCCCATATCTGTAGTCCTGGATCATAGGCACCCAACTCAAAGAAGTACTTGCGATCCATAGCAAATAATCCACCAGCATGTGTAGGCGCCCTAACAAACGGACAAGTCGTTTAGTCAACATCCCAAATTACAACATAATTATAACATAAAACTTACAGTTGTTCTTGAACCCAAACTACCACTCACCAAGTTTCTACTTCTAGCCACTAATCAGCAGCCACACAAATGAGATTGGCTGACTTCAATTCAGTCATTAACTGTACCAGATCACAGCACGCTATCTAAGCACATCATTCAATCTTCCTTGACAAGTCCTCATCATTAATGATCAGAAAGAAAGAAATGTGATAGCATTAGCAGCACACATTCAGCAGGCCCTCACAGGAGGAAGATGATGCAGGTCCAGCTATCCTTTGAATCAACACATGCCTGTTGAAACCTGTTCTACATGTATGTGGTGATTCCAAGGATAGTATTCATTGCCTGATGGTCAGTAGCTTGAAGTGCCACCAGTGACTAACAGTTGAGGTCAATCCAAAGACACATGTTGTTTCTCCTCTGCTGAGATAAAAACGACCATGCTGTCGATGACGTACATGGTCCTTCGGATCCCAGACTTGACTGGAGAAAGCCCATCTGTTGTACAGTCATGTAGGCCAAGATGTGTCATCTATGTGTGCGAGTGTGTGTGTGTGTGTGTGTGTGTGTGTGCATGTCGCAAAGAAAAATACCGTTGAACGTACAAAATCCACAGCAGAACCGAAGACCAAAATGAAGAAGTCCGATATACAAACTGAGCAACAGTAAACTCCAAAATGTTACAAATTACTATGCAAATTCTGCAAAGACGCAAAAAATCTGTAAAAAAGCCACAGAAGTCAAACAAAGACTGACATAGTCTATGACATGCGCAGAACTCAATGGCTAAAGCATTGGTCGCTAGTATTGCAACTCTGTTCTCACAGCAGATTTCAAAGAGTCCTGAATTTACTGGAAATGGCCGTAACGAAAGCTTCTAAACGTAAACACATCAACACCTAGTAGTTCCAGTCTTTACGCTGGCTCCCTGCTTAACAAAGGCTCAAAAATGTGGGCCTTCCATGTGATCAATGGATGTCTAGACTTGAATAGCACTGCTTACATGGAATAAAGGTGATCAGTAGATAGCATAAGGAAGTGCATTACAAAGCACTCAGACACACAGACCCATCCACTTTCTGAATGCATGCAATAGACTGAAACTCAGTACATAGCTTGCATGACTTGCTTGTAGCTGGCAACAGTTTTGGAATTCACTGTCCAGTTATCTGTTGTTATTCAGGTCCAAACTCAGGTTCATCTTCTCCATGTAGGCCACGATGACTTGCGAACAAAATACCTTCTAAACTTACAAAATCTGTAGCAGAACGAAGAATAAGTCCAGTATGCAGACTTTTTAGCAAGAATCTAACTCCAACGTGCTGGAAATTACTGAGCAAATTCTGCAATTAGACAAAAGAACCCGATGAAATGATGCAGAAGTCGATTAACAACCGACTGGCCACCAGTGACAAGTGCAGACATCCATGATGAACCGTTGTCTGTTGCATGGGTTGCGAGATATTGTGTTGCAGCTGACATTTACCAATCAGTGACGCATATAGAATAAAATATTCTCAGGAGTTTCTTCATAGGAGTCTGCATCCTGGATTGAAAGATATCAACACGTTGTGGGTACGATCACTGTTTGACTAACACTGAATTGAAGCCTAAGAGCATATAATGATTTGTTTACAACCCATAGGATGATTGTTTTATTATCCTGTCATGAGTAACCTGTAGTGAAAATAACCATTTAGAATGGACTTCAAAAGTACTTGGCTGTATTTTACACAAATTCTGACACCTCCATAGATCAGACTATTCCACTACAGCTGCCATCAGCAAGAGATATGCAATGTTACCTTCAGCATAACCATCATCACATTCATCCCCATCATCTTATCATCATCTTATCATCACCCATCTGCCTCTGACCTAAACTGATGCCTTTGATTCCCTTGAGCAGTTACTTCCCTACAAAATTTAAAGGTTCAGCCCAACAAGCAACAACACTACGATATCATTTAGTCGAGGCAAACATCATCATCATCATCATCATCATCATCATCATCATCATCATCATCATCATCATCATCATCATCATCATCATCATCATCATCATCATCATCATCATCATCATCATCATCATGGATATAAAATGAGGCAGATAGTTACTTGTATGGTTCACTGTCGTGTTGTCGTTTGTTGAGCACTGACTGTGGGACTTCAGACTCTTTGTAAAGGAAACCCCATTCAAAGATTCCACGAAAATGCATTCCACTTTGGTAGACGGAAGAGTAATGGAAATTGTTCCAGTCAATGCCATCAATTATTGGAACTGCCATTATAGTTCTGTGATTCAAAAGCAGATCAACCAAATGGTGAAAGATCACTCATCTCCAAATTCATGAGTGAGAGCAAAACAGAAAAATCAGGCAGATGACAAGAGAGACATAAATGACTAAGAACATAAGTGGGGCGTGGTGGCTCAGTGGTAAGTTCGGCGCCTTGTGACCGGAGGGTTGCGGGTTCGAATCCCACTCTAGCCGCTGCGTACGGACCTTGGGCAAGTCCTTCACTCGCAATTGCTCGTGGCGCTTCGGCGTGAAAATTCCGGCACAGTATCAAATGCTGTAGTCGGGAGCGCCTCTGAGTAGTAGTTGACTTCGAGAGGCGCTATAGAAATATCCGAAATAAAAAAGAAAAAAAAAAAAAAATAAGAACAACTGAAATCATAGAAAACACAAGTTTATACAAAAATGCAGTAAATTAATAAATATTAGGCAGCTATGAAGTAGGTGTAGAATGACATAAAGAAAAGCATTGAGTGATCTAAAACTGTTCTATGATCATCAGATTGACTCAGGCAACAACTGACCTATCATACGCAATACGTGACAGAAGAGGAGGAAGCCAGTTCGGTTGACACTCGCAGTGCGCATCAAGAAAGACAATTACGTCTCCTGTGGAATATTTAGCGCCCTCTGTGCGAGTACGAATCAATCCATATCGCTCTGGGTTGCGATACAGCTTCACTTTGCCATTGAACTGCTTAAGGTATTCTTCCAGCTGAGATTTCAGATGATCTACAATGAACAAACAATGTCTAAACTGCAGTGGTAGAAGCATTCAGCAAATGAGTGAGATGACAAAGTTTTAGCATTAAATCACTTAGCATTTTAAATAACTAAATAGTATTTACCTATGAATGTATTAGACCTGGAACAGCCTCCCTTTGGATTTGTGCATCTTGTCTTAGTTAGGGATTCTGCATGCACCATCTACAAACACTTGAATACTGTTTCCACTGAGTTTGGGTTGGGAGCGCCTCTGAGTAGTTACGTTGGAGAGGTGCTATAGAAATGATTTGAATGAGCAAATTAGAAAAGTCAGGTTAAAATCTGATAGACCAGAGAAACCAAAGCCAGGCTACGGTGGATATAATATTATGCAGGTTGAAAGAGATGAGTCTTCAGTTTGGACCTGAATGACATCAAAGAACTGACAGCATGAACTAAATAGGGCAGCGAATAATAAGCTTCTGCCCAGCAACCGAGAAAGTCTGAGAGCCCAACACTGGTCTTGTGTGGAGACATCAAGTCATAGCATCCATTGATTGTGTGTAATATCTATTTGTACGAGAGGTGAGAATGGAACAGAGATAGGTTGGTTGGTTAAGATGTAGTACTTTGTGAACTGTAAGGCAGTTGTGAAATGGTTCTTTGATCAACAGGTAGCCAGACCAATAAATGCAATATGGGCATAATACACTGATATCTAGAGGTCTTGGTCTTCAATTTCACTGTTGGTGTTTCTGCAACAACAATGAACCTATGGTAGTTCTCAGCTTAGTTATTTCAGTTTGCTCAAATATTTGAGCAACTACTCGCTTCTAAGTTTCTGGAGTTATTCTTTGAGTCTCTGTGAAATATGTGTGGTATTGGATGATACTCAGAAACTTATTATCATCAGTCTTTGGCAACCATAAATCAGACATACAGATGGGTCAATCTGTATGTCTAGCCCATTCAGACAATGACTCTCTATTTCAGAGAAGTTTTCGTCCATTGGTTCTCTACGAAATTGTTGGCCAGCACAGACCCAGGATGTATTGTGCTCAACTGTTAGCCTTGTAATGACCAGTAAACATCATCATGCGCTGTGAGCACTTGTTTGGTGTCATTCTTTACCTTCTGTGTAATCTGGGCCAGCGGCTCTAAATATGAATCACATGTCAACCGTGGATGGAAACTCATTGGTCTATTTGCATGCAAACACCAGTTGTTGGAAACTTCATTCCTTGTCAAGTAACACCATATTTGATGTTACTACTCTAACTTCAGACTTTCAAAAATGTCCAAAATTGTTTTACTTGTACACACACACCGATATGTTCGTGACAAACTTTGCATAGAAATAAAAGAACTTCTACAACCTTTTTCACTGTAGTCATCAACCATCACAACTTCATGTAAGAGGCGTGATGGTGACATGTTGATAACGCTATGTACAGTACGAACGAGCGTCGAGAATCCTTCATTGTGGAAAACGATAATAACACTTGCTGTTGGAAGCTTCTCTGGATATTGCCAGTGTTTACACCTGTAATTTGAACAATATCACAAACACACAATGTGAATGAAGGATCGATTATAAACAGCTCCTTAACACGTTGACCGCAAGGGACGTGTTAACACGTCCCAAATTTGATTAGTTCAGGCACGAGGGACGTGTATACACGTCCCTGGGGTATAGGCCAATCATAGTCAGTTCAGCGTTCCTGCTGCTTATTAGTAATAGTGGACATGTACATACTACCACCTACCGAATGCATTTAAAAAAATGTTTTGCATTGTCTAATGAATAGAAACGGAAAGAATGACGTGTTTTTGTTGATCTCAGGCTTGTCAGCCATCTGTCCATCTTGGCGTAAGCGTTTTGCAGTAAATATAATTAACTGAAATGAATTACTTGAAAAAAAGGTGTGGTGTACAGGAAACTGTGAAGATTTTGTACGAAAAGGAACTGATGTGACCAGTTTGAAACAGTCGGACTCCATTACGACTATAGGCCCTAATGACCGCGTGTGGGCTAGACCGAATGGACCAACTTACTTATTACACACTATTACTTAGAAAGTCATTGAAATGATACAGAATAGTGATCCTAAAGATGACTGAAGTGGCTATAGCAAATGCATATCTTCTCTACAAGCAGCTTGAAGGAACTAGGCGCCACACTTGGTTCAGAACGAAAGTTATTCGGTCTTTGCTAGGAAGCTAAAATAGCCTTCAAGCACCACAAGGCTTCGGACCCATTCAGACTCATTGGACAGCGCTATCCGGATGTTATCCTAGCAACTGCAGCCATAGCAGGCCCTTGCAGTAGGTGTGTTGTTTGTAGCAAGCATGGAAATCGCAAAAACGTGTCATTTTAGTGATACTTGCCCCTCACAGCCAGCTGCGAGAAGGGCGTCTATCCCCCTAAGTCATTGGAGCAACATCCCCTCTCCTCCCTCCTCTTCCCCTTCCCCTTACTTTCCCTCAATAATGATGGCACATACACACTGACAGATCTTCCCCTATTTTTTGGATGGAGCAGGCTGTAATGATGGATTCTTGATTAATAACAATTGCATGATAAATGTCATTCTTTCAAACCCTGTGAGTCCAGACACCTCATCAACAGAATATACAAATTAGAAAACATTTAGCCAAAAAAAAACCAAAGAAAGCTGTAACAATAACATGAGTCGGTGTAAACAGGCCGCCTGGATCTTATTGTGGCTGCCATATAGGCATAATGATGGTCACAATGACGTTAAGTACTAGGGAATGTAATCCCGGGATCCCGAATCCCGGAACATTTTTCAATCCCGTAATCCCGGGAGTGACAGACGTGGAATCCCGTATTTTCGGGATTACAAAAAATTCGGATTTTTGGATTAAAATTACTTTATCCACTGTATAATTCTTCCTTGAGGCTTGGGCAACGGACGCTAATTACGGCAGATAAGCAGCAACGACGAGTACGAGCCCTAGTACAGACTACAGACCGACTCTGGCTGCCTTAATATCAAGGTGCTGCAGGCTGCTGTGCACTCCTCCCGCAGCGCTGCTGCGCTGGTCACCTGTCGTTCTCAGACCTCATTCTCGGCCGTAGGATCGCTATCAACTATCAAGATCTTTCCACTCAGAATCACCCCACCCCAAGTTAATTAGCCTCCGAGGACCAAACAAGCGGGCCAACCTGTTAGTGGCGAAACCTTGATCAAGTATCAACCAAGCCCTACTGCTGTCAAGTGCCTCTGCCTATGCTCTGAGTCATCAGTATTTGGAGATTGTACTACATGTATTAACACTTCACGCTTCTTGCGATTAATTTTATCGTAAATAACTCCTAACGAACGCTTAAACTTTTCGTTATTTTAAGGTTACATGTTTATAACACATCGCCACAACGTTCTTAAAACCAACCTCTTTAATACACAACCGCGTAACAGTATTAAATATACATTTATGCTATAGGCGGGAAAATTTTTCATTGCATAAAGTACAATCCCGGGATTGATTAATTTCTAATCCCATAATCCCGGGATTGACAGAATGCTCCGGGATTACATTCCCTATTAAGTACTATAGTTATGACATCCTATGTAAATATCTTATGTAAATATCTTACGTAAATATCTTATGTGGTTTTGGATTAAAATATTTACTTTACTTGCTTTACATAATTGTTAAATTCTACGAAGAAATCAGACAAAATTCCGACATTTTCGACAAAAACTACATTTTTGCAGCCTGCGACTTCATACAAACTGGAGAAGCAGCACATTGTACAAAAAAGGTTGTGTACCACTGATATAAATTAATATATGCTGGCAATGATGTTGACAACCAGTTACTTACTCGGACATACGTAAATCTGGAATTGTCCTGTTCATAGCAATTTTATCGCTGGCTACCATGTTAAAACCATATTCCCGAATGGAACGATCCGCCTTCTGTTGTTCATCAGGAGCTATATGAACTGGCTCACCTCTTTCCCCTGCAACAAGTTCACCAAAAGTCATGCCACCAATAACAAAATGAACAGATTTCACTCCTATGACCTCGAGAAGGTATCAGATTCTACAACTGTAGATTTTTTCTCTTACCTTAGATCCTGTTAGGGTTCAATATCACATCTAATGCAACTCTCCAATTACTTGAGCACTTCAGTTTTTTGTGATGTTCAGTCTTAGATGGTTAGTAACACACTTTCCTAAAGCCTTATAAGGCCGAATTTCTCCTTTTAGGAACAAGTCAACAACTCCATAAATTTCATTGGCTTAAGTTTGTTCCGTTGAATGGATTGTTTGCTTATCACACTAGATGTGTATGCAGTTTAGGTCACATAACATTTGACTTGAACATTTTCTGACTATTGTTTGGGCCATATGCATAATTAGTTTACTTTCACATAAAGAAAACTGTTGAATCAAATCTCACATCGCAAACTGTCTTAAATTAAACACTCTGGTTTTAAGCTGACTTACTTATGGAACTGTACTTCACTAAAAATGGCTCAAAATCTGCCGATCCGAGCCATAACAAAACCTCTGAATAATGTCAGTTTAACTGTAGCCTCAGCTTTTGGTTTCTCTGAGCTGTTGGATTTTGACTCAGAGGTCTCTCAGTGCATTACAATTGTTTGCAACTGTTCTACTTGAAGCAGCCATCGCCTGATGACATGTGCATTATGACAACACTGCTCTATAAAAGTCATTAGATTTCTAAGATGAGACACCAGTAAGCCACAGATGCCTTGCACTATGCTAAATTTGCTTTGTCATGGATGCAGAGCAGTAAGTAAGACAAAGTCAGCTTCCAGTCACAGTAAACTTTCTCAATTTCCACACTGTCATCACCCTAGATAAGAACAGATTAGATACCTGGACCCGACTGATAGGCCAACTTTGGCTCATAATTTCCGAGTCGACTGGAGTCATAAACTGCCGTTGGGCCAAACTCTTTTGGTCCCAAGTCAGGTTCATCGTCCAACTGAAGTCGAAGAACAGCAACATCATCTTTTTTGTTCACATGCTAAAGTAAGCAATATCACATAGTCAATTAAAATCATGCCACTGAGGTGTTAATTCTGTCATGCCAAACCAGGCCACAACTTCTAATAATCATCTGCAGTGATCATCAACACTGACGGCAGTCGTGCAAACAATTGGTTAAAATGTTGTTTGGCAGATCCCTCTAAGGATCCCTGCATTTAACCCCTTTACCGTGAACCCTGAGTTAACTCGTCCGCACGCCATGCGTCTATTTACTCGCAGTGTATCGCGAATAAACTCGTCCTAATGGCAATAGCAAAATATAATAATGTTTCACGATTGTAATAACGGCTTTCCATATTGTAAATTAGGTCGGGCGATCTAAAAATAATTATATAAACATGGTTTATAGTAAAAAATGGTTGGTCGCAACGGAGTTCGATAGGTCGCAAGCATGGTTTATCTAACCAAGAAATACATCGTTTATTGCTTGAAAGTGATGATAGTTTGTCAGATTTAGACAGTGATGATGATTTCGAACCAAGTTCTAGTTCTAATAATGGTGATTTGTCAGAAAATGATGACAGTAATGATAGCCAGAAACTGCGCCGTTTGCATGGTCAAGAGATGACTTCGGAACATGTCAGTGCTTAGCATTTATAGGACCATGTACTAAACTGGCACTATATAAATTGACCAGGACAACTAAAGGCCATTTGTTTTACAAAATTAGTATATTAGGTTGACTTTAATATTTCTCAGAGGAAAGATACTTCTGTAGAGACTGCCACCATGCTTTGGTATTTATCATATAAAGCGATTATATGCCTACTAAACTGGTGCTAGATAAATTCAACAGGACCACTAAAGGACCAATTTCTTTTACTAAATTAGTATATTATGTTCACTTCTAAGTGTCCCAGAGCAAAGAAAGACTTGTGGATTATTACAAATACCAGTCATTCTTTAATCACATGCATTGTTGTGATGACTACCTAAAAATAATTACACATGTGTGGAAAATATTTTTAAAAATTATTCTACGGTAAAGGGGTTAAAGCGCATCCCACTATGTAAATTAACGTCTTTCCTATTAAATTCCATGGCTATCTGCTATCTATCAGCAACGCAATTACTGATAAATCTGAGTTAATCAATCTTTACAGAACACATACCTCTGTAACGATTTTACAGAGGTAATGATTTCTTCATTCAGATCTTATTGTGCTGTCTGGTGTGTAAAATGTAATGTTGCAGGTGTCAAGGAAACTCAGACAGGCATGATTCACAAATATGGAAACTTCTGATTTGCACATCATAGAGGAAACCATCTGACAAGTTTACACTTCATGATGGGGTACAACAGGGTGAATCAATGGTTCCAAACATCTTTGCACCACCATTGGATGAAATCATAGTCCATGCCACATGGCATGATAAGGGCCACTATCAGGAAGGAGTTCTTCCCAAACCTAGACCATGCAGAAATGTTTCACTGAGGTGTTAATTCTGATGCTGGACATTACAGACAGAGAGGCCATGGACCTTGGTCTGGATATCATCTTGGATAGCACCAAGATGTAGATTAGCAGAAGAAATGAGTTTTTGGACAAGTTGACATTGATGTTTAAACCCAGTGAGTCGGACAGAAGACCAAAGTCACACCACCAACATTTTAACAGACTTTTGCAATGTCTAGATTCAGCAAGAGCTTGGTTCAACCAAGGCTGTGGTGCATGCTCTGTAAGCTTCTTAGTTCTGAAAGAAATTTACCTATCAAAGAGCTCAGTTAAAATTCACTGAAACTGCATTTGCCAGCTTATTAGCTTGTACGGAATAGCACCATACAGGCCATCAGCTGCACCTAGCATCATCAAACTTAGAGACTTTGAGGAATAACTTTCTTGCCATTCTGTGTCCCAATTGAACTGATACCCTTTTCTTCTGGCAATAAATCTGTCAATTCTAAAACTAATGTAATAAAATTTTACAGATTGAAACAGGGATAAATTATCAATGTGTCCCAACAGTTTCTTCAAATTCGAACAATAGATTCCAAAGTTCGATGTATTTGGTATATTCGATGTTCAATGTACTTCTGAATTGAATCATCAGTTCTGATTTCAAAATTAAATCAAATCTAGAAAGATCTTGCAGATTGATAATTTAATTCACAATAGCATTCTAGTTTTATACATCAGATCTAAAACAGAATCATGATATTCAATTTAAACTAATCAGCTTTCAAATTAATTATCATGAAGTAGAAATGTATACCTTAGAAAGAGATTCCCTTTTCATTCGTGCATCTGTTTCTAGTTTCTGCCATTCCTTGGAATCCAGATAATGGATTACCATTGGCAAGGCAAACACAAGAAGTATGATGGCAATGAAACTTTTAACTAAGAATTTGAGAGTCAGCCTCATGTCAAATATATAACCATCAACAACAATCCACAGACACCTTTACCTACAAAAACTGTAACATAAATTTATTACTGTAACAAAAATCAATTCTACTGAAAGGCAGACATCACGGCATAATGTAGAAAATGAAAATGCAAATTTTATGCAGCTTTCTGCGGCTGTATTCTGATAGGCCATTCAGATAACTTTACAACAGTTGGCATCACAGTAGAGAAATGAAACATAACAAGACCCTAATAAATCAATGCGTTTCATAAAAACTGCATCAAAATAATCAGCAGCTCATTGTTGAATCACAGAGATCATCAGACACAAAAGCCTGTGTGTTGCGTTCATTGTGTGCACACACCAGTGCATTAGCCTCTCGCTCTCTTTGCTCTTTATCAAGGCTTTACTATAGTTTTCGTAGATTTTTTTCAGTCTACTGGATAAAATTTAGCTGAACAACTACTGCTACTTTAAATGGTTTTTCATCGCAAACTGGCCTTTGTTGTTGATTTGTTTGAGTCTCTGCGATGTTAGAAGTTAATGTTTAGGACAGATGCACAGTGTACACAAATACCCTGCATGTGCCGTTGTACACCCACTACAGGGGCCTATTGAGTGACCTCTTCATCTGCCTACCATGGGTCATGTTTGTTATTCTATCTATAATCAAGGTTCATTGTGGCCGCCTGAATTATGACCCACTCGATTGTTGTGAAAGACATTATTTAATGCTCAGATCTGGCATCCGGCCAGCTCTTGAGTGGACTTCCTACTGTCCATTGGCTGCTCACAGGAGGCAGTCCTGGCTTCAATGATCCAAATATGGACTTACCAAGGACTGCAACCAGCTCTTTACAGGATTCTGTCTGTGTGGTGCAGTGTTCTTGCTCTCTCCCTGGGCTACGTCCTGCCACCTGGAATGCATGATCTATCTCCAACAAATTAGATTTTGTCGTCCACTCTCTCCTCGAGAATCAACTTGATGTGCTTGCAGTGACTGAGAGCTGGCATCAAGACTCCGATGATGTCCTGATTCTGCAAGCAACCCCACCAGGTTTCTCCTGCCGTGATTGACCTAGACCACCGCAGCAAGATGACCAGCCAGTCCGTGGTTGGGGCATTGCTATTTACTTCTGATTTATGCTTCGTACATTTACCTTGACATGGAAATTACCACATTTGAAGCTCTCTACCTCAGCATCGCTACACGTCATGGATCAGCGACTCTTCTTTCAGTTTACAGACCTGGTTCCGCCCCTCCTACTGGCAAATTCTTTTATGAATTTTCTACTGTCCTGGACAGTCTTGTCATTCGGAACTGTCAACTCCTAATTCTCAGCAATTTAATCTCTATCTAAAAGACCTCACACTACCTGTACTCTCACTTCCTTGCCCTCCTCCTCTCACACTTCGGCCAGCGTCAGCATGTGAGTGTTGCTACCCATCTACAGCGTGGCACTCTGGACTTAGTCATTAAGTCTGACGATGAACAGGTCCACGATCTCCATATTCATCCTCTGACTCTCTCTGACCACTCATTCCTTCCCTCCATCTCCAGCCTATCCATACAATTTGTAAACTGCGAGGTTGGAAATCTCTGGATTGCTGTACTCCCCTTTGCAGCTTGCGGCTCATGTGTCCTTCTTCGACGCTTGACGCCCTAACCATCCCTCAACTATTCGACCTCTACTCTTCCACAGTCGCTCAGTTTCTTGACACAATACTACTTCATAGCATCAAGACTCGCGTTCATCCTTTGGCCGCGTGGTTTGACCAGAAGTGCCACCAGCTGTGTCGGCGCTCTCGTTGTCTTGAGAGACACTTTTGTTGTTCCAAAGACCCTGCAGACCAGCTCCAGGCCCTCCACAGACTCTACTGCCGGAAAGAGGCTACTTACTAGGAGCACCTCGTCACTCGAAATGTTCAAATCCTAAACACTTTTGGTCATCTATCTCAACTTGGTCACTCCTCACATCCATCAGAAGTTCCTTCCCTTTCGGTGAACAATTTCCTAACAATGTAAATGGATAAGAAAGGCCATCTCCATGCGTCTACACTCTACAGTGGGCTCCTCTCCGCCTCTACTGAAACTTCAACAGTTTTCGCTCATTCACGTGAACTATGCCAGGTTACCTCCTCCTCAAATCCTGTGAACTGGATTCTCTTCCGCCATTTATTATTATTGATGTATTGGATTATATTTTGCCTTTTTTTTTCTTTATTTATTTAACTGAAGGCCATATACCTTCTTCGCAGAAGCGGGCTGTGGTATTCTCTACCCTGAAAATCCAAAGCTGCCAGAATTACCACCCAATTTCTAATCTATCCTTTCTTTTCAAGACCATTGAATGTTTTGTCTCTCTGCAATTTCTCTCGAACAACCAAGGGCTTCTTCCATCTTGTCAATTTGGGATTTAGACAAAATCACTCTACTGAAACTGTCCTATCTCTCCTCTCGGATATCTACTCTGCGAATGACTGGTCCCAGATCTCGTTGCCTGCACTATTTGATGTTTCTGCTGCCTGTGACATGGTTGACCATGAGATCCTCCTGCAGGAGATCCTCCTACTTGAGTTCTGTGGTCTTAGGGACTCCTCTCTCCTTTGGTTCCGATCCTATCTCACTGACCGCACACAAATGATAACCTTGGGTGGTTTCAGAACACCTTAGGTTGCTGTCAAATTTGGTGTCCCTCAGGGATCAGTACTTGGCCCGCTCCTGTACCTACTTTATAGTCAATATTTCCTCCCTCTTTGTAAAACATTTCACCACTGGCCACCTCTACGTTGCTGATGCCCAGGCCTGTGTACATAGGCCCCTGTCTGCTCAGCACTCTCTTGTTGCTCGCATTGTTGCTCTCTCTCATGACCTTCAGGCATGGCTGCCCTCAACTGGGTTTCTTTAAACCCATCAAAGACCCAACTGATTTGGTTTAGCACCTGCCAGCAAATGGCCAAGATTGACTACCCTCTTTTAGCTCATAGCTTTCCTTCTTATACAGGTTTCTCAACATCTGCCCGTAACCTAGGTGTCACTCTTGATAGCTCCCTTTCTTTCTCAGACCACATCACTAATCTCACCCGATCTTGTTTCTACCATCTCCGATGCCGAAGATCTGTCTGCAGTCTTTAGCTCCATTGTCCATGCCTTCATTTGCTCTTTCATAGATTACTGCAGTGGTTTTCAAACGGGGTTATGGTTCCGCGAGTGTCGGCCAGGGGTTTGGTTCCGTGAGTGTCGGCCAGGGGTTCCACCGGAGTTCACAATAAAATAAAAAACACCAGCTGAATTCACAAGACGATGAGCAATGAGCACAATTTTGTACACCTTTCAGTCATTCTTGCTAGATACGATATTCAGTCTAAAATTCTAAGATCTAAATATTGCCCCAAGATTAACTGTAATTGCAATCTCGAGATTTCTATCGCGCCCAAATAGCTGGAATCACGGGAACCATGCTCCTCACTATGGAATCAGCTTTCCACTTCGGTCTGAGTTGCACTGTTATCTAGTGATCCTGCTGCATCTTTTCACTGTCTCAAAACTTGCCTTTCTTCCAGGGAACTTTCGCACTGGGATTACCTCTGACTGGTGGGCACTGGGAAGAGGCATTTTGTAAGTTTTGAGATACAGTTTAATACAATACAAAAGATTATGTTTGCTACACATTGCAACTATATGTAGAAGTTTGATTGTTGGTTTTGAGGTTCAAATCGTAGATCATGTACATATGTTGGTATCTGAACATGTCCGGTTGCCCACAGTGCCTTCTACAAATCTCTCAAAGGCAATCCTTACTAGACTAACTAGTCCATTAACCACCACAATTTCACCAACACTTAAATATTCACTGAAATATTCAAACAGAGGGAAAAGGCACAATTGGTAGGTTCCTGCACATGTATAGATCCCAACCAATGGCTTCTTGTCCGAGGTTGACAGCTGAAACCGTATTTAATGCTTCCCAATCATGGTTGAGTTATGAGTTACGTTTAGAATGGAGAATAAGGACAGCCAAATTAAGCATTTTATAATATAACGCTATCAGTATCATACATGTCACACTGCTTGCTAACCTTGAAAGCATAGCATCAATCGCTGTGGATCATGGCATTCTGCTTACCCAATCCAGCACCTCTTCTCAAGCTGTATGTATGACAGCCCCTGGAGGGACTTTGCTGCTTCCTGGATGGGCAAACAGTACTTAGCCATCTGCTCAGACAAATTGGCAATAAAAACAATCTTCGCAAAATGTGGCAGTGGACACCCTGTCTGCATAAATATAGTAACTGAGGCACACATAGTGTGTTCACTCTGCTTCCTCTTGTTCCATGATAGCATGACGCTCATAACAAATGCGAAATGAGCAGATATTCCTGGGTTGTTAAGAATAACAGAATACAAACCAACGTTGCGTGAACCGAATCTGACGTCTTCAAAAATAAGACCCTATTTATTTCGCATGTTGACTGTTGTGACGCCAATTGCAATTTGATTAAGCTTTTTCTTATTTTGTATAATATTAGTGATTTTTCTGTAAATCAACAAATATCAACCGGCAAGACGTAACCGGACGTGCGCGTACAAATGTAAGCATCGACCAGTGCTTCCACTCTCCATTTTCATAAACCCCAAGATCTTGCCACAAAAATCCCAAGATTGTACTAAAAATCCCAAGATTGTGCTAAAATCTCAAGCAGGCCTTACTGTCAATGGTGGGAGTGGTCGGTTTCTTAAAGAACTTGTTGCTACAAATCATGCTCTGTTTTGTTTCGTAGTTTTTAACGTGTTTGGCAGACTCTGCATGTTTCAGTAGTGCCGACCTGTTAATTAAGTTGTTAACGCCAATCAGTGTTTTGGAACAAACGCTACAT
Source organism: Allolobophora icterica (assembly GCA_963556255.1). Taxonomy (NCBI): domain Eukaryota; kingdom Metazoa; phylum Annelida; class Clitellata; order Crassiclitellata; family Lumbricidae; genus Allolobophora; species Allolobophora icterica. The sequence goes on from OY744616.1 coordinate 39,751,612, forward strand.
TTTGCTGCATATTTGTCTCCTCGCTTTGGTTCAAGCCACAGTTTAAATTCATCGATTTTCAGCCATTCCTCGTTGAACAGTTGTCTATACTATACCTTTGCTTTCTTACGCGGCTCGGCGCCAGTGTCGCCAGACTCACGAGTCAGAATCAGGCGATGCCATGACAAATTCCGATTTAAAACTGTTACGACTTTACGACGATTTGTCCAGATTTAGGCCTAGTCCTTTTCCTTTAATAATTGCGTAAAAACTTGGAACGTCCGCCTCGGCGGTCAAGTGTATGGAACTAGGCCCTATTGACTCTGAATTCCGGAATCTACGGAATGTACAGCTGAAGTATGACATCATGTTCTTCACAAGATAAGTGTAAGTAAGGTACAGAAGTAAACGACCAGTAGCCGTAGACACATGGCCAACGAGTCACTGAACGACAACAAGTCAACAAGTGCTCATTGTTATAATTTCATATGAAATATTAACATTATATTATGACTGTAGACCTTAGTAAAAAAAATCCCCAGATTGCCATGGAAAATCCCCAGATCCCAAGACGATACGCAAATTCCCAAGATCTTGGGAAAATTCCCAATGAGTGGAGGCACTGGCATCGACTGATAGTTCATAGATTCATTCGCACATAGATAGTTATGTATAGGCCCTCTATAATAAAATGTAGATGGAATTTGTGGCCCGATAACTGGGTGCGGTGTATTGCTACTGTACAGTGTATCCAATCATAATCGTAATCTCGATTTCTACAGAGCCCAAAAGGCGAAGTCGCGGGAACCAGCGACTTCACTTTTACAAGCGTAATCCGTGACAATAACCAATCGCAACCTATGAAGCGGTTTCAGGATAATGCTCGGATATTATAATACAGTCGGAAAAACTTAACGTTCTTTGATAAATCTAATCACTCCTGTCCTTTAACTCCACTGGTTTAAAATCCCTGAACGAATAGACTAAAAAGTTCTACCAACTACTACAGAGAACGCACAGTATGAATTTTTACTTTCAACACTTTATCGACAAGCGTTTGCTAAAAGTAAATTGGAAACCAATGGCTTAGTCGTTAAAGTGTTAAAACATAATAATTCATCGAGTTTCTTTTAAGTTGCAATGCATCTGTCATATAATTAACACGTGTAGCCAGAACTGATTCCATATGCGATGGGTACAGGCGCTTCAGAAGGTCACACGACATCCAATTAGAAGTTTCAGCTCCAAGTCTCGTTTTGCTGTAGATGATGGTAACAAGGAATCTATCAGGGACATCATTAATTTTGGGGTTGGGAGAAGGAAAAAGGATGGAACAAGAAAAGGAGGAAGAAGAAAGGGGTTAAAAAAGAAAAAATGATACTGAAGAGTGTATGCCTGCATTGCAGGGACTAGTCCGACTAGCTTATGGGCACAGTGATGGATTTACCATGAGGAAAATGGGGCAAGTTGGCCAAGTTTTGAAGAAACAACAAAAAAGTCGACAAATTTTTTTCGGACGTGAGCTGAAAAAATATTTTCACTTCTTTTTTGACCAGATCAGTTAAAAAGTGTCCCGTGTCTCCCACCTGTCAAACAAGATCGCCGCCAGTGCACCCGGAAAGATGGGCAAACGACGGCCCTCCCCTGGGAAAAGCTTTAATGACGTCCCTAGAGTGTATATTTAGCGTTGATGTCAATTTTGGTACAGAAAATTTTGTTCAGTTATGGAGGAATTTTGTTGTGTGCTACCAAAAATTGTAAGTAATTCAGTGTATACAACTATAAGCAATTAATTATATTATGTAACAGAATTTCACGTGTTGCGGTTAAGTAAGTAAGTAAGTAAGTATATCCTTTATTAATCCAACTGCTAACCGCATTTTGGTTTACACATGTATATCACGTCCAGATTAAAGTACTAAGGCCTATATTCCGGTGAAAATCATCCTAATTATGAAAGATTTACGAGCTAGACTGTCAGCAGTCGGGAGAACCCGATTATGAACACGGGGTCGCAAAGTATAACCCGTATGCTTAACAGGAGGTAATAGCACATGAAGCACATGTGTAGGACATGTAAGGACGGTGGTGAAAAGTTTAGAATCAGCAGTACGGATCAATTGTTCGAATCTAGGATAGTCCACAGGAAGATAACCAGCTTTAATCAGTCTCCTAAATATTGCCTGTAGTCTCTCATGTCCCCTCTGCCCCACATAACCATAACATAGCATTATTGAACGGAGTTTTGTAACACATGCGGAAATGGCCAAATGATTTCTGCAAAACAGACAACACAGGTGGTTTTAGCATGGATCATTATATCGAGCATTGAAGAATACAATTCAATACAACTAAACATATATAGTGCGTTTTAACAAGACAAATCTTGCATGAGAGCGCGTTGCGCTACATTCCTAGTCATAGAACAATGTAAATAGACGAGTCTTTAAATTTAAATTGAGCAACAGATGTGCATCCTTATGTCTAAACCCTTCAAAAACAGAATTTCTCATTTTTGGCCTCCGCGAGCAACTAAGCAAAGTAACCCATCCTTCCGACCTTTCGTCAACAGAATAATTCTCTCTTCTCCCGTACCTTACTCTTCTCCTGTCCGCAATCTTGGAATAATCTTTGATAAAAACCTTACCTTTGCCGACCACATCACTCAGCTATCTCGCACCTGCTACATGCACATCCGTGACCTTCGTCGACTGCGCCCAGTACTCGATTACAAGACTGCCTGCACAATAGCCACCTCCATTGTACATTCCAAACTTGACTACTGCAATTCCCTTTTCTACCACATCGACTCTTCCCAAATAAAACGCCTGCAAACAGTTCAGAATGCCCTCGCCCGCACAGTCACCAAAACTCCCAAGCACCATCACATAACTCCTGTTTTGAAATCACTTCATTGGCTGAAAGTCCCTCAACGCATCCATTACAAAATCATATCTCTTACGTACAATGCCCTTCAAATCTCTCAGCCTTCTTACAGTCGCCAACTATTTACCATCCAACTGCCCGGGTCTACTCGCTCATCATCATACCCTTCTCTATCTCGGCCTTCAGTCTCATCATCTCTGAAATTCTGCAACCGCTCCTTAGTCTATGCTGCACCGGCTCTTTGGAACAATCTCCCAAAAGATCTCCGCCAGTTTGCTCATCCTCCCATATCGCCTGTTGACATCACCTCTCCTCCGCTCGCACTGTCCTCCGCTGCTTTCCACTCACGACTGAAAACCGAACTCTTCAAGCTATCCTATCCTGATTCCATTCCCGCGCCACCACACAACCGCCATCATCACTGATTACCACCATAGCACCCTGCTGTCTCCTCAGCTTGACCTCCCCGGATTCTGACCTGGCACCGGAACGGATAAGGCGGACATGGCTATTGCAGACTTGATTTGATATAGCGCCGGTGAATAAGCTGGTCTCCCTGACGTGGCTTTTGTGTGGCGCTGAGAAATTTAGGAGATTTACATTACATTACATTACATTACATTGCAAATTCTTGATCACTGGGGATTTCAACATACATGTCGACGATCCATCTGACTTATTTACTTCCGAATTCCTCACGCTCTTGTCATCAACTAACCTGGTTCAACACGTCAACTTCCCTACCCACTGTCATAACCACACACTTGACCTCATCATCACATCATCTTTCTCTAAGTTATCGCCAGATATCTCTTTCTCAGATATCTCTTTCTCATTTGATACACCTTCTGATCATTACCCCATTTTCACATGCCTTAACACACAACCTACCCCACGTTCTGATCCCGTCTCTCATTCTTTCCGCCGCATCAGCTCCATAAACATTGAAGCCTTCAAACAAGATCTTTCCTCTTCAGAACTCGTTCTAAATCCTCCATCCTCTCTTGACGACCTGCTGTCTTCCTACAACACCACTCTCTTTACGCTCCTAGACAAACACTCTCCTATCAAAGGCTATCGTTAATACCAAATCCTGCTCTCACTCTAACAACCCTTGGTATAATTCCTACCTCCAGGCCTTCAAATCTTTCCGTCGACGCCTTGAACGCACTTACAAACGAACCCGTGATCCTCAAATGCTCTCTGCCCTAAAAGCTGCCACAAACAAATACCACAACCTACTGGCTATGGCCAAAAAGAGATTTTACTCCTCATTAGTTCATTCTCGATCCGCTAATCCTCGTTTTCTCTGGAAAACCATAAACCACCTACTTCATCGGAACTCCTCCAGCCCACTGCCAAACTCCCTACCATCTTCTTCAATAGCTGAGTCGTTCTGCTGTTTCTTCTCAGGCAAAATTTCTACTCTCCGTCTCTCTCTCTCCAGTCACTTCTTTCCAAAACCACCATCAAATCACCTTCAAACGCTCCTTCCTCTACTCATGATTCTCCGCCTTTTGATGAACTAAGTTAATGTGCAAAATATTATGAAGATATTCCATCATTTAGGGGTGCCACATGAGATGACAAGTTTCCAAATTTTAGACAAGGATTGTAAGCACAGTTGTGATAATATTATCAATATTTTTTGTATTTTGTGTAACGGAAGGTAAATTTTAAATTGCTAGGTTTAAAAGTACAATACTTAAAGAGTACCTGTGAACATTATTCAACTCTGTTAGTTTGATTAAAACATTAAAATACTTATTGGTCCATTTTTGTGACCATTGACTTCTTGGGGTCCGGATACTTTTTTCGATGCTCAACACCACAAGGAGCAACGCTTGCTTTTGACCTTCATCCTTGTTCAGTATTTGATTGTATTCGTGGACCAGTGCCACTCCCTCTTGCCCTATCATTCACCGCACTCAACATTTTCTACAGTCTGATGACAACCCAAATAGATGCTGTCCTGTTTCCACGAAGTTGGATCTTTCTCCAGCCAATCAGTGGGGATACCCAGTGTTCATCATGTTTAAAGTCATAAAATCATTGATTAAGAGTAGGCCTACATGAAGCTGTGTCTACAGTAATTTGTGGACATTTGGATGGAATACCAGCACCAACTTTGGTTCTCATTGGCTGCACCAACAAGGCTTTGGTAGCAGCGTCAATGCGGTCATCGACAAAGCAGAAATTGGCCAATTCCTCACTGAGGTACCATGTATGACGAGAAAGTGCCTTTACAGCCACATTAGCCACATTCAGATTTATCGATTTGAATTTCACGATGCGTTGGAAACATGTTATATCATTTGTGGCGATTGAATAGAGAATTATAGAGTGTGATGCTGTGAACCAGGATCTGAGAAAAACAAAGCAGATGAACAGATTCAGGGAACATAGTAAATTTTTTCCCGGAAGGTAATTCAGAATTGAGATAGAAAGAGGAATACTTTGTGAGGATAGAAGGCCTTGGCCATGCACCTGGCCTTGTGCATGACACCAGAGGCTGTAAAATGCAATCCTCGAGGTGGGACATGACCCATGTAGATCAGTGCAAGTTTCATGAGCTCTAGATAATCATCATGAGACTGGCTGTCTTTCTGCAAACATTCCAATGCAAATTCAACAGCATCTTGCATAATTTCTTTGTTATTGTTAAACACTGCAGCAATTTCATCATCTGACAAACCATCAGCAATCATGTCATGGACCATCGAAGGCCATGCATTCTGAAATCGTTTAAACAAAGGAATTTTCAGGTCCACCAAATGGTCCAGCCAGAGCCTTGAAAACATCTCAAAGGACAACTTAAAAAATGTGATTAATTTGAAATGGATTATGAATAAAGTGGGATAGTTTGAGTTAGTAAGTAAGTAAATAATTAAGCTTTAGAAAAGCCTTAAATGTACAGACTACAAAAGTCTAGAGAATTGTTTGCAAAATTACAATTATTTATTTACTCCTCAGCTCCAGGTGGTTCTAATTTATATATTTATTATTTAATCATTTATTTATAAAACAAATCATCAGAGACTGAGGTATCCAACTATCCATGGTACATCACACTCACCACATATTACAGTAATGAAATAATAGGTTCTAGAAGTGTATAACTTTCATCCAGCTCCTAAAATATAGGAAAGTTAATTTTTACGGCTTCAATGATGCATTATGTCTTATGCAAAATTTAAGTTGTCATGTGGCACACCTAAATAATGGAATATTTTAAAAAGATTTTGCACATGAGTTCCTGCTACCAATATGAACAGAACTAGGGGATGTCCCAGGCATTATTAAAACATCCTTTTTTCACTACCACCCTACTCTCCTTATCTATTGGCAATTTCCCCCTCCTTTTCAAACACTCGTTAGTCACTCCACTCCTCAAGAAATCATCATTGGACAAAGAAATCCTTTCCAACTATCGACCTGTTTCTAACCTGTCATTCATCTCTAAGCTAACTGAACGCATAGTCCTATCTCGAATCAATGAGTACCTGACTTCCAACTCACTTCTCAACCCACACCAAACACCACTCTACTGAAACTCTACTCACTTCCCTCTACAATAAACTTGTTTCTGCCATCTCTCATCAACAGGTCTCTTGTCTCTGCCTTCTTGATATTTCTACAGCCTTTGATACCATCGACCACAACATCCTACTCCAAAGACTGTCTACCTGGTTCGGTTTTACTGACACTGCTCTCCTCTGGATTCAGTCGTATCTCTCTTCCCACTCGTTCTCTGTTAAAATATCGGAAACCTCTTCCCAATCATACCCTCTCACCTGTGGTGTTCCACAAGGTTCTGTTCTTGGGCCTCTTCTGTTCATCCTTTACACTACTCCACTCAGCTCACTCATCAAAGCATCCTCAGTTGACCATCACCTTTATGCTGATGACACACAGTTATTCATCTCTTTCTCTCCAAACAGCTTCTCCCATTCCATAGGTCATCTTCTCCATGTGGTTTCCAAAATCTCCTCCTGGATGTCATCAAATCTCTGGTGCCTAAACCCGGCTAAAACTGAATGTATTCTCATAGGCCTGCGTAATCAACTCAGGAAAATCCCAGATCTATCCATTACCCTCAACCTCGACTCTACATCCACCAACACATTTACTGCAAACTCTCCTGTTCGCAACCTAGGCGTTATTTTTGACCAGCACCTTAGCTTCTCCGATCATTTCACCCATCTCTCCCGCTCTTGCTTCATGCACATCCATGACCTTTGCAGAATTCGCCCAATGCTAGACTGCAAAACTGCATCCACAATAGCTACTTCTTTAGTCCACGCAAAATTAGATTACTGCAATGCACTCTTCTTAAACATCGACATCACTCAAATAAACCGCCTCCAAGCCATTCAAAATGCACTCGCCCGTGCTGTGACTAAAACCTCCAAGCACCACCACATCACTCCTGTCCTCCAATCTCTGCACTGGCTTAAAATACAAGAACGAATAGAATATAAAGTCATATCACTCACCTACAATACACTCCAATCCTCCCAGCCTTCCTATCTCCGACAGCTGTTCACGGTCCAACCACTCCGCTCAACCCGCTCCTCTTGTGCCCTAGCACTACTCCACCCTTCCGTCACCTCATCACTTTAATTTGCCAATTGCTCCATAGCCATAGCTGTCCCACCCTTCTGGAACAAACTCCCACTAGTACTGCGAGAAATTTCAGATCCATCCTACGAACTCACCAAAACCTCACCACTTGCTATATCTCCACAGGTCTTTCACTCAAAACTGAAAACACTACTCTTTCACAAATCCTATCCTGATTCATCCTCATCTCCCTACCTCCCTCGCCATTTAAACCCTAAACACCACCCACCTTAGCCGTCTTTCTGTGTACCTGACTGACTCCTTTGGATCTCGACCTGGAACTGATTCGACCACCCCGCCTATCGATTTTGATTTGACTAAGCGCCTGTGAATAAGCTGGTTCCCGCGACTCAGCTTTTTTGGGCGCTGTAGAAGTCTCGAGATTACGATTACGTTTGACGAACTGTAGTTGAAAGACTGTTCCATTCTATGGATTCTGAGACCGAATTCACTTTTACATATATAATTCCTGAGAAGAATTCGCTTTTAGTTATTAGGATATGATCTTATACTGGTATTTTCAGCCAGGATGTATAGATTTATTAAAGATTTATTATACCGAATTCGCTTTTATGTAATTCCTGAGAAGAATTCGCTTTTAGTTATTAGGATGATTATGATCTTATACTGGTATTTTCAGCCAGGATGCCCAGTCACCCTGCACGAAACTGAACCTACACGAAAGTTTAGCCCGTTTTATGTCTTGGAGATCTCGATTCCGTTTACAACTCTCTAAGTAGTGACAATGCCAAAATTAGGCATTTTGTTTCAAAATTACACATTTAAAATATAATTCCTGTGATAATTTTGTGCAGCAATTTATGAATGTGTTTTAAGTTTCAGTAGAAACATCCTGTTTATGCACCTGTGAAGTTGTTGGGTGATATTCTTTTCAAGCAATATAGCTTCAGTTATAATCTTATTCACCAAGATAACTTCATCAATCAGTTAAGAAAACAGGGTTTGTTTTGTTGAAGTTATACCTAATTTTTTAAGACACCATTCTTTTGAAAACTATGTATGCATCCTCACCAAAATGCTGGTGCTGGATTTCAACTCTTGGAACCATGAGTTTGCATGCTTTAATACAACTATAAAAACGCTTGCTTATGGCAAATATGTGGAGGAAACAACTACTCTGCAGAAAAGTGTTTATTTCCTTTAGCAGATAATAGCTTGTCTGAAATGGCAGTGTCCCTGCTAACATCAGTCAAGAAGAGCTCCTCTCATCATTTCCCAACTGGTCTTTGGGAGTGCTTATCAACAGGTCCTCGGCTGATCATGTGAACTCATGAAAGTCAGCTGCATCAAATTCGGCATATTGTTTAGCACTGCAACGACCCTACTCCATTCTTTTCTCCTGAATCACCTGGACTACTGCAATTCTATCATTGCAGGCTTGGAAATATTTTGAATCCATCTGCCCCAGTCCATTCAGAACTGTGCAACCAGTTGCCCAAATTCTCATATTTTAGAGTATGTGAGAGGCATGCTGCACTGGCTACATGTTGGGGAAAGAGTCAAATTCAAGAACATGCTCTTGGGTTGGACCTCGTTTGGTTGGCCGCACCCCCTCGACATCTTTATGCACGTTGGTGTCCAATCTAGCTGCCAATCGATTCGTTCAGCTCTCGAGGAGATCTACGGGTTTCTCACTTATGAAATATAATTCCTCAGCACCAGAGTGCCGCACTGTTCTGCTTAGATTGCTCCTTTTGGAACAGTCTTCCTGTGAACATTTGCACTATTTCTGTTAACTCGGTCCAAGTAACAATTTCGTCGTTTGTTAGGATGCATTTCTTTAAATCTCTTAGACAGCCATATGCAGTGCTGGTAAGAGGTTCTGTAAACACCCATATACATATATACATGCTGGTTTCATGAACTCTTGTCTTCAGGAAGATGAGCACAGACCTGTGCTATTGGTTGATAAGGGGCTGTGACAATAAGCACCATGAGCCATGTTAGTATAGGAATCGGTGACTGTCTGTTAAATACTATGTTATCTAGATGAGTCACAATTCCAGCTGTACTACTCTTGTACTGATCATGGTTATCGTAACACTGAGATGAATTTGAAAACTTTTAATGAAATATAGTATATGAGCTTTGAGTTGAGTTTCTCTGGCAGTGCAGATTTTGAAAAAGCACTTATAGCTAACTAACGAGTGCCTCTGAGTAGCCCTCTGGAAGAGGTGCTATATAAATATCCTAATGAATAATGAGTGTAGTTAACTGGTTTTAGTTTACACTTGTATGTATCAAGACGTATGATATATTTCGTTGTAAGTACCTCACAAAGGTACTGCATGCATGTAACTGTCTAACTGATCTAAATAAGTGTAGCTTAACACTTTGGCAGTGGGCCAAATTATTACCAATACGCGTACAGCCCTGTAATCAATTATCGGTAATGTAAGGATATCGGATATCAACGGCCACTGTCACTTATTATCGACAGTAACTCTGAAAATCTACATAAAATGAATGAAAATGCAAATAAACTGCTTTTTACTCTACTCTACAGTAAACTGACTAAAAGTCTGCATTTGAATGATAATCATTGAAGCGTGAAGGCTATAGAAGCACACGCGGCGACACGCGCCGCAAATATAACGTGTATCGTTGCGCTGTTCACGCGTGTTGCAAACATCATCAAAATATTCAAATCTAGTTGTTTCAAACTGTTCATTGCTCTACTCTACTTTATTCTACCTCACAGTAACCTGACTGTTTAGAACATATATAATACGCGACGACATAACTACCCGAACGCGGACGTCTGACAGTGCACATATGTGTAGTCTAATGGCTGCAGTTACAATAAAAATTACAATTAAAATTTAAAAATTTTCTCCGCTATTCATCAGATGGCAGTACTCACCATAGTAGTAACAGAGACGCGGCAGAATGGATTGCCAGCACGCTGGATATGCCTATAGTCGCTGTGGAACTGATGTATACTGAGGTACGAGTTATCTCGTACGTCGCGCCTAGACCCGTGAAATGACATACGAGTTAACTCGTACCTCGCGTTCAGTGTGTTAAGACAGTGTGAAAATGTTTGCTGAACAGATTTAAATGAAGTGCATGTGTGCAGTGGAAGACTGTTCGAAGAGGAAATGCCCAGGCATGAGAAGCTTGTGACTAACTGCTTTGAGATCGGGATATTCTGTTTTTTTAATATCTGTATACGGTGTTTGCTTTAGGAGCTGCACGCTCATATCAATGGTTCCTGCAGTGATGAAACCCTTTCAAAACTATTAAAGAAGAAGCAGCAATTGAATCCTTCGTGGCAACTTCCCTGTGATTTAAAGATTTCTTCAAATACTGGATCACTTGATAAGTAAAACTGACTTCAAAGTAACACATGTTTTAGACTTCCAAGGCTTGTTAGTGAGCTCACCACTCTGCTTGACCTCTTCTGTGTATTTGATCAGAATTTTTCCCTACTGCATTGAATATTGGTTTTGAGTTTTAGGTCCTCTATATTCTGGTTCACCTTGGTCAACGTGTTTAACACTTCTGTCCTAAGCTGCAGAATTTCACATGGATCTGTACTCAGCTGCACTATATATCACCCTGCTTACCACAAGAATTATTCAGTTACTAGCTGGACTATGTTGGCAATTATAGTTATAGTAAAGATGTCAAAACTCGTTGTTCTCAACTACACTTAGAGTTGGCATCTCTGACTTTTGTGTCACTGCTTGTTGTTTACACATTGCCAGTTGTGTAAAAAGTCACTTGACAAAACTTGATTGTTTTCCTGGTAAACCCTGGTAACAGTTTAACCATTTTCAGTTTCTGGTGATATTGTCTGCAACACTGAGAAATTGTTTTTCTCTTTCAGATGTTTTTCTACATTCAGACTTATCCATGAACTTTGTGACAATGAAGATGCTGCTTATTTGGTAAGCAGGAGCTTAATAATTAAGGAGCTTAAGCAAATCACTTAGAGCTGAAACCAAAAGACTTCAGAAGAAGCAACAAAGTCTGACTGCAACCTTACTGGTCTGTTCAGTAATGTTCTGGATATGATGTAATCCAACGATTGTGGGCTTGAACCTGCTCAGTGCACTCTGTATATAATGATCCTGGACAAGTTGTTCATGCACATTTTTCTTTCGTGCTTCAGTTTAAGAGTTACTGACCTTGAACTGCAACAAGCACAATAAGTAATTTACATATACATAGTGGACATTAGACCAGGCTCATAGTTTGCAGTTCTTCAGCACACTCAATATTCCTGGACTTTGACCTGAGCTTTTTGTTTAGGCTGATTAATTGACTTTTTTTTACAATTTTAAATCCAAATCCAGATTTCAATAAAATCCAAACTCGTGGTGAGGTGTTATTGAGTGATATGTGACTGTTTCCTAGGTAACAAGTGATGTCATTCAGGAATTTGCCCGTGACAACGTCAAGTACTTGGAGCTACGTACAACACCTAGGGACATTCCTTCGACTCAAATGACAAAGTCTTCGTATGTTGAGAGTGTTGTCAAAGCTATTCAGGATGCCAGAGGCTCCTCTGATATCACTGTTAAGTTGCTCTTATCAATTGATCGATCTACGATGACGATTGAAGACGCTGAAGAAACTGTGAAGCTGGTTGAAGCCTTTTCTGCTCAGTCAGAGGCAGTTGTTGTGGGGCTTGATTTAAGTGGAAATCCAAATGTGAGCCTAATTATCCTTATTAAGTTATAAATAATATCCAGTCTTGTTGTCCTCGAGACCAAGGTCTTGGTCTCGAGTGCGCTCGAGTTCGTTTTTAAAAGTCTTGGTCTTGGTCTTGAGGTTCAAGGTCTTGGTCTTGGTCTTGGTCTTGAGGTTCAAGGTCTTGGTCTTGGTCTTGAGGTTCAAAGTCTTGGTCTTGGTTTTTCAAGACCAAGACCAAGACCGACCTAAAGTTTTTAATTTTTCCGCGCCATTGCGGTCAATAACGGTCGCACCTCTGGCCCATAGCCAATAATAGATAGCTCTTGTCTGGTCAACCGAGAGCCAGACGAACTGAGTCACAGGCAGTTAGACTTTCAGCCACACAGGTAACCCCGGCAGACTGACCCCCGCGATCAGTGCGCAGGCCAGGCGCCAAAGATCTGGGCCACAGTTACACTCCTCTTTGAAATATCTTACATCATGCACCCTCGCTCTCCGTCTTATGGTTGACATCTTAGTCATATCGGGATGTGGAGTTGTAGGTCAAGTCCGTATATAGACCCACTCTCATACTGGTGGCCTTGATATGACTCCTCACCCTCATTGCCCTCACAATCTCAGAATGTGTGTGTGTGTGTGTGTGTGTGTGTGTGTGTGTGTGTGTGTGTGTGTGTGTGTGTGTGTGTGTGTGTGTGTGTGTGTGTGTGTGTGTGTGTGTGTGTGTGTGTGTGTGTGTGTGTGTGTGTGTGTGTGTGTGTGTGTGTGTGTGTGTGTGTGTGTGTGTGTGTGTGTGTGTGTGTGTGTGTGTGTGTGTGTGTGTGTGTGTGTGTGTGTGTGTGTGTGTGTGTGTGTGTGTGTGTGTGTGTGTGTGTGTGTGTGTGTGTGTGTGTGTGTGTGTGTGTGTGTGTACACACAGTACGTTTGACCAGGTTAATACCAAGGTTAATCGTGTCTGATATATATATATATATATATATATATATATATATATATATATACAGGGGCGTCTACACCATAGAAACCTTGGAGCAAATGCTCCATACAAGAAATGGGGGGGGAGATCTGTCAGTGTGTGTGCCACCATTTTAGGGGAGGAAGGAACGGGGAGGGGGAAGAAGAGGGGAAAAGGGACGTTGCTCCAATGACTTAGGGGGGATAAACGCCTCTGTATATATATATATATATATATATATATATATATATATATATATATATATATATATATATATATATATATATATATATATGTACACCTCTGAGGAATAGTGTGGATATGATTGTGATTTTTGGGTCGTGGTCTTGGTCTTGGTCTTGAGGTTCAAGGTCTTGGTCTTGGTCTTGGTCTTGAGGTTCAAGGTCTTGGTCTTGGTCTTGAGGTTCAAGGTCTTGGTCTTGGTCTTGAGGTTCAAGGTCTTGGTCTTGGTCTTGGTCTTGAGGTTTATGGTCTTGACAACAAGACTGATAATATCACTTATTAATGGCAAACATTTCACAGTTTTAGAATGAGTGTCAACATAAATTACACATATAAGACAGCAAAACATAGCACCAAAACTGTTAGGCAGTATGGCTTAAGAAGCATTAGTGTTCATGCCTAATTTATACTGTTTCATTTGTGTCATTTCTTTTGTGTTTCTTTAATACTGAAAACTATGTGTAAGCCTCATAATGCTGTTTTTTACTATGTGGTACTTCAATGAATTATCATCTGTATTAAACACTGCTGCCAGCATGTGAGCAGGAAACTGAGCATGGGATCTTGTTGCAATATAAAGAAAGAATTGGACTTTTAGTCTGATGTCATATCAAGTGATAAATTGATTGATGGTGTTGTAGTATTAGCTTTCAATTGTCTGGCAGTCTTACATGTCTGGCATTGTGATAGAACAAACATGGCACGTTTTGTATTGTTGTTTTAGGCTGGAGACGTTAAAGCACTTCTGCCTGTCCTTGAACGAGCACGACAGAATCTTGTTAGAATGTCACTTCATGTAGCTGAGGTGAGATAATTTCTTTTACCTTAATACTGTAGACTATTGAGTAATTTTCATAACCTAACTTAAGAGCTTGTTGTTGAGTATTAATATGATTAATGAAAGAAAACCTAAGCAGGTTAGTCATAAAGCCAATACTTATTATTAGCCAGTGAGTACAGAGTGGAACTGAAAGAATATGTGTCTGCCTGTCATGAATATCTTCCTAATTAGGTGAACTATAGTCTCTCTTTTTCCTTGCTCTAGAATAAAAGGTGTCTTTGAGAAACTGGTGTGTTACAATTTTGATCCAAGTTTTAAAAGACTTGCCCAAGATACACACTATAAAGTTCATGAAGTCCAATGAAATCTTGTCAAATGATTTTTCAGTAGGCTAATACTGTTTAGAGTGTCTTTCTCTGTGATAATTAGACCCAAAAATAGCTGAATTGTGCAATAGTGTTTCCTTTGATTGGTATCTGTTTTTCAGCACTGTGAGCATTGGTGTAGTGTTCTCTGTGTTTACTATTAGGTTGAATCTTTTGGTTTCATCTGTTTGTGTCATATGTTCTGCTTTTAGTGAGGAGGTCAGTGTTGTCAGTGAATCAAGTTCACCAGCTCTCCATTTAGTTTGATTCGTGCCTTGGCGTTGCTTAGGCTGATTGTCATAATTACTGTTTCTAATAATAGGTTAACAAAGTGCAGTAATAAAGTGAAAGACCTTCTGATTCAGTGCTCTTTTCAAGTTAAAAAGCGCCTCTGATTAGGTTGTACTGCGAGAGGCGCTTTATAAATTCGTAAATACAATACAATACAATAAAATGTGCTTCTTCTTCCTGGCCTGAACCCAACGTGTAATTCTCCTCTCCCGACATGTTGTTTCATTCTGTTTTGCTTTATCCTTCATTCTGCTTTGTATCAATTCAGTTAAATCTCTATGTGGGATGCTCTGTAGGTTAATAATAGAGCTGTAATTTTTACAGTCTTTTGGACCTATCTTTGTTTTGTATATTGGGACGATTGTCAATTTTGTATATTGTGACAATTGTTGAATTTCCCCAATCTTCTGGTACTTCCTGCTCATGATGATGAATCTTTGTAACAAGGTGTCTCTTCATAGTGTCTCTTCCTCCTCGAAGTAGCTCCGTAACGACTCCTTCCGTGGCTGGTGCTTCCTCCTTCGTTTGTTGATTGCATCTCTTACCTCTTCCTGTAGAAAGTTTGGTATCTGTTCATCTTTGTTGTTTAGAAGCAACTCTGCTAGAACTGGAAGGTTATTGTGTGTAGTAGATATGCAAAGCATTCCCTTCATTGTTTCTGTATACTGGTACTTGTAAGGTCTTCTAGTACTTACAATTTGTATCCAAAGGAGGAGACATGATCTTCAGTTGCTTGATTGAAGTCTAGGGCAATGGAACTGCATCAATTGTCCATCAGTCTGTTTCATCAGCATCTTGCTGTCAGTGGTTAGTGGTCGTCTCTTCAGGATCCTCTCAGCTGATGTCTCGAGTGGAAGCTGCCAGCATACACTGATGTGTGATGTTGTACATTAAATGTGTTCACAGTATTGGTAATAACAAAATGTATGTGTTCAGAATGAGTGAGTGAAGTTTAATTGACTGTGTTTTAAACTTTTCCCAATGAAAGGACATTTATTCTTACAGTTTGGTGAGTTTAAAATGGTAGTCCTAAATCTTTGACTTGTGTCTTCAAAGGTTCCGGGATGCATAGAAGAAGTAGAAGCTCTTATTTCTATTCTTCCGGATCGAATCGGTCATGCAACATTTCTTCTTCCCAGTCACATGAATGGAAGAACTGATCTTGTGGATAAAGTTATTGCTCATAAAATTCCTATAGGTATATTTATTTGTAAACTGCTGTTCAAAATCTTGATCTTTGCTTGTCTTTTGGCTTTATAGAAACGTTTAATTTAGTTCATGACAAAGTGGTAATTCAAACACCAAACTGAATGCATTTTATGTTTTCAAACAATTTTTCTTGTTTTTGAAAAGCGTGATGATTCAGGAGGGATACTGAACTTTACAGTTCCACTTTCTGGACAGGCATAAATTGTGTGTTTTTTTGTGTACTTTTCTTCTTCAAAATGAAATGCTAGATGAAGCTCAAAGCTACAGTAATATTATGAGCCTACAAATTCCGGCATGTGAGGCAGACAAGCAACTATTTGCGTGTACAGTATTTGCCGAGACAAATAGTGCCATTTGTTGTCTACTTGGGCTGTTGTCACTGAAGTCCTTGTATGGATATGTTGGAAGTGGTGTTGGCTGAATCTGAAGGAGATCAATACATCTGACTAGCCATGAACTTCTATATATGGACTAGCACATGCCAGGTGCATTCAAAAGTTGATGAAGAATTTAAAAAGTAGTGATTCTGTGACTGAAATACTGTCTGGGTTGGGAACGCCTCTGAGTAATCTCTACTGAAGGGTGCTATGTGAATTCTGACTGACTGCTTGATTGATTGACTGGAATCAATAATCTTTTGGTGTGGACATTCTTCTGGATGGAGAACTATCCTTGGTTGAGCATATGAACTCCCTCTGCAGGTCCAGCTATTATCAGCTGCATTAGATATGGGTCATGTGGCAAAATCTATCATTCAGTGCTGCAGTGACCCTCGTTCATTCTTCCATATGGATGTGCTCCGTGTTTACTGCACTACTGCATCGATAACTGTCAAATGATAAGATGGAATTTAGGGATATGATGAATGGCTGCAATTTGCATTAGTAGCTTTCAGTTTAGAAATTTGAAAATGATTATGAAGGAACCTAAATGTGAAGATAAACCATTTTATGTATATTTTATTAAGATCGAGTCTTTGTTATGAATTTACATAATAGCTGTTGTAATTGTAGAGTTCTGCTTAACATCAAATGTTAAAAGTGGTACAGTGAGCGAATATGGCAGGCATCAGTTTGAATACTGGTATCAGAGAAACCATCCATGCATTCTGTGTGTAAGCATTCTAAAACCATCTTACTAACTTTTTTTATAGTTACTTGTAGAAACAATATTATTCAACAACATAATTGTCTGGAATTGTCTATCCACATCAACTTTTGAAGTTTTTGTAACTACGATGATTACTTGCTTTATCAAATTGATATTTATATGCAAGCATACATAATCTGTTCTTTGTTGTTTTAGACGGACGACAAGGGAGTGTTTTCTACATCGTTGTCTGCTGAATACTTGCATGCAGCGACGGCGTTTGATCTGACAAAAGAGGATCTATTCAAACTGTCATACAACAGCATCGACTGCATTTTCTCTGACACTAGTAGCAAAAATTCTCTTAGAGACAAATGGAAGAGCTTTAAGATGGATAGTCTTTAAATAGTCTGTCTGTCTTGTCAAAGCTATTATCTTGAGGCATTTGGAAACAGGGTCAACTCTGGATCTCAGTTTAAAAGTGTATTCTGGTTAGAATCCTCCAGAGGGTTGTGAGCTCATCTGAGCTAGAATATTTAGAAGAAAGCAAGTGCATTAAGGGAAGTCAAGAAAACTGACAGAACTTCAGGGATTAGAATAAATGTTGGGAAATGTTATATGGGATGAAGCAATAGTGACAGTCTGTCTGTCTGTCTGTCTGTCTGTCTGTCTGTCTGTCTGTCTGTCTGTCTGTCTGTCTGTCTGTCTCTCTCTCTCTCTCTCTCTCTCTCTCTCTCTCTCTGAACTGCTCTGAACTATTTCGTTGACTGTCTTTATATGAAGCTCCAATGTCCTGGATGTCACCTCGTGTTCCTGAAACAAATCAATTCATACTTAGGGATGTTCATAAAGGATGTCTTTAAAAATGGCCAGCTTTGGATTTTTCCTCTTCTGGTCTGCATTTGGCCTTACCCTCTCTCCCCTTTGTGGATGTCTGCATTAGGGGTCCACCGGAAACCGCCTCGGATATTTGCTTATGCCGGAAATCCAGTTTCCGGAAGTATTCGCCTCGGCAAATATTGTAGACGCAAATAGTTGCCAAAAAATTTTCTTTAACAACAAATTTTTTTCTTTAAAAACTTATTCAATAAACTTACGTATATAAATTTATAAATGTTGAACCTTTAAACAATGACACAGAAAACTTCACAACTGCACAGAAATGACTACAATTCAAATTATATTAGTCACTTATTACAAGTACACAAATTTATGTTGATAATTTCTTATTACATGAAAATGTGAAGCTTCGCATATGGAACAAATGGTACCCGGTTCGTTTCCGGTTCGTTACTGGATCTGGCAAAAATACATCCAAATACTCGGATTCGGTTTCCGGCGGAAAATGTCTTACCGGTGGACCCCTAGTCTGCATTAGAGGATGATCGACTGGCTAATGATCGACTGGCTACAAGACGCCTGCGGTGTGGTATCGTGGGCCTACAAAGGCCCTACATATCCAACCTTTATGCTACATTGTATACCAAACTCGACTCCACTTTTTAATGTCATTGGAGGGGCGATAGATGAATGGTAGCACTCTTGAACATAATATTTTGAAAGACGTGGTAAGCTCCCTATAAGTCAACTCAGCCTTCCACTCCCTAGGGGCCAGCTGTTACTGAGGTTTGTAAGTGAGCTTGTCAATAAACACGAATATTATCGCCATTCTTTTTGCAATTATTCCACAGTTCCTGTGTACTCATAAGTGATAGTTCAGCTTTCATATCAGGATGCCTCTTTAAAGTCACAGTAAAGTTTATACCGTGCATCCATTTTAATAGATATTATGATATACTGCATAATTAAAATACTTGGGCCTATAATAATTAGTCCCTTAAACCCTGCTGTTAACGATGTGCTCTTTGCTACTCAAGGTGTTACTAATTGTGTTACAATATTGTTCTATTGCCTTAGACATTGCAACAGAAAATTAGGACTTAGGTTAACCTTGCCTCTGATTCATATTCAACTACAGACACCTGATACCTGTAGTGACACATACATGGCTTCTCCTAGGAAAGTCCACTAATATAATTATGCATACGTGTGCAATTTTAGGGTGTTTTTATGGCACACGTGATATTTTCAACTCGAAGCTTTTTTAACAGCCAGGTCGAATTATCGTGCCAATTCGCATGTAAACTCCATATCCGAAATTATATCTTGATAGCTGAGCATTTAGAACTTGCGCAAGGTGACCGAAATTAGGAACCCGGTGATCTTCCTGATTATGGCCAAAATTTTGATATCACGATGTTTATTTTTCGTGTTTAACGGTGTTTTCGATCTTCTTATAGTAATTATAATTATTATGTTAAATTAATGTATCACTTTGCATGTGAGGTTGTAAAATTGACTAGAAAAAAGACTGAAATTTGGTTGATTGGCAGTAATGAAGATTACTTCGGTTAACTACCTACGCAAGGAGAGGCTCTCAAGGTGTTGTTCAATTTCCACACACAAAGGAATCAGAGTCTAGATAACATCGTGAAAGACAGTGTCTAAGACACTGTAGCTATCCAAAAGGAATAAAGTTCAGTTACCCAGAGGCATTTCACCGCACGAGGGATGGCGCGTAACCGAAACCTACATGAAGTAGGCTTACTGGTTCACCTGTACGTCACTCAATGAAGCCACAGGGAACGATCTTCAATTCTTGAAGGCAATCCATATATACCGGTACCCAGATAAGGAAGTCTCACAGTTGCCATAACAGCATTTTCCCGACACCTTTGGTATTTGTTGGAGACTTTGGTTGGCCTCTGGATTTTTGACAGCAAAAAGCAGTGCATGGTCTACAGCATGTGCAACAATCAAGAATCCAACGAACCGCCAGAGACTTCCTGCCATGCATTTTCAACCTACAAAAGCACTACCCCATTTCTTTACTGCTTCTACTACTAAACTTTTCCAGATCCTTGGATTGGATTATTGGATGACGCTTGTAATTAGTATAAATAATTACAATTGTAATTACTTATACTGTGGTATCACATTGCTTTCTAAGTGATAATTCCTCCCGGGCCTTGCGCAAGTTCTAAGTGTATTACGATTTTCATATAATTTGGCAAATGTTAATGTTTCTGAAGGTGGAATTCAAAAACAACCTGGCCGATATTAACTTTGAAACTTCAAATTTAAGACACACCCTACTGTATATGTATGTATAGATCTAGCAAAATGTACAGAGCCAGTGGTGGATTTATGCAACTTACGATACTAGGGTTGAAACATGAAATGTTTATTCATCTGTTGGCAACAGAACATTGCCAATGACAAACCAGTGCAGTACAGACTGCCTGCAATCTGACTGAAGGTGGTGTTTTAGGCATAGGTTGTAATGAAAAACTATCAACCATCCCCTTCCCCTTGTCCGCATTGGGATAATATTCTATCTCTCCCCTAATTGCAGATATCATTTATGGATGACCTTTTATAGGTCTTCATGATCAGCTCAAGAAAATGTCTGGCTCCTTTTATGTCCCTAATAAGGTGCTATTTTAATTCAATTATTTTAATTGAAGAGTTAGGTAGGCGCGCTTGTATAGGAAGTTATTTGAACGAAGTGAAATCGCTGCAGGTGAATCGGATAATTAATTTAGGCTTACCCATTACAAATTGTATCTCTTACCTACAATGCCCTTCAAATGTACCTTTCTACCCTCTTACCAGTCTTGTCCTTGAGATCAAGGTCTTGGGTCTTTAGTGCACTCGAGTTCATTTTTAAAAGTCTTGGTCTTGAGACCAAAAGTCTTGGTCTTGAGACCAAAAGTCTTGGTCTTGGTCTTAAGGTTCAAAGTCTTGGTCTTGAGACCAAAAGTCTTGGTCTCGTTCTTGCAAGACCAAGACCGAGACTGTCAATATGAACAGTCATTTAACAAAATGCAAGAATTAAAAAAATTATCAAAGAATTACGTTGTCAAATACAATTGCTTTAGTATTTGCACTATAAAGTTAAAAACCCACTGTAAACCGTTTCTCCTCTATGGAATTGAAGCTGTCAGCCCTACCAACAGTGAGCTAAACTCCTTAGAATGTATGTAATACACTTACAGCTCTGCAATATGTAAAATTTTCAAAATCTGTCATAGTAGTGTTGTATCGGTTCTGCATATGGGTTCTCAGATTCGCATTTCTGTGTGACTGCGTGCATTAAAAATGTTTGTAGACTGTTGGTTATCTAGAAGACTGCGATTTATACAGAAATGCCTTTCACATGACAATGATGTTGTCAGATTTCTATGTGTTTTCTCTCAAACACCATAAGTGATTTTTTTTTGTTTTTCATATTTTTTTTATTGTGCATGATCTTCATGTTTGGTAGAAATAAAGAGATATTGAGCTTGCGGTCATTGAGCGCTTGAAGTCCTCTTTGATGCGTGGTCTTTGGTGGTTTGGTGGTAAACATGTGTAATTTGGATAACCGGTCGAGGTAGAATATAATAATAATAAGATTTGAGTGCAAGTGTAAGCTGCCGCATAATGTTTCTATGATTTTAATATAACGGCCTCACGAGGTTGTGTAATTTTAGGAGAATTTAATAACTCTGTGCTTGAAGTGGAGTAGAATTGATATGGTTTTGTTGGCGATGGCCAGAGACAGGTTCAGCGGGGGACGTAATTACTTACCAAAGGCTAAATGTGTTCGAGTTGAAGGTTTCCTTATTTTGATGGTTTTTCTCGTCGAGGTAGTCTTGACTAACCAGTCTGACGTCCAGAGTAATTCCTCCCGTGATGATAGTTGCGCAGATATGGCTGTACCATGTGAGAGCTCTGTAGACACGAGTTATCAGTCTTCACAAGGTTTGTACTGTGCAGTTTTCTGTTTGATGTCGCGATTGTATATCGTTTCATAAAGTCTCGATCAGATAACGCCAGATAGTTTCAAAACAGAGGTTTTAAGCTGTGGCATTTAGGCAGAGGGATCATAATCAGTCAACATATACAGGAACATTATAATGCCAAATTTAAGTCGGCATTGCTGACTAAGTAAGTAAGTTTGGATATCTAATGATTGTCTTATGTCATCGTTTCTTATTTTCTGCAGTCTTGAAATCCCTGCGATCTCCTGCAGCCAGCTCATTTCTGCTGTAAGAATTCTTTTATCATCTTGTTTTTGCATTGTCCAACATTGTGATCCATATAGGAAAATCAGTTGTACCATCGTCTTGTATATTTTTGTCTTGGCATAAGACGATCAGCAAATTATTACAATCGGGGTGCCTAAGATTTACCAACGGCTTCAATATGCTCGCCTACTGTTATTGGTTAACGTCAAATAAACACGGACTATATCTCCGTAGAGGTAACCGTTTCATATGACGTTGTCGATTCCTTTGTAACATTGGGTGGCTCGTACAATATGGTGCAGAATGTTGCATCGTGAGGGTCGGTTAGGGTCAGGGTAGGCGTTGGGAGGGTCGGTTAGGGTCAGGGTAGGTGTTGTGAGGGTCGGTTAGGGCTTAGGGTTAGGGTCAGTGTAGCCATGTATACTCCATGTATATTCCATGTGTCATTTAAATTGCCCAATGACGGCGCAGCTGCACTGTTGAATGGGAGCATACCCAAAGATACCGTATATAATGCACCCCGATTGTAAAAGTTGCCAGACGATCATTAGATATCCAAATAATTCTGCTAGACAAAGTCTTTCAACGAAGACTCAAATATATGTCACCTTCATAAATACGGCGCGTTCGTTACTTACTTAGTGAATTGTATTATGGGATGTCGGTGGTAGGTAGCAATGCTCTATTTGACCAAAGTCTGAGATGGCCAGTATTGTATACCTAGTGATTGGTGACAAGCTGACTACGCTTGACAATTACCAACATTGCATTCGATCACTGGGCAATGTGGAATTTGTTGCTCAGTTCTGTTCTATCTATCTTTAGAACTTTTTGGACATTCAGATTTAAACTGATGACTCATCTCTTTCAACTTATTTATTTATCATTGCCTAACTTCTGGTTTCTTGGAATTCTCAGAAATTCAGTCTGGCTTCTCCAGCGGATTATGACCTTTGATTAGAATTTAACTTGAAGCATTGGAGAAGCAGGCCCTTAGCCAGCCACCCTTTTATCCATCCAAATCATGGAGCAGGCCCTTAGCCAGCCACCCTTTTATCCATCCAAATCATGGAGCAGGCCCTTAGCCAGCCACCCTTTTATCCATCCAAATCATGGAGCAGGCCCTTAGCCAGCCACCGTTTTATCCATCCAAATCATGGAGCAGGCCCTTAGCCAGCCACCCTTTTATCCGTCCAAATCATGGAGCAGGCCCTTAGCCAGCCACCCTTTTATCCGTCCAAATCATGGAGCAGGCCCTTAGCCAGCCACCCTTTTATCCGTCCAAATCATGGAGCAGGCCCTTAGCCAGCCACCCTTTTATCCATCCAAATCATGGAGCAGGCCCTTAGCCAGCCACCCTTTTATCCATCCAAATCATGGAGCAGGCCCTTAGCCAGCCACCGTTTTATCCATCCAAATCATGGAGCAGGCCCTTAGCCAGCCACCCTTTTATCCGTCCAAATCATGGAGCAGGCCCTTAGCCAGCCACCCTTTTATCTGTCCAAATCATGGAGCAGACCCTTAGCCAGCCACCCTTTTATCCGTCCAAATCATGGAGCAGGCCCTTAGCCAGCCACCCGCCCATCCGTCCAAAGGACTGGTGAAAATTATTTAGAATGGACATAAATTGTGCATGATTCTCCTCCAGCACCATCAAGTTTCTTCTCTAGAGCCACTGCCAGCGTTCAGATGACAGCTCTGTAAAGAGCACAGGTTGATATTAGGCTCTGTAAACAGGATAGGGGCACTGCAGTCGGACTCATGCGGTGGCGGGACTTCGGGCGGTGACAACCTCGTACGCTCATGACGTGGGGTGGTCACGATGACTTGAAGTGATTGATGTAAGTAAGTAAAGTAAGTAAGTATATCCTTTATTAATCCAACTGCTAACCGCATTTTGGTTTACACTCGTATATCACGTCCAGGTTAAAGTACTAAGGCCTATATTCCGGTAAAAATCATCCTAATTATAAAAGATTTACGAGCCAGACTGTCAGCAGTTGGGAGAACCCGATTATGAACATGGGGTCGCAAAGTCAACTGTCAGATCAACCTTACAGACTGATCTCCTGGACAAACACAGTAGGCCTATTATACACTGTTATACAGTGCAGTGAAAGAGATAAAAACAACTGATGCTTGGTTAGTTGCTGTTTAACGACATTCTTTTATAGCATAGAGGATTAGCGTCGACTCAGTGATGAGCAATAGTTAACTAAAAAGTTGCTAACTTTTAGTTTAACTAAAAAATTTTTAGTTAAGGATGAAGTTTAACTAACAAAAATAGTTTAGTTAAAACCATAGTTTAACTAAAAAAAATTTAGTTGCTAACTAAAAATTTTATCTTAAAAAATCAGCAATACGCAACTATTTTCCGCAATGAACATTGAACACTCGACGTGAAACTTATTGATTAACACTGCATGGTTTTAGCATTAACATCCTATGTTTTCAAATTCATACACTACTTATGTACAGTACAATCTTTAGATTAGATTTGATTAGACTGATTAGGAGAAGAGAAAAGGATATTTAAGCTGAACTAATAAACCTATCATATTCACATCTCTCTAATAGTTCATACAGTTGTTTTTTCTCTAATTATGATGTTTTAGCCCAGTGCTTCCCAATCTTTTTAGGCTACGGAACCCTTTTGACTTGAAATTTTTTTACGGAACCCCTACCTAAACAAAACACATTCTGGTACAATATTTCTAAACAGTGATCCAGGTAGATAGCGTTTAATCAATAAAAGTTAGACTATAAATTGTTTTAAATAAATTTAATTTTCCCACAGAACCCTTGTTTGCACCTCGGACTCTGATTTATAATGTAACAACACTTCAAACAACACTTTTCCAATTGCTTCACGGAACCCTTGTCTTCCCCTCACGGAACCCTATGGTTCCGCGGAACCCACTTTGGGAAACACTTTTAGCCTATGTCCAGTTTTCTGGCTAGTCTTGAAGTATAAATTGTGTTCCAATACTTTCAGTCTGTGGCAGTGGATGTTGTACAAGGGAAATGGAAAAGATTCTACAGATGAGAAGCCAACAGGACTTTACATGGATGCTGACTAATTTAACCGATTCACCTGTAGACAGTTTCAACTCTAGTAGATTAAAATTCGATGGTAAGTTCACTTTCAGACAACATGATGGCCATGTTACACTTGGACATTATGCCTGGGTAAATTCACAAAGTTCAGGCATAGTAACGTTATAACCTATGGATCATGCCATGTCAGATCAACCAATTATACGTCACATTATCTCAGATCTGTGTAATATTTCCGTGCAAATAACAGTAAAGTATTATTTGCAGAATAATTCTTGTTGGGTGTCAGTTTTTTACCTGTTCTTTTTTTAAATAGTTGATCTCTCACAGAATTTGCTCGATAATTCTTGTATGTTTTGGTTTGTGCTGAGATCGAGTCTGCGCTTCGAAGATGTTTTTTTATGCTGCAAGGGATTCAAAATTTAGTTGCATTCAACCATACAATAAGAAATCAGTTTGGGTTGGTGCTACTGTAAAGAGGGAGGAGGATAATCTCACCTGGGCATTGTTGAGGTTTGCAGATTGTATAGGCAATCTGCAATTTGGAAATCTTTGAGTCATGAAAGGAAGGGTAAGAAAATTCTGGAGTCATGTCATCCATCAATCACTAAGAGGTTTTAAATTCATTATTGGCCAACGGTCGACAAATGCCTGCATTTTTGCTAGATTTTCATGTTTTTACCAGAGTAGGCAATCTTTAAGGGGTGCTATATAAAGTTGCTTTAATAATAATAATAATAATAATAATAATAATAATAATAATAATAATACATGTATATATGTTTAAAACTTTATGAGGATTTATTGACCAATTGCTAATCACAGTTGTTGATGAAACTATCTACTGAATGACTTGTGATTTTTAAATT
Source organism: Allolobophora icterica (assembly GCA_963556255.1). Classification (NCBI taxonomy): domain Eukaryota; kingdom Metazoa; phylum Annelida; class Clitellata; order Crassiclitellata; family Lumbricidae; genus Allolobophora; species Allolobophora icterica. The sequence goes on from OY744616.1 coordinate 39,777,690, forward strand.
AATAGGGTCTGAAGCCTGAAATTAGCTATTTAATCAATATGTATTTAGTTTCTGTGGAGCCTGAAATTTTGGTATTTATTCAGTGGATGTTTATGATTCGGCCACTTATGGTAAGTGGCTGAGTCAATATTTGGTTGCAACTTCATGTTATTAGATGTTGTTGTTGTTTAACTGCTGATAACATCCACATGTGTGCACAGAAAAGAAACGAAAATTATGACAGTTTCATTGAACAACTGTATTAATGTGCATGCATAATAGCAGGCATGTTGCTTATCTCTGCTTTTGAAGGTATCTTTTGACACATTTGCTAAGAATGGCTCAATGTGGACCAAGATTGTTCAGTCAGTTACAGATTAATTTCCTATATCAGTGATATTTCTGAACTGTTTTTAAGTAAGTAAGTTTGGCCAATTGGTCAATTATGGCCATCGAAAGAACCTTTATGGTCATTTACAAATAAATATAAAGAAAATGAAAAAAAGAAAAGAATCTATTTGGTCAAAAAGAACCTTTAAGCCAAAGAGAGCAGGAAAAAGAACTGCTATGGTCTGAAAGCAGCCTTTAGACCAAAGAGAAAAAGGAAAGGATGCCAAATGACTAAAAGAACACCAAATGGCTAAAAGAACACCAAATGGCTAAAAGAATAATGATGTATGTATATATATATATGTATATATATATATATATATTAAATATGAGTGCTTCTGAATCGTTGCATTGATTTCTCTTCGACTGTCTACGAGCTATGGCACGTAAATCTCTGTTATTATTTAATCTATATCGTATTAAAAATCAACACCAACATGTAGTCAGATATCGCTGTCTCAACAACCTCCCAGACACAGAATCAACGATGAGAAAAGCAAACAAAAACTGATGGAAGAAAGTTACATGAAAATGAACTGAAATACATCAAACACTTTAAAGACGTCAAAAGCCTAAAAGTTGTAGCTACAAGATGTCGTTAAACATTGGAACTCTTATGTACTTAGTCCACTTATTGTAGAAATGATTTCACTGTTCTCAATGGTAAACTGGTGAACTTGGCAACAGATGTAAATCAATAAAGCTCTTCACATTCATCTGTTGACCTTGCATCCTGTTATATAAGCCAAAAATTTAAAACTCTTGGTGTCACCACTCACTCTGATTTCACACATATCCGACATTTTCTCGTCTTTTAGGGTTGTTAAATGGAAATTGGAATTCCGATTATCGTTTTTGAAAACGATTATCAGTTTAGTTACAAACAATAATCGAATTAATTTATTTTATCATTTTCATAGTGAAAATTACAAAAAATACCAGAAAGAATTAAATTGTTTAATTTGCTGGCAACAACCTGGCTACATTCAAAATTCGTGACTGTATAACAAGAGGTCTCACCGTAACACTAGCGTCATTGATGCACAAGTAAACCCACTTAACTAGGCTTATTAGTATTTAGTCCCCTTGAATTTGGGTCGCAAGTTTTGCTGCATGTGTTTGTCAATGAATATATTTATTGTTTAATTGACGTCAATAGCAAGTCTGATGAAAACATAGCTTAAACTAGAAGCTGGAACCATTTGTTTGTGAACCATTTATCATGGTACCACCTTTGTGCTATTTAAATTATGTTATGTTAAGAAGTGTCTTTGTACATACATGCATACATATAGACAATACATACATTTAAATAATCACTTGCCAAGATCCACAATTGTATTCTGAACCTTTTGTGTGGCACATGATTATATGGGACAAAGTTTTGTTTATTTTCACAGAATTTTTTACAAGAATGTTGGACAAGTCAAGTGTAGATCTGCACAACATGTTTGTGAAGACGTACGGCTTGCTGTATCAGCAGAATTCTGATATATTCATGGATTTATTCAGTAATTTGCGTAGCTACTTCAAGGGAGTTGGTGCTGTTGATGTTTCTGCTGCACTGGATGAGTTTTTCTCGCGTCTGATGCAGCGCATCTTCATTCTGCTGAATGCTGAGCATGACTTTGATGACAACTACCTTAGCTGCATCTCAGAGAATGTTGATAAGATCAAACCATTTGGAGACGTCCCAGCCTCACTTCTACGTCAGATCAAGCGTTCCTTCATTGCAGCCAAGACATTTGTCCAGGGATTGGCTGTTGGTTGTAATGTCTTTGATACCATTTCTAAGGTAACTATCTTGACATGAATCAGCGTCATCATTAGCATCATTTTCCTGCTTTCTTCCTGTCATAGTCATATGTTGTGCTTATTTCGGCATGTATGTGAAAGTTTGGGAGCGTACATCTGGACATTTGAAGAGAGGCAGACAAAGGGACCTAGTGAGAGACAGAGAAATCTTGATACAGAGAAGGAAAAATTTAAACTAACTGTTGCTTATGATAAAAAATTTCCGTTTGAAAGACATACCGTAGGTCAACGGTTCTCAACCTTTTTAGTGCTGCAACCCCTTGATGATATTTCCAAAGTTGTGACAACCCCCAACAAGAAAGTTGTGACAACCCCAACAATAAAATTGAATGGGTTACTCCCTTTCACCACATTTTTCCTACCATTATGATGCATTTCACTTCTCACCATTTGGTGGTCCATACACATCATGCATAATAGCATAATAAATCATTTACCAACAAACATAGGCGTATACTCTGGGGGGCAACTGGGGCACATGCCCCTTGGACTGCACACCCAATGCAACAAGTGTAGAATGAATAACCAAATGCCCCCCACATATTCGGACAAGTTTACGCCAGTGCCAACCAAACAACTTGTAATTTTTTGGTGATAAGTTTGAAAATTTTAAAAGTAAAATTTAGTAAATGAAATGTTTACTTGAAGTTTAATATTTATTGTGTATTAATAATAATAATAATAATAATAATAATCTTTTCTTTAATTAAGCGCCTGCAAACGCACTGCACTGTGCAGTGAACATACATATAGTAGAAACGGCAGCCACGCAGGGTGCCTTACAAACATGTATTAAGTAGAAGCACATGATAACAGTTTTACAGGAGTCGAATATAACTGCTTATGCGGCAGCCACATACGGCGCCAAATCACGGCCTACTATTCATTTAGCCGCCGCCTAGCGAGTGGAAGGCAGAGTTAACCTTAAATTAACGGATGTCTAAAGGGTTCGATCTTGGTACCTTCAGCACTTCACGCCAGTGTGTTATCCATTACTCTACAGGCCCTCTGTACTATGACTGTACAATTAAGAGTTACAAAATTCAATGACAGCTGCTATGTGTAAAGTTGAAACATTGCTTAAGATGTAAGAAGAAAACAAAGCTACAGAAGACCAAAAATAATATTATTATTCCAATTATAACTGGAAAAATGAAGGAGTTTCGCAATCCAAAGAAGAGCTTCAATGGGAAGGTTGTATTTGTTTCTTTCTCACCAGATCAGAAATCCTCTGGGCAGTCTTTGCAAGAGCACAGCGCAGAAATCATAATTACATCAAATATTAAATGTTAAGAAACTACGCTGACAATTGTTTTACAAATTTCTAAAGGTTCCAGCCGACCCCACGGATTAAGGCGACCCCGTGGGGGTCGCAACCCACAGGTTGAGAACCGCTGCCATAGGTGTTGTGCTGGATGTGTGGGGCTTACTCTTCAGAGCAGCAGACATTGCAACTTTGTCTTTTGAGTCAAAATGGATGCAACAAGCTCAGATGTAGATAGAGTCTGTTCCATAATGCACATTACATGTACAATGTCTCATTTTATTTTGTACAATTTAGAGCAGTTTCTGTTAATGCTCCAGTATTTGAGCAGTTGCAGATATTGAGCCAAAGTCAGCCACTAGCTTACGTAGTCTAGTCAACTGAGTCTTGTTTTTGCTGGATTGATCTGTTTTTAATTAGTAAGTGACTTTGTTTTAGGTGAGAATGACTGATCGTTGCATTCGAGAAGTGACGCAGATGTTGCATTGTGCGCGTTGCAGTGGCTTTCCATGTGCCAGACCCTGTCAGACGTACTGTCGAATTGTCACCTCAAAATGCTTGGAACTTCTGTACAGGGATCTAAGTGAAAATTGGATTATTTTCATTGGTAGTATAAATCACTTTATATTGTCAGATATTTCGTATGAATATCACTGGACATATGATCTGATATAATCTGAAAACATCTAAAATGCTGTTATTGAAGTGTGCAGGACATCAGTTTTGATTGTCTAGGCCAATGCAATGACTCGAGAAGTCACTGGTTGTGGCCTCTGGTGGCCACAACCAGAGGCGTTCTGGTTGTTCTCCACATGTGTGGGGCTACTGCTCAGTCTAGATGCTTTGCTTGTGTTGGCCTCTTTAGTTGGAACTGTCTTCCACAGGAATTGCAGCTTGAGCTCCTCAGCCTTTCTCTTTCTCTGTTTGGAACGCTCGAGAGAGTATTAATACTTCAATATTGCAGTACAAAATATCAACAAGAAGATATTAAACGACAACTGTTGCAAAATTTTTTGTTTAAAAAGGTATTGCAGGTTTTATTTTAACAGTTTTATGCTGTAACAGTGCATCTAAGAATTTTGTGATTTTGCCAGATACAGTTATTGGTATTTATTTATTTATTCCGGATATTTCTATAGCGCCTCTCGAAGTCAACTACTACTCAGAGGCGCTCCCGACTACAGCATTTGATACTGTGCCGGAATTTTCACGCCGAAGCGCCACGAGCAATTGCGAGTGAAGGACTTGCCCAAGGTCCGTACGCAGCGGCTAGAGTGGGATTCGAACCTGCAACCCTCCGGTCACAAGGCACCGAACTTACCACTGAGCCACCACGCCCCACAATGCTGACGACCTGATAGAATGTTGTATTGTTTTCATGGAAAGTGCGATTTTGCATCACTGTGCCTTATTGAAAGGTGTGATGTGAACTCAGTATTCAGGAAAATATGGTAGTTAGAGGGATGAATTAGACTTGAAAACATAACCCAGTAAAATAATTTGTTCTTATAGTTTCTTTAAGAGGTCCTTGAAAATGTTGTATACTGTGGACATACATACATACCAAACATGATTGCTTGATGTGAATGCACTGCGGATCCATTACTGTTCAATGGTTTTAATGACTTTTATGTGCAAAATGGAAAATATTTGAACTTATCATGTGCCCACAATTGCAGCATTTTCCTTGACTAACTTATTACATTTGAATGTTGATCGATTGTTTTGCATAATTCAGATGAATTTGTGAAAGTGGCTGAGAAGCTTGAAGGTCCATTCAACATTGAAAATGTGGTTGATCCAATCGAGGTCAAGATATCAGAAGCCATTATGAACTTCCAGTCTAACTTTGACACCCTTTCAAAACAGGTACCGTATATACTCGCCTATAAGTCGATTCACGTATAAGTCGAAGTGTACTTTTTTGGGAAAAATAGTGTCCAAAATCGACGACTCGCGTATAAGTCAAACTCATAAAAGCAAAGTTAAAAGTGTAGTTTAGCGTATTCAATTCCGTTGAAAATAAATAACGCATTTAATAATCGACGTGTTACCCACATGTTCATTCGTCATCCCGCTTCTTATTTCACATTCAACATTTTCGTCCTTCATCTGACTTCTATTAATATGGATGAAGACAAAATATTATAGCGCTATTACAATTATTTACAAACTAAACCGCCACTACCATTTGCGATTTCGAACATCAAAAAGTCTCCTGTTAATTTCAAGTCATCCCGGTAAATGTAAGTTTCGCCGTCATCGTCGTCGATTTCCGAGTCCTCTGGCGTTGTTCTGCAAACCGTCTATGTAGGTACATGTAATATATTTATATAATGCCTAACCTTTAAAGCAACTGCTGTACCATATCTAATGGCAAATAATTTCGGAAGAGCTTCGCCCATTCACAAGGTGAAGCAGGTTTCGTCATCGTTGTCATTTTGTCAAGCCGATACCTTCATCACCTGATCTAACTGGACCAGTCAGATACGCGCGGAACATGTCCTAATACTGGCATTCCTCTTTTCTAATGACCTGACCTCGCGTTCCACATGCATTACAACCAATCCTTTATTCATTCTTCGTAAACCAACCTTTGGAATGAGCCTTTACAATAAAGCCTCTTAAAAACCTTGTTTTGGGGCGTCTTACTATTGCCTATAAATAAACATTAGCATCAGTTTCATCCCATCTGCTAGACAACTAATTATCACATGAAATGCGTTCGTTATGGCCATCGGCGTATATTGGGATATACGTCGATGGTTATGGCCAATAGTTTTGACCTGAATGGTCTTATATCGTTTACAATACAATTCCCAGGCAGGTTAAATTTGGTTTTATCAATATTTTTTACCGTACACGAATTTAAGGTCGTATAGGAAATGCGCTATAAAATGAAATGATGCACAAAATGGCACCTGCTCCCAATCAAAAGAATAACAAACAAGAACTAGCGTTGACGTTAATTATTAACGTCAACGCCCGCATCATTTAAATTTAATAGAAAATTATTTTATTCTACCAGATATTTTGTCAGTATTGTGCTAAAAATTTATTCTTTATAGTATCATTTGTTTATAACATTATAATTATTATTTCCTTGACGGTCATGCGATCGCTCATTGTTGCGTCATGCGATATCGGACGCGGTATGTTGTTGACCTCGATCTCCGATGGATAAATCTTGTGACCTTGGCTTGCCCCACGTATAAGTCGAACCCCCAACTTTGGATTTTCAAAATTGTCCAAAAAAACTCGACTTGTACGCGAGTATATACGGTAATCTGTGTTGGTTTGGATTTTGGTTTTGTTAGACGGCTGTCATTGAGTTGAGCCATTGATCAAGTGTAGTATTAATGTTGTCTGTTCAGTTTTCACTTGTGTAAGCAGTAATGTTTAGATGTATAGTCTAAGCGTAGATGCTGAGTTTTGTATATTGATTTCTTTGATACTGCGCATGTCTTTGATACTGCGCATGTCTTTGATACTGCGCATTACTTTGATACTGCGCATGTCTTTGATACTGCGCATGTCTTTGATACTGCGCATGTCTTTGATACTGCGCATTACTTTGATACTGCGCCACGTCAGTTGTTGATTTGCCTTCTGTGTCATTATGGTGGATTTTGTCTGAATGTACAATTTGCTGAAGTATTCTGGCTAATGTAGACTTTTACTTCTGTTGGGTCTGCATGTTGGAATAATTTCTCGTTTTCATCACGGATTTACTGCACTTCCTAAGAGGTTTGGTACACAGGTTCAAATGAAGGACAAACACTATGATGGCTACCCAACAAAAGGATGCCTTTTGGCTTCATGAATTGGGTCAGTACTCATATATTGACTGTTGGGAAATGAAGGGCCTTGTGGTAGCCTAGTTAGCCTAGATGTCATGATATTCCTGAATAGAATCCTGCATACTGCTGCCCGCCTTGTAGGCTGCATTCCCAAGTTTGGCAGAGTGTCTGCATATATGAGGGATGTCCTCCACTGGCTCCCCTACCCACAGCGCATCACTTACCGAATCTCTGCCTTGGTCTGGCCTTAGTCTGGCGGTGTTTTGAAGGCTTTGCCCCTTAACCCTTTAACAGCGAGAAGCGCCCAGGGCAGGCACAGTTAATATAAATACATATTATGTATAGGTAAGAGAGAGTAATCAAGCGTATAGTATTGTTGAATTGAAATCAGTAAAGTTAGTGGTGGCAATATATATGCCACTGGTATATATACTCGCTGTTTGGGCTACACATGACGTGGCAACATACTTGCCACTAGCTGTTCATACCACACTAGACATCGCATGACACACACCAAATAACTGTAATCTGGTACCCTGTTTTGATTTTTTTTGTGTTAACAGTATCTGGTAGTGACATCTTGTGAATCCACATGCATTAGGTTAGCGGCAAAATATTGTACATTAGTTGTTTAGTATACCGCATGTAACGGCAAATATATTGCCTCTAGCCTATAAAGGGTTAATACCTGCGGGAGCTCTGCTGTCCCACCTCATGCAGCGCCGTTGCTCTCTCCGCTCAGCTGCGCAAGCTAAACTCATTATTCCCTGCACGTGGACAATACGGCAGCGCCGTGCCTTCTCAATGGTAGCCCCCGTGACGTGGAATGGGCTACCTACCAAGCTCTGTCAAATCCCGATTGGTCATTTCACCCTGTTTCTTACTGTCCTCAAAACTGTGTTGTTTGGGCTGGGAGTGCTCCTGAGTAGGCAATCTTGGAGGGGCGCTATCTAAAACTGCTTTAATAGTCATAATAATAATAATAATAATTCCATGGAGAGTCACCCATCAAAGGAGTTTGTAGGGTAGATGGTGAAAATTTCTCTGCTGTTTAGATCTTTAGTGAATGCGGGGAACCAGAACAAAGAGAAGACAGGAGAAGAAGACGAAGTTTGAATGCAACGGACGTCACGCCAAGAGACAAGAAATCACGAAAGAAACTGAAGGACAAAAGTGAGGATCTTAGGCGCCTCGATCACTTAGTTCGAGACATTCGAATTGTTATACAGAAGACAAAGTTCTTCTGGAAGAGTCTGGTGAACGTTACTTGTGATGGTCTTTTGGCAACAAACGAGTCTTTGACAACCAGCTGCTGGAATGGTAGCCACCTGGTTAGGTAAAAATCTCTTGTCTGATATATTCATTGTTCAATCCATTTGTTCAACAGCTAGCCTATATTAGAGATCTTTGTAATAATAATAATTACTGAACTCAAGTGGATATGTAAATGGTAAGAGTGCTTCTTTAATTATAATAGAACTTATTTAAATTTTTAAGAGGTGAATCAAGTTATGTAAATTTTCACAGGAAGATGTGTTGGAAAGAAATTAAAAATGTTATTCCCTCCTGATATTCCTTGTACAAGAAGATTTATTGACTCTTTAGGGTTGATGCTAACCGTGGGCGATAACAAGAAAGTGTACATTTGAAAAGAGCCAAGTGCTGTCATTTGCAGTTTCATTCTGGAACAAATCTTCTTTATCGCCAGAAATAGTCACAATTTTCTTTTACAAGAAAAACAGTTGTAGATTGTATGGGTCACTTTCAGCCATACTGCAGAAACTGAATTAGTAAAATTTTACGGTGATGCGTCAATAAGTATACAACCCGGACTTAGATAATTGTGTTTTCTGTAGTACAGGAACTGTTGCGTCGTTGAGTGTGGATCTGCCACTGCCAGATGTTGTTGAGTTTTCTTCTACTACTGTCATTGATCAACAGATAGCGCAGCTACGAGCTATAAGCGTTAAACTGAAGATGGCTGTCGGTGGCATGGATGCCAACTGGATTGACAGTGGCAGTGGTGTGTTACTTTACATTTCTTCTTTCTTTACTCTTTGCAGGTCCTTTGAAGGCAGCAAAATATATACACTGGTATTTGTGTACATATATCTGTATATGTTGTAGCATACCAAATTACATTGCAGTTGGATTTTAACAATTTGCTTTCAGCTAATCAGTCAGGTTTTAGGAAAACCATTCCATTGGGTCCCTCTTGAATTTCCTGCTTTCGGATATATATTGCTGTACATGGCACCATGGATAGTTACCCTTCTGGCTCTGTTTGATGTCAGTGTGGCCTTTGACACAGTCAATCACAATATTTCAATTAATCGTCTGATAAGCCACTTGACTGGCTTCACTCTTTTTTGGATGGCTGCACGTTCTGCACTGTCTTTGGTTAACTCAACCTCATTGGGTCGCCACTCCTTTTGGTCTGCTGCACGGCTCTGGTCTTGGCCCATTGCTGTACATCTTGTACATGGCTGACATTGCAACTGTAACGACCCATCGTCAAAGCATACGTTGGCTGTCAGCCGGTGACACATTGTGCCATTGTTCTTGTGTTGGTTTTGCTGCCTAACTAGCTTATGGCATACATTTATCTGACCAGAGAGACATTGCTGTAGATCAGTTGGTTCATTCATCTTACAGCAATGGCCACAATGCATAGGTCGTACTTAATAGGGCATGGATGTTGTCCATTCGTTTGTCTCAATGCATCTGAAATGCAGCGTATATATGGCGGGTGATAGGCAGCAGCTAAAAAGGTGATTCTTTGGTCATATCTGGACACCAATTTTCCTCACTTTGCTTCTGCGTGTGGTCTTGCGTTTGACCTTGATCAAGAACCTAGCTTTTCTGAACATGTATAATGTATATTGCCTATGTCACGTTTGCTTCTATCAGATGCACCAATTACGTAAATGGTCGATTGCAACAGTCACAAATCCAATCAGAGGGTCTTAATTCAAACCTTTCTAAAATGTACATTTGCTCATTTCTCTCTCACTCGCGTGCTTCTGTACTCTTGCCCATGTCCATCTTCATGGAATGTCCCTTCCTAAAATAGATTGTAGTTTTGGTACAGTGGTGCTTGTTTCTAAATAGCAAACCATCCTCCGAGTGACTACTTTCTAGATGACCTTGTTATGGAAGGTCTTCTAATCGTTTTCACTCGGTGCAAAACTTTTAGATTTCACTCAGATGTCTTATCAGATGTGTGCAAGATTGCTGGATCCTGTAGTTTGCTGATGTTGAATGAAGGTTTTCTGTTTTGACCTTCTGTTTCATCTGATGCTCTGTGATCAGTGTCATACTTCATACTTCAACAGACAAGACATGTTATGAAATCAGATCAAGGCTTAGTCATGATTCATTGTTTTTCATGAAGGAATTTTCTATTGCACTTCAAGTTTGGCTAATGTTGAATTTAACATTTGCTACAGTTGGCTATGAAGATGGAAGTGGCAGCGGATCAGGTGACAGCGAAGACAAGGATGAGGACACAGAGGAGGATGATGAGGAGGATGGATCTCAATCGCTGATGACTTTTGATGAGGAGTTACGTGACCATAGTCACAAGAGCCAGACAAAAACCGTTATGTTTACAATTGATACATCGTCATCATCGTCAAAGCATAATCATCCATTTGTTGCATACGTTGGCTGTCAGCCGATGACACATTCTACCGCTGTTTTTGTGTTGATTTTGCTGCCTAGCTGGCTTATTGCTTACCTGCAGATGACCCGATGACCAGAGACATTGCTGGAGATCAGTTAGTTCATTCATCAATGAAACCATTCCAGTTGTAAGCAGTCCCACCTATTGAGTTTTTTTTTTTATTAATATATGTATAGAGGTTGTTATTTTTGTAATTTACAATGCCCTGGTGTGATATTTGCAGTGTGAGGGAATTTGATAAATTTCCATTCTGAAGCTCACACAACTGAGTTTTTTTAACTTTTCTATTATGACTTTTGACCCACATTCCACAGTGAAAGGTGATGATTAAGAATGGGAAGTCACAAGGTGATGATTAAGAATGGGAAGTCACAATGTGATGATTAAGAATGGGAAGTCACAATGTGATGATTAAGAATGGGAAGTCACAATGTGATGAAAAGATGATGGTCAGCATAAAACTTGCATTTTAACGAAACAATCATCAGAACGATGGCGTTGCTGTTGTGGCTTTTGATCGTCAGCCTTGAGCAGGCAGATGATTAAACGATCTGATAAACTTGTAAAATTTTGATGTGAAATGAGTTTTATTCTGTAATTCTGCTTAGACAGCAGACTAAGTGAAATGTTAGGAGATAAAACGTTTCCAGTTTGCATAGAGATCTAATTGTAGCTGAAGCATCTGCCCACCCTTTATCGATAAGCGATGACCTTCCTCACTAGATGACAAGGACTGGCCCTGGAGTAGACAGCGGTCTGCAGGGCTCGAAGTGGGACGGTATGAAACGGTATGCCATACCGGCACCTCTCCTGGCCTGCCGAAAGCATACCGGAACTTCTCCAGGTGAAAAATCCATAGCAGTATGGCCTATAGGGGAGGGAAGGGAATGGTTCTTTCAGCCATACCGGCACCTCTTGTTTCCCACTTTGAGCCCTGGCGGTCTGTACTTGTACACTGTACATGTTCTTGCACATGTAAAACATTCCTTTTGATTCTGACCTCGTAGCTTCACTTTTCATAATTTACTTGTTGTTGCATTCGGTAATTATGGATTAATTTTGAAATATGAGACATTGTTTTTTGTATATTTTAAAATGTTTTGAATTAAGACCCTGTGATTGGATTTGTGACTATTGCAATCAACCGTTTATTATAACCACAACTGATAAGATGTAACTTGTGCAGAAGTCCGACTGCTGATCTGCACAAGAATTGCTCTGGATATTTAGCTCCATATTCTGTACAATGTTTAACTGCAATGGAGGGCATATATAAAGAATGTCTGTAGAAATGACATACTATGACCAGGTCAAAAATAACCCAGCTGTTTAATTTGTGGGTGTAATGTAATGTAAATCTCAGAAATTTCTCAGCGCCACACAAAAGCCACATCAGGGATGTGGCTTATTCGCCGGCCCTATATCAAATCAAGCCTGCAATACCCAGGCTGCCTTGTCCGTTTCGGTGCCAGGTCAGAGTCTGGGGAGGTCAAGCCAAGGAGACGGCATGGTGCTACGGTGGTAATCGGTGATGATGGTGGGTGTGTGGTGCAGAATTAGCATCACGATAGGATAGCTTAAGGAGTTCAGTTTCAGTCGTGAGTGGAAAGCAGCGGAGGACAGTGCAAGTGGAGAGGTGAAATTAAAGGGCGAGATATATGAGGATGAGCAAACTGGCGGATGAAGGTCATGAATGTGCATATAGCAGGTGTGGCATACCTGGGTGATGTGGTCGGCAAAGGCAAGTTTTTTTTATCAAAGATGATTCTAAGATTGCAGACAGAAGTGTAAGGTACGGGAGAAGCGAGATCTGTTGGCGATCGGTCAGAAGGATAGGTTACTTTGCTTAATTACTCACAAAGGCCAATGATGAGAAATTCTGTTTTTGAAGGGTTTAGACATAAGAGGTTGGTGGTCATCCAGGCTGATATCTGGGTAATGTTGCTTGTTGGTTGTTTGTGTATTTCTTGAATGTCAGTAATACACTTGGCTTTTGCTTACATGTTTCATTTCAAGGTAATAACGTCATCCATTGTTTTCCTGAAGCTGAAAAATTGAATTTCTCTTTTATGTTTTGTAATGAATTTTTGTAGTTTAACACTTTAACGATGAGAGTAATAAAAGTGACTGGGAACCAATGCAGCTCGTTGTTAAAGACCTTTGTTGCAAGATTGTCACTGAAACTGTTTTAGCAGATTTTTTCTTATAATTATACCAGTAGCGTTCTAAAACATTTTTTGCCAGTTGACTGCTGCATTTAAACGTATTTAGCCTTCACAATACATTGCTCTTGCCTCTGATGTTCCATCAGGAAACATGCAGGAAGACGAGGCAACATGATTGATGGCACAGAGATCAGATGAGCATAATATAGAAATCCGAGAGTTCTGGAATCAAAGGGTATTTGACTGAAATGCAACGGCTAAGTGGCCCTGCATGTTTGTAGAACACAATTCACTGTAAAACTGCTACAACAATTATCTGATCCATACGAAGAACTCATGAAAGTGTAACTCTTGCTATCTCTGTGCAGGTCTTTCACTCAAAACTGAAAAAACTTGTTTCACAAATCCTATCCAGACGTCTCTTCCCTCGCTTCCTTTGTTACTCCCAGACAAGGGGAGATGGGATCCAAAGTAGGTCATTTTTTGTGCATGTCATTTTTAGACAGCCCTCAAGTAAAGCCAGTACATTAGACTTTTGGGAATGTACAGTGAAAGTTGTCTGCGCATTTTTTTTATATGATGCCAGTACTTCATGTTGAGCTGTAATGTAAATAAACTGTAATGCAAGTTAAGAAACAACACACAAGCCTATTTTTTCTGGGAATTTATTATGGAAATTCCAAATCAAACTTCCACAAATTGTCACACTCATACAACAAATGGGTACTAGTACATGAAAAGAGAAAATACAACTTTGTCCTGCAAAAGTAAATGGCTTATCCTTCATAGGCTGATCCTCGGTCTTGGTGGACCAATCTTCTGGATTTGTGGCTTGGTTTTGGTGCACAAACGGTCGAAGCCTTGTGCATTAAACTGTGAGCAACACAAGTTTATAACTAATAATGAAGAGGCAGATTTTGTGGGCATTTTTGTTGCGCCTGTTCTGTTGTCATGAGTAATGTAGGCTTAGATTAGGCAAATGCAGTTTACCAATTCTTCTCTAAAACAAACTAAACAATATACACGTGTGAGAATTCTTAGTTAAATGATCGATGCATAAAACAAGTCATAAAATGCCCATAAAATGTTGGCCATTTGCAGTCAATCATGATGTGTATCCAGGTCAACTGACATAATGGACCCACAGTTACTCGGCCACACAATCACAAAGTATATTATGTATAGAGTTCTAAATACTGATCAGGTATATTATAAAAAATTCCAAAGACTGAATATCTGCTCCACTTAAAGTACCAACCAAAGTAGTTGATGATCATTTGAGGTACATCTTATTAAGGTCCTTCTAAAACCCATGATCTCTTTCACTTGCAGCCTAACCAGCCGCTTACAAAATGCCGAAAACACAAAATTATTAGACTCCAACAATGATATTGTTTTGGCAAAAACGTCAAAATACCACTGCATAAAACAACTTTAAGTTTGAAAAAGTGAATGATATTTCAGTGTCACTTATCTATCTTTTGCTAATTTATTGGGTCTTCATCAAGTACAATAGAGTTCAAGTTGTTGATAACAATAAGTGTGGATTGTAACAATTGTGCTGTATTACTAAACAATGGATTGCAGCAGTGTTTGTCATAACCTGGCTACAAAATGAAAGTCTGGCCAAGGCAGCTTTGCTTTCATTAGAGATTCCAATACAGCATACACAGGCAGTCAATTCATAAAACAAAGCTAGAATGGAGTTAAATATTTGAGCAATATTAGAATTATGCATCTCTGTGATCAGTAAGATGTCAGCTTGGCACTGTGGATGCGACACTGGCAAACACAATTCAGCAAGCATTTGCATGGATGTCCACTAACTTCACCATCTCTCTAAGGTCATTCAAGGAGTTGCAATTTAAACCGGGACATTGACAAAGAGTTTCCAGAGTATTGGATTGCTTCAGTCGCGCTTATGATTATGACGCACGGTCCTTCAAACTCGGGATCATGCACTGGAAAAGTTTCTAAAGACACATCAAGAGTAGTGTCCTTTCATCAACTCCAGTCTCAACTTTTCTTAGTCAGATATCATTTGTCATGTTTCTTATTTTGCCGTCATTTACGTGTCAACTAACTGGTGTAGCAGTATATATGTCAGGTAACTGGCTTTTGCAGCATTCTATTACCACACACTTTATCACTGACTTGCAAGTTGTTCAATTTCCCTGACATGTATAAATGTCAAGCATTCAGAAGACTATTCCCAATTTGCTTCAGCAATAAACGTGCTTTTACAAGAAATATGTTACTCAGGGAATGGGCAAATAAAATCTTTATATTTGAAAGCCGGGAGTGAAGCGTCAATGATCTGAACAGCAACCCAAAAGCTTTATAAAAGGATTTTCTGTCTTTATGTGATGACGTTTGGTTGCTGACGACCTGTAAGTTCTCTCAGCTGCGATATCTGAAGCGCAATCTCAACGAGTGGCTTCAGCAGAATCTGACCAAACAACAGCGTCAAACAACACATAAACATTGTGAAATCACAAAGTTCAGTCACTTGACTTCATACAGAAAGAAGGAAATCCATTCAAATTGCCACTGATGTTATTCCAACATTTACAAGTTGAATCAACCAAGACAAAGCTATAGTTATGCTTCAGAAAAGGCCATTAAAAGAAGACAACACTTTTAATGACATTCTCTGTCATTTCTGACTTACGTGTTAGCACATTTAAGTAATAACGTATAATACGGTTATCTAAAGTCATGAATCAATGACATCAGTCTATTTGTGCCATGATATGTGTAAAAGCCAATTTCCAGTTAGCACCTTTGGCGCCCAACTTATCAAAGGATGGCTCTGAATGCTCAACCAGGCCTATACAACCACAGCCTATGCCGTTTGTAAGACCACCAGTTGGGATCAGCATGGCTCGTTATTAGCCACATGGAAGGTCGCTTATATTGTAAGCCTAAGCCAAATGAAGTCATTGAAACTTAATGCCAAAGGTTGCATCTTGAGTCTAGCTTAAGGGACTGCTCTTCTTCAATTTACATGGGGCAAAACCTAGTACCCTACTAACCAATCGCTTTCATCAGAGCAGGTATAATGTCACACCAGTGTACCTGTGGCATTCTAAAGGTTAAAAGCAGCCATCATCTGTGCACACGAATTACCTGAGCATCTTGTTGAATCTTGTTTTTGTCCGATTCGTAGCTGTCAATGTACATGCGGACAGTTGCCCCAGAGCTTCCAGTCCCACTCAGACGATAAACAATCCGCGACCCATCTTCAAATATTATCCGGATTCCCTACAACAGCAATCCAGATTCCGTGATACATGGTCTGGTTTCTACACCCCTCCCAACAACTACTTTGCATCATACCACATTCAAATCACTCAATATGCACTGCAACTTCTGCCAGGGTCATCACAAAATCAATGCTCCTCTTGTCATTCAACCACTGTGGACTAAACCTCTGAAGTCTTAACCCAATGAAGCCATCTTTGAGGGTTGCCAACAAGAACACAGGCCTTCTGTGCGAAACCTGTTCAAAACACTAGTTCTGAAGGAAAAAACTTTAAGAAATAGACTTCTCTAGACCAGTGGTTCTTAAAGTGGTGGTCCGTGGACCAGCGCTTTCGACACCAGTCCGTCCTTAAAAAATCATAATTTTTCAACTTTTGGATAAAACACCAATGACATATGAAAAATACTTCAGAAATAATGTGAAACTGTTAATCACATCATGATAATGTAAACTGTAAAGCGATTTAAATTGGTTTAGCAACTTTAGCAGCAAAACCCACGAATCCCCATACTTTATGTACGTATCCCCCAGGTTGCGATCCCGCGCTTGCCATTAGTGATCCGCGAAAAACACGAAGATGGTGCCGGTCCCTAGCTTTTAAACATAAAGATGGTGCCGGTCCCTGGCTTTAGAAAGTTCAAGAACCACTGCTATAGACAACATTATGAGCCACCTGTTTTTTGGAGATACTGTGGTCAATTGGATCTGTGTATTCAAAGTTGTCTGTTTTGGCAATCTTGAATGCTTTGTTCTCATAGGAGTAGGACTTCCCTAAGACTGATGAATCAACGATGAATTTCTCCAGATTATGAATCATCTGCTCTGCAGGAGCAGATTCACAGTTCTCATAGTCATACCTAGTCAAAAACAACAACATCATCATCATTATCATCCAGAGCAGATTCACAGTTCTCATAGTCATACCTAGTCAAAAACAACAACATCATCATCATTATCATCCAGAGCAGATTCACAGTTCTCATAGTCATACCTAGTCAAAAACAACAACATCATCATCATTATCATCCAGAGCAGATTCACAGTTCTTATAGTCATACCTAGTCAAAAACAACAACATCATCATCATTATCATCCAGAGCAGATTCACAGTTCTCATAGTCATACCTAGTCAAAAACAACAACATCATCATCATTATCATCCAGAGCAGATTCACAGTTCTCATAGTCATACCTAGTCAAAAACAACAAAATCATCATCATTATCATCCAGAGCAGATTCACAGTTCTCATAGTCATACCTAGTCAAAAACAACAACATCATCATCATTATCATCCAGAGCAGATTCACAGTTCTCATAGTCATACCTAGTCAAAAACAACAACATCATCATCATTATCATCCAGAGCAGATTCACAGTTCTTATAGTCATACCTAGTCAAAAACAACAACATCATCATCATTATCATCCAGAGCAGATTCACAGTTCTCATAGTCATACCTAGTCAAAAACAACAACATCATCATCATCATTATCATCCAGAGCAGATTCACAGTTCTCATAGTCATACCTAGTCAAAAACAACAACATCATCATCATTATCATCCAGAGCAGATTCACAGTTCTTATAGTCATACCTAGTCAAAAACAACAACATCATCATCATTATAGAATAGAATAGAATATTCTTTATTGGAACCAATTGAAAAACCGCATTTTGGTGTACAGCAACGTTAAACATATTTATACAGATAATATACTAATAATATGCTAATATTAGTAACTAATATTTGTCTCAGTTATCCACGTGGGGTGTGGTGGCTCAGTGGTAAGTTCGGCGCCTTGTGACCGGAGGGTTGCAGGTTCGAATCCCACTCTAGCCGCTGCGTACGGACCTTGGGCAAGTCCTTCACTCGCAATTGCTCGTGGCGCTTCGGCGTGAAAATTCCGGCACAGTATACCAATGCTGTAGTCGGGAGCGCCTCTGAGTAGTGGTTGACTTCGAGAGGCGCTATAGAAATATCCGGAATAACAATTTATATTGTTTTTACCCATAGCGTAAACTAAGCGGCTTCATAAAGCATCCTGATGATAAACATTTTTCTGGATAAGCTATCTGCGGTCGGGATTTCTAGGTTGTGAGCTCGTGGGCGCAGGAAGTGGCCTGTACATTTGATAGGTGGCAGCAGATCATGTAGGACATGTCCCTGGATATTCCGTACTGCGGCGAAGAGTCGAGAATCAGCCAAGCGGCAGTACTGTTCTTCTGGGAGGTAGCGTCCCCTGATGAGACGCCGTAGGACCCCACCCAGTCTATCACAGTCCCCTTGGGTTGTAAATCCCCACCATGCAGGCGAGGCATAGAGTATCCTGGATAAGGTTGTGGCTCTCACCACGTCATACAGGCACGACCGTGCGCTACCAGGGTACGCAGCGCATAAAGCGATCGACGTGCCTGGCTGCAAATGCGGTTAACATGCGTAGTAATGCCAAGATTATCTGATATTGTTATGCCTAGGATATGCTGGTGACCCTATGGAGACCGGGTGTCACCTGCGGAACATCGTCGGTTCGCCTGTCCCTGGGCCTCCGAATCACCATTTCACAGGTTTTGCTAGAATTTAATTTCAAGTTGCATGTTTTAGCCCAATGCGCAATGTGCTCTAGTTCTGAAGATGGTTGTGCTATTAGATGACGGTATTAGGAGTAACAGTCATCGGCATATTTGAGAATACGGTTGAGAGGATTGGCAGTGCCTAGGCGAGAGATAGCATTAATGAAGTTTTGTGGTCCTAGGCTTGAGCCTTGGACGATGCTAGCATTTATGTCAATAAGGGTAGATATCTTATCCTGAAACTTGGTGCTGTGTTTCTGACCGTCCAAAAATTTATGATCCCGTTATAGACATTATCTTGTATAGGCATTTTGGCTAGGGTATCAGCTAAGTGGTCATGCCTAATGGAGTCAAACAACAAGACAGAGTTCTAGGTGAATTATGTCTCCCTGGGCCATGTTATTGCCGATAGAAAAGTAATTGAAGGAAATAAATGAAGCAGGTGAATAAGCAACTGAGGTTCTGAGAAAGATCAAGACACCCATAAAAACACCCGTCTGTTCAAACCAAATTTTGGGTGACAAAATACAGGCATTCTGCTTTCTTCAGAATCCATGGCAGTGTGCCATACTGTGTGGCAGTCTACAGAAACTGCAATTAACTCTCAAGGTAGAGCAGACAATTGATTATAATTCTCTTTGTAGCAGATGAGGAATAAAACACACAGAAAATATAAAAAATTGAAATATTATTTATTTTCAATATATACTTTGTGAATTCAGCAAAGATTGAAAAAGCTTGCTATTCCTCTCCCTAATTAATCCGTCAATTATAATACTTTAAGAATGTCTCTCTGCTAATTGTTCAGATACACATATACCTATGACAATATATATATATATATATATATATATATATATATATATATATATATATATATATATATATATATATATATATACAGTGTGGACTCGTTAACATGCACTGTTCCACTTAACGCGAAGTAAATGTAAATGTTCGCGATTTTCTACAGCGACCATATATGGCCTCGACCCTGCTCATTTTTCAATGAATTCACCACCGCTTGCCCGTTTGAATGGGTGCTACGCCATTTAACTCTTTGGAGGCTGTTGTCGACGAAAGTCGACACTAGGGGCTTAAGGCGGCTGTCGACAAAAGTCGACATCTAGGTGTAGGGGTCCCAAAGTCTATTTATAGATATGTATATATATATACATATGCATATATTATATAATCATATATATGTGTATATATTTATATATGTATATGTATATATGTATATTATACATATATAAACATGCGTATATATATATGTATATGTATACAAACATGCATATACATATTTGCATGTATTATGCATAATACATAATTATGTATATAATTGTCATATATATCTATATATTCATACATAAACATAAAAAATATATATATTTGAATACATAAACATACATATATATGTATACATTATATATGTCGATATATACATATATATATATACATATATAAGTTTACATATATAGAAATATATATACATATACAATTAAACATATATAAATATATGTTTATATTCATATATATATAAATAAATATTCATTATTAAACAACATAATAACCGTTGTACGTCTGTCTGTCTGTCTGTCTGTCCCGTAACAAACACTATTGTGACATCACTATACTGCCGCCTTGGCGACGGCTGTCTTGACGACGGCTATAGGCCTTTAATATGACGTCATAACATAACGGGGAAGTAAGCTTAATTGTTATCACTGCAATAATAATTGTTTTATATACCGTGATTTTTCATGGGTTACAGCTAGTATATCTATATATGTATATATATGTTTATCATATACAAGTAATATATAAATAGACATACTTAAATTCACATATATAAATATGCAGATGTATGTATACACATAAAAATATTACATATATATACATTACATACATGCATGTATGTATATACACATATATAAATTTACATATATTTATATGTATAAGCCAGTTCACCATTATCAATGCGCATGCGCAGCCATTTTGCTTTCACTTCCGGCCGTTCA
The DNA here is from genome assembly GCA_963556255.1 of Allolobophora icterica. NCBI lineage: Eukaryota > Metazoa > Annelida > Clitellata > Crassiclitellata > Lumbricidae > Allolobophora > Allolobophora icterica. Next base: position 39,798,648 of record OY744616.1, read on the forward strand.
CACACAAACTGAAGCATGCCGTTGCCGATATTGCTATGAGCTGTTTGACAGAGATATTAAAAAATATTTCACTGATTAGCCGTTCATATATATATAACAATAAAATGCGCTTGTGTGCGATTGTTAATTGCGGGTTCTAAGCACAGTTTAAAGTCCAGAATAAAAAAATTAAAGTCCAATTGCAAAACTATCCAGACCACGTGACCTTTATTTGCAAGCAGCCACATGGTCTGACTATAAACACCATAACACCCTCAAGTATCTAGTTTCCATCTAAGAATAGGTATAGGGGGTGATTTCCATTGCTCCAAATGGTCATATCTCATTTTGTAACCTCTCTCTTTTATATATTTCTTTAAATCCTCCACCTTCCATCGATTGAAGTCATTCAACGATTCTAAGCGATCCGCCATGTTTTACTTTGTGTGTGAACGTCGTTCCCGTCATGCCTTGCGCGAAAAATAAAGGTGAACTAGCTTATTGTTATACATATATTTACGTATAACTATACATATATATAAATATACAGATATATAAATAAATATATACATAAATATATGCATGCATGTATTTATATACATATGTATATCAATATATGTATATATATGTATATATATTATGTAAACATATCTAAATATATGTATATATGTGCATACATTTATAAACTGTTATATATATACTAGCTGTAACCCGTGAAAAATCACGGTATATAAAACAATTATTATTGCAGTGATAACAACAACGTCATATACGGCTGTCTTGACGACGGCCTATAGCCGTCGTCAAGACAGCCGTCGCCAAGGCGGCAGTATAGTGACGTCACAATAGTGTTTGTTATGGGACAGACAGACAGACAGACAGACAGACGTACATCGGTTATTATGTTGTTTAATATACATTTATATACATATAAAAATATATTGTTATATAAATATATGGGAAATGAAGGACTTATCCCAAAAATATTCAGCCCTCAGCACAAACAAATAAAAATTTATTCAGCCTCCAAAGAGTTAAGGTCCCCGTGTTGGGACCGTGCTAGCCCGAGATTTAAATCTCTGAAATAAGCCACCTTCAGGAAGCGAACCGCGGTCCGCATGCACTCTAACACAGTCGCATGAAACGCGCAGCCAACGCTCTTACCGATGTAGTGCTGTTATGTCCCCCAAAGCTATTAACATGCCTTATCGGTTAACACGCTGGATGAATGGTTGGATGGACTGATGGTTGGCTAAGATGGACTGACCGTTGGATGGATGGACTGACGGTCATATGAACAGACTGACGGTCGGATGAACGGACTGAAGGTTGGATGGATGGCCAGATAGATGGACTGTCGCAAGGACAGACTGACAGTCAGATGGACAGTATATCTTCGATCCAACTGACTGTCAATCCAACAGTCGGATTGACAGCCAGTGGGATGGATGGACAGATGAACAGACCAGGTCGGTCAAATGGATGGACTGACGGTCAGACGAACAGACGGATGGTGGGATGGACAACCTGACAGTAGGATGGACAGATGCATGGATTTAGTTAGACATTAGGTTATTTCTGCATTAGTCCGTCTTACATGTGGTCTGATTTACACACTGTGTCCCTCAACGACAGCATTTTAATGGGTCTGCACTGTATACATGAATAGATGCATACATACATATATCAACTAACTAGTACAATTTCCTAATCTTGCCAATTTCATCTTAATTGACAACTGAGAGGAAATTAACGTATTCAGTTTGCCTGAGGAAACGTAGGGCAGTATGGGTGGCGTTCATTTGATGATCACTTGTCTGCTCCAACAGGTCATCCAATAAAGTACTTATCAAAACATCATTCTGAAGGCGAAAACAGACTAAATTTTGAAGATATGAAATTTACATTAGAATCAGCAACACTGACCATCACACTTGATTAGATAGCTTCATTTTAGACAACTGGTAGTCAAAAATAAATGTGTGCTTCTACCTGGTGAAGACGTTTCTTCCATATTTGTGCCAGTGTTGTTGCAGTATTTCCTCAACATTTTGCTTTCTAGCAGCCAAGATAGAAAGCCAAGCCAGCACAGCCCACAAACCATCCTTCTCTCTAGTACAATCATAAAACAACAGTTCCTTATGTAAATCCCATATCTAAGTAGCACATTGTGTCAAAGTTCAAGGCCACCTAAGAAAAACGTTGCTACGATTACCGGTATTACAAAAGCAGACGAGCAACCATCCTCAATGGACAAACAAATGAATCAAATGACCAGAGCTGGAGAAGCTGTAGCTGCAACTAACAATAGTGTGGTACCTTGCAATAGACTGTGGATGCGATGCAAGCACCTGCAGTGAAGCAAGTGCACATGGAAGGAGAATGTATTGAAAAACTTGGTAATTCCTCTAGTTAATTAATCTGTCAAGCAAAATAATTAAAGAACCTCTTCCACATTTCTTATGGGTGCTAATTATATTATGTTAAGGCACAAATACACATATAAATACAATACAGATCACTGGTGGCTAAATTCTAGTAACCTGAGCACTGTTTGCTCCTGCAGATGAACTCTTTGTTGTTAATGAACTTTAACATCATTCTTGCATAACATAAAGAGAAAGCATCTGAAAGTTTCGCTAAATAAATTGCCAATTACGATTACACAAAGAAATGCAAGCAAACAAGTGTCCTGTCACTCAACTGTTTGCACTTCACAGGAATTTCTGTAGCAGTAACTGTAACAGGTTAACATTTAAAATGAAAATGAAAACGCAAACTAGTTTCAGTTGACTTCTGCATAGCTAGGTTAGAGCTGCATTTGTGTATCAGTGCAGTGTCTCCTGCATGAAGTTTGATAGATGCTCTAACCTAACTATGCATCCAATCACACCGGCCATAATGTTTAATTGCAGTTGATTAGTGCTGAAAAAGTTAGGCCTGCATAATTAACCCTGGTACATTTGACAGCTAGAGTGATAAAGGCACAGCAAGGGTCAGAGTGACCATTGATAGAGAGAGTGGTGCGAGAAGCGTTCCTAGTAGCAGCAATAGGTGGTCGGCTGATGTGAATGTAATGCATTTAGATTGTATTTATCGTCATACCGTGAGAAAAAATGTCGGACCTTGTAGGTTTCTTAAATATTTTCACAAAAAATTGCAATGATCAGTGCTTGGAAATTATTGATTTTGCAATTGTAAAGATTTGTGGTTTTTTGGTGAAAATTAAAGGGTTAAATATTATATTTGTAGTTACGATTAATGCACAATCGTTGTTAATTATGGACAACTGACCTGATGTGATCGGATCCTGTACCAAAGCTTTCTTCTCCACACAGAGAGAGGCGACCAGCATCCATGAGATTGCCAAAGAACTTCCAGCCAGTTGGCACTTCGAATATCTCCTTTCCTTTGTCTTTAGCCACTCTGCATCAATATAACATTAGAAGATCTCTGTCAATTCACAAAAACCCATTCATCTCCTGTACTCTTCTGGTGTTTCAACTTCATTCCTAGTCATACAAGTGACTAACAGAATGCCTGTTAACATACAAAAGTTGGCAACAAAATAAAAGCAAGCTGTCATCAGTACGTATATCAATTTTACTTAAGTGATTCCTTGATCACTATCAGAAAAGTCCCCAGATCCAATCAGTGGACTGTGGTCCAAACATATTAAAGCCAAAGAATGGAAGAGATGTGTCATACCTGTCGACAGCTCCACTCGTAGGCATGCTGCGTGCAAAGCCCTTGACACCCGTCTTTTGGAAGTAGGGAATGACTTCTACGTTGGCTGCAATGACAGCCAGAGAGTCACATGGTGACACAAAGAAGCCATTCTTACCCAGTATCATGTTTCTGTCCTACAATGCAAACACAGCATATTAAATCAGTTAAGGCTACAATTATCATTTCATTGGTCATTGGTAAATGAGGAAGACTTTTGCAAAAGCAAAAACCAACACAAAAATTAGATGCGACCATGCCTGACAAAACCCCCAAAAATTAGAAAAATTAAAAATAAGTTTAATACTGCAATGGTTTGGGCTGGAAGAGTTGATTGCTTTGGTATTGTTTGTCACCTGACACTTGGTAGACTGAAGTGCCACCAAAGACCTGTGTCGATTCTCAGCTATGATGAAAACTACCTGGCTGCAGGTGGTTCAACATTATGTCCATAGATCCACGACTCGACTGTACACCAGGAATCCCATTCCTCCTTATGCAGTCACATACGCCAAGATGGTATATGAAGAAAACACAGTTTGAAACATTCAAAATCCACAGCAGAAATTAAGAATAATCACAACACATAAGCTCACCAACAGTTTACTCCGAAATGTAGAGAATTATCAAGCAATTAGTAATGCAACGATAAGAAACAAAAGGCGAACTGACGTGGTCTTCTGATGTACAAAAATATGTCCATCTCTTCAAAAAAGTTTTTAAAAGTCGAGAAAAGTCTCGCCTCTAGTTTCAATTTCTGGTTTAAATTAAACAGTTTAACATGTAAAATTAATTAGGCTGAAATTTAACACGAGACCTTTCAGTGATGTAATGCACATCTCTGTCAATGCACAGATCTATTTCATACCTATTCTATGCATAAAGTCCATCTTTATAGATTTCCCATGTTGATTTTTCTGACTATACGAGGGTTTCCACAGGCATGGTCACAAATGATAACTTTAGTTTTGACTGGTTTCGGAATCATTTCCGACTCTCTGGATTAACTTTGGTTTCATTTGATATTATAAATTCATTTAGAATTATTTTGAATTAATTTTCAGGATTCCTTTTGAATGCTTTCAGATTCAATTTGATTCCTGATTCTTGTGAACTACTCTTTAATTCTTTTGGATTCCTTGTTCCAAAGTGTGGAGCACAAATCCACATCTGAATAAAACTACAACATAAGTCAATGTTCAGCAATATCTCCTAAGGTAGTAGAATTCTAGAGTTAGATACCTAATATGTTGATTGGCTCAAATGTACGATGAACTGAATTGATCCAAAGGAATGTCTTACTCCATCACCATCAAAAGCAGCTCCAAAGTCATGGACGCCTTTCTTCAGTTCATTGACCAGATCTGCTGCATAGGTCAGGTTAGGATCTGGATGACCTCCACCAAAGTCCTCCAGAGGCACACAGTTAATCGCATCCTCCTCCCGCATTCCGAGCTCATGACACAGAATCTGCTTTACGTACGGTCCAACCACTAGCACACAACAAACATAAATAAAAGGTATAGTAAAGCTTCCATGTCTCCAGTTAAGTAAACGGAAGGCGCTCATTTTTTCACTCTTCAAGCAGCAAAGATTCTGGCCATGAGGACTTGAATCTTTACTTCCAAGGGTACACTGGTACCAAATTATTCTGTTTGACAGTGACAAGAGACAAGTGTGTGCAAAACAATTTGCCCAGCATCAATAAACAGAGCCCACTCCTCAGCAGACATGAACCTCCAACCTTTCAATTACAGACCCAGCGTCAACACACAGAGCCCACTCCTCAGCAGACATGAACCTCCAACCTTTCAATTACAGACCCAGCGTCAATACACAGAGCCCACTCCTCAGCAGACATGAACCTCCAACCTTTCAATTACAGACCCAATGGGCTAACCAGATAGACAACAACACAGATGACTGGATTCTGATTAAGAGCAATAACTTTAAAGTACACTGCACCCTCGATACAAAGAGGACTGTCGCGTTATACTGAAGTGGTAACTTGCGACCATATAAAAGTCTATGCAGCTATTGATATTTACAGGTTGTAGTGGGCTAATGAAAACAAGAATTCGTTATGGTCATGGAAAACGAGTCCCCAACATTCTCACTCGGGTATCATTGGACCCGTAAAGATGGTCACAAAATTCTGCTTAATTCTAAATTGCATTTTTAATGGAAGCAATTTTTTAAATAAAAGCGGTTGATAACTTTGTATTATTTGTTTTGATCATTTTGCTTTCAGAGGCTATGCGTAATTGCGTATGGAATGCAGTAGCGAACTTTATATGGAATAAATTAAACAGTAATTATTTAGATCAATAAAGTACATAAACAACACTTAAAATGAACTTTTCTACGCAAGAAACAATATACAATGAAGAAATTCTTGTGTCATTTGAATATTTTGTTTAAGCTGATAAAGAGGTCTAGGTTTTTGCAAAGATGTCAGTGAGTTGTGCTTGTTTCTCATTGCTGTGATGCTTCTGCTTAGCAAAATGTAACAGACTACATAGATGCATATGATTGTCATAGGCTGGACATTGGATAATCACTTCTAACACTTCGGAGCAATCTCTAAGACTGAAGTTGACGTTCTTCTATTGCACCATGTAACGGTTTAAATCTAGCAATTGTCCCTAACAATTGCTAGATTGAATAAATTGAATAGTTGAATAAATGATCTTGGCAACACAGCTAGGCTAACGGTCATGATGACAAAAAAGTGTCATGGAGAGCAAAAATTGTTTCCAGATACGAAGTTGATGTTTTATAGCAGTTAACTCAGTATACTACACGACTGTCTCAACAGCCATCAACTCATCAAATGACAATAAAATACAATAACCGCAGAGCCATTATATGCACTGTATATTTGTTCCATAGATCACATGAATGCATAATTAAAATTTGAGATCCATGAACATAATTGCGTTATATCGCCACGTGTTATAACGAGGGTCTGGTGTATGAGGTAAAGTTCTGTCTGTCCTCTGCAGTTACATATTTTAATCAAGTCACGTAACAAAATAACAAAATGCTTGCAATCATTGTGGAGCTTTTAAATTCAAAGCACAGTCTCCATAGGGAACTTCAACCAGTGACTTCACAATTTCTAATGTGGCCCAGTTGGTGACAAAGTAGAATACACCTTGGAACACTTGGGATGGTAAAACAAATGTGAATGAGAAGACTGATAGGACTGCATAAATGCAGGCAACTTGTGATAAGGTATTACTATTATAGTGACAAAGAATGTTGAAGGTGTATAGAGATGAAGTGGAGGATATAAAAAAAGTTCAGTCATCCCATACTAACAGGGAAGGTTTTGTGCAGTCATGACCCATGATAAAAATCTTAAAAGAAAAATATGCAATTTCAAGTCCTTCATCCATCTATTAAATTAATTATTATTTTTACTTCATTCCTTCAAGGTTTTTGTGATTATATCAGTTATTTTTGAGAACTCTCGTCCAAGTCAGCTAGGGCTGTTACCATCGAGCCGCTGAAGGCTACCGCATTAAACTGTTGGATGATGATCGATATTCTCTGGTGCAATTATTATTATTATTATTATTATTAGTTAATTGCTCTAACCAAAGAGTTCTGAACTCTCTGCAACTTCAGCATGTTGGCTTATTGATACCAGTAAGAAGCTATGATTTACAGATACCAGACGTTGAAAATAGTCTTCTCTTAAAATCAACAACATTAAATTTCTCAAGTGATAATAAGCTGAAATTAATAAGCTGAAACATTTCCTAATGACCCATTACCATTACATGCAAAATGTACCTCCATGCATTCCATTTATCAGGATTTTGAATGGATGTTTGCTGTCCGTCAGCAGTGCCTTGATAGCTGCGAAATCAAAGATCTCTTTCATGAAGTCTGAATAGTCTTGGACGGAGTCAATGACCTGGACATTGAAGTCACCAAAACCATCGACTGTGTACTGTTGAGATCCAATCTGACCGATGTCAGCCACCAGATCCGGGCAGATGTGGTACTCGCTGAGCTGCTTTGACAACTGATAAATCTTCTCAGTGACACCAGCGGGAGCAGGACCTACAACACAAACTGACAGGCATAAAGTCTGGCTAAAAACATTACATGCCAACTAATAAAATCAAAATGAATGTAGACATTGTCAGTCATCAAATTGTCCATACTGTTAGACATGAAGTGTTTTATGATGCTCACTAGTACAAGACTAAAGTTAAAACAAACAGACCCTAATCTTTGTTCTTTGTTTTCAGGGCAGAGAGGAAGTTCATGCAGATGCATTTAGCTAGTATTTGAGGCCACTATACTCCTACAGCAGACACTAGCAATTCAATAAACTAACAGGCTATAACAGTACCATATTTTACATGAGCTTCCATGCCAAAATTTCAAACAAAGTCATTAAGCAGCAAGTATTGCAAATCTTTAATTTAAAAATTGAATTTTACCATGTAACAGTGTATCCAAGAGTAATATAAGTGACTTTTCCAAACAGCTATAGGTATTCCAACCAGATACAACATTGGAGCCGCAACTTTCATAATGGTGTGTCTAATGTATTGTTTTTTAATTTGCCATGTTTGTGTCACTGCATCTTACTGAAAGAAGCAACTTCTAGTCCATAAAATCCGGTACACACATATTTTTGGAAGAAATCTTTAAATGCTAGCATCTTTTTAAGAAAAGCAAAATCAGGCAGACGCTAGAAATTAACAAATGAATATAATGGTGCCAATGTTTACCTCCATTAGAAATATTGAATTTAATTCCAAAGTCTGCATTTATCCCTCCAGGATTGTGTGATGCTGTCAGAATGATACCACCACCAGTTTTATACTTTCTAATCACACAGGAAACAGCCGGAGTTGACATAACGCCATTCTGAGCAACTATAACGTTTGACACCTGTAACAAACATAAATAACTGAAAGCACTAATACCTATTTATGAATGCATCCCTGCCCTCATGCTGCTTAACCCTCCCCCATTATGTCCAAGTTCCATTATTTGGGTAAATACATTTTGAAAATGGAGTAGTCATTATTATCAAACCAGAGAACAAACTTTTACATGGGATTATGAAATATATTCCATCCGGAATATATTTCTTCCATATCTATTCTGATATAAGAGAAGTTCTGGCTTGGGCAGCACAGTTGACAATGGACTGGAGCTTGTGCAGTCAGATCTTTTGCAAGGCCTGCAAGAACTGAATTACAGCAATTCAGACACACGAGGATAAACAAGTGAATGAGGGTCACCGCAGAGCTCAATGAAAATGCTTCTTTCTGGCAGTTGATAAAGGCAGGGCCTGCAGATAGTTCACATGGCTCACTCACTGACTTACTATGAAAGGACCTTGAGCAAGTCCTATGAATGTACAACTGCTCTGCATTGTTGACAGAAAGTCAGTCGTTAAATAGTGGCACTTAACAAATACAGAAATAATAATAATGATGAAGATATAATTATTGTGAATTTGAAGTCACTTTGCCAGTGAGCAACCATTAAATGAACAACAGTTGAAGACTGCATCATGCATTGTGGACTATATGATGAAATGGATTGATGGATGGCTTATGCCCCGGAGCAGGGTATGTTTTATTGATGCCAAACTAAATATTTCTTTAAAGCTAGGAGGTTTCAGTCTTGTCAAATGTAAATGTAAACGTTTTTATATAGCGACCGTACGACCTCGACCCTGATTATTTTTAAATTAACTGATCGGGTGAGATCCTACACCACCGCTGATTGTTTGAATCATAATCTCCAAGCGCCACTTGAAGGCCAAGCTCAGGGCACCAGCCTATTCACGAGTGCTGAATGGGTGCCACGCCATTTAAGGTCACTGTGTACGGTATGTGCTAGCCCAAGATTTAAATATCTGAAAAAGCCTCCATCGGGTTGGTCATAATCTTTACAGTTAATGATGTTCAGTCCATCTTGTCCACCTTTCTAAGTCTTTGTCATCGTCACTGAACCTACGATCGACGTTTAAGACTCAGATTCTCGAGTCTGCCTGGGTCCCTCATATTAACGACGATCAAAGTAGTTGCAGTGGACTGACTGACCCCGTTGGCCGCACACATCTGGATGATCTTCAGCGTCGTTTCTTTTCCATAGAACCTTCCATCTCCGCCAACGACGAGAGTCGATCCCTTGAGTTGATCTCCCAAGGCAAGAAGCGTCGACTGGACAAAGTTCTCCGTGTAGTGGGGTTGCATGAAGACCTTCGTTGCCTTCCGAAGCCCACTCGTTCCCGGCTGCTGCCCATCGAAAGGCTTAGTCGCCACCGTCAACACTTTGATCGCCATTGCAAACGAAACTGTACAAAAGCGATTCAATCGACTTAGCAGCGTCAACAGCCTTCGACTGTCCCATTGGGGTCAAGGACGATGTCAAGGTCACCTCTTTGAACCCGCCAACCAACGAACGAAGAATGTCTGCTCACTCAGCCGATAGATTGAGTCTGATTGACATACCGCTTTCAAACACGGATCATTGATTACAGTGGCAATGTAATGTCCATCTACGTTTTTTGTTAGTGGTGTGATAAATTAATTGGAGACTTTGCAGTGAGCGCCGAGCAGTGGCAATACTGACAGTAGATGTAACCAGAATTTAGCGTCCAGCAAATGATTTTACGTGGAGAATTTCTTAAAATCTTTGGTCTACACACATAAAAGTCTTTAATTAAGACCTGAAACAGGTTGACTGAAATGTAGAGTAGTAGTTGTTAAGTAGCGCTTACAAGCCGCCACCGCCTTTTAAAATAAGGGGACACCACTTTTAAGGCGCCCCAGAAGCCGTGGTGGCTTATAATGACATAATTCATATTATGCTACAAAATCTAGACATATCTACGAGACGTTTTTCGATTTACTAGAGCGCATTTTATGGGGTGGGAAGCCAGTGCATCCAAGCCTTCTCGTGGCCAACTAGCCCTTATAAACAGATTGGCTTTAAAGCTGTGCCTTTGGATATCATTGCTTAGAACTGCTCAAGCCCTAAGTCTACCAAAGAAGCTATGGCGGCTTTAAAAATGAAGGCCGGCCGAGAACCTCCCACGAGGCCGGCCCAAACCATTTGGGTCATTTTTCAATTTAAATAAATGAATAGGTTGTGGTATACATCAAAAAACATAATGTTGGGGCAAAACTTTTGCAAATGGCTTATGATAGGCAAAACAACTCTCTGCTGCCACAGATGCATTGGGGAGTACTGTTTCAAGCATTTAGCACGACTCCGATGCGGTTGCGGGACAAAACCTTGCGCTAAATGTGGGAGGGGCATCAAAAACCAATTAGGTGAGTGCATGAAGTGTGGATATTATGCTATTCAATCAAGAATACGACGTGGTGGGTTAGTCCGTGAATTTAATAAGGAATGGAAGCGACTATCAAATATATCAGTAGAATAAAAAATTATCATTTGAACAAACGACATAGTTATTGTATTGAGATAATACAGATGAGTACGAGACAAACGAACATCAGTAAGCAAAAATTATCATTTGAACAAACGACATAATTATTATATTAAAGAAAAGTTTGCCATAGTAGTATAAAATAATTTATAACTATGGCATTGTCTACGAATGAAAAAATTGAACAACTGTTGGGTGAGTTCACTGGTCCCCCAGCTCTTCGAGCTGTTCTACAGAATATCTTAGACGAACCTATCCCAGACGCAGTCAAAAGACGCTTACTACAACCACTGCTTCCAAGGCCAATTCCTCCAGTGCGCAAGCATAGAGGGGCAAAACGTAAGGCCATTCTGACAGAATTCGACCCACTCCTAAATAAGAAGGATAGAGGTGGACCGCCACCCTTTCTTGTGCACAGAGAGCTCGCCAATCAGCTTCTGAGAGACTTTCGTGCAGAAGTACCTCTAAACCACAGGCTGGAAGGAGATGCGTTGGCTTTCTTGAGTGCAATGGAGCACAACATTGAGTCACAGCTAAACGAAGAGCTCTTTAAAAATGGCGGTTTGAAATACTCTCAAGTGTTGACTGTTGATTTGGAAAAGTTGGCACCGACCGTTGATAATGTGTATGGTGGCAACGCGCCCCCAGGCATCATTACCAATACCGCCTACTTTCGAAGCACAGCAGTGCCAATTACCAATGCAGGTAAAATCCAAGGGGCTATACGGAAGGCCAAGGCCGAAATACTAAAACTCCTCGAGGATTACACCAATGAGGGGTCGGGGTGGAGGGTGAGGCGCGTCGTGGCGCTAGACCTAAGTTTTGCAAGATATAAGCCTTTCCGAGGTAAGAGCTACTTTCCCACACCAAAGTACATACCCCCTCGCACGGTTATTAATGTCAAGAATGAAGATAACCGATGCTTCGAGTGGGCCATATTAAGCGCTATGTATCCAGTAGATTTTAGACAACACCCCTATCGTCCCAGTAAGTATCGTGCCCACCTCCTCGAGCTAAACTTCGACGGTATAGAATTTCCAGTGAAGGTCACAGATATCGACAAGTTTGAGCGTCAAAACCCAACTATAAGCGTCTCAGTCTTCGGGTGGGATAAAGCTTTATATCCAATTCACATTTCGAACCGGACCAGTGTCCACAATCTTGACCTTCTACTACTGGCCGACGACGCAAATGAAAATTTTCATTATGTCTGGATCAAGGATCTAGCCCGCATGCTTTATAAAAACAGCAAATTTCAAGGACGAAAACATCCATGTCGTCGTTGCCTACACGTATTCTGTAGACAAGACTTGCTGGATGTCCATATCAAGGATTGTAAGGGCATTAGTCAGAAGCCTCAGCGGATTGAGATGCCAAAAGAGGATGAAAATATCCTCAAATTCCAGAACCACCACAAACAGATGCAAACCCCATATATCATATACGCAGACTTTGAGGCGTTGAACGTGCCAGTCCTAAATGCGGCCATGAATCCCAACGAGAGCAACACCAGACAGATAGCTGAGCAGAAACCGTGTAGCTTCTGTTACATAGTGGTTCGATACGATGGCCGCACCAAGAAACCAGTTTTATATCGTGGAGAGGACGCCGTGCAACAATTCCTACAACGAATACAAGGCGAGCTGGACTCTATCAAACAAAGGCTGGCCACCCCAGCTAAGATGGTTATGTCAGCAGTTGATCGCCAATCATTCCGCGAAGCTATCGATTGTCACATCTGCGGAAATGCTCTCGAAGCGGATAGAGTTCGCGACCACTGTCACATTACCGGTAAGTATCGAGGTGCCGCTCATAACGCCTGCAACCTCAAACTTAGAATATATCCAGATAAGTGTAAGGTACCAGTGGTCTTCCACAATCTGCGAGGCTACGACAGCCATCTCATCATGCAAGCGATCGGAGGCTGTGAAGCCGCACAGGATGAAAAAACTGAAATTAACTGCATCCCAAACAATATGGAGAAATACATGACATTTAACATTGGACAACTGCAGTTCATTGATAGTCTCCAGTTTCTAAACAGCTCGTTGGATAAATTATCAGGAAATCTGTCGCTTGAGGATCTGAAAGTCACAACAGCATATATAAAGGAAAGTTTCGTTCATAACGAACGGCTAAAATTAGATCTGTTGAGGCGAAAGGGCGTTTATTGTTACGAATACATCCACGATTACCACCGCTTCGACGAAGACCGACTTCCACCCAAGGAAGCGTTCTACAGCAAGCTCACACGAGAGAGCATTTCTGACGAGGATTATCAACACGCACAACGAGTGTGGGACGAGTTTGACTGTAAAACTCTGGGCGACTATCACGACTTGTATCTCCGTACGGATGTACTTCTACTAGCCGATGTCTTCGAAACCTTCAGATCCACATCGATGAAGCACTACAGTCTGGATCCAGCAAATTACTTCAGCCTACCAGGAATGGCTTGGGACGCTTTGTTGAAAAAGACGAAGATCGAACTCGAACTTTTAACCGATATAGACATGCATTTGTTCGTAGAGAAAGGCCTAAGAGGCGGAATTTCGATGGTATCTAAGCGCTTCGCAAAAGCCAACAACCCGCAATGCCCCGACTACGATACCACGAAGCCAGACAACTGGATCATGTACCTCGACGCGAATAATCTTTACGGCTGGGCGATGCAACAGCCACTACCAGTTGGAGGATTTAGTTGGGAAAGTCCTACTCTCGACGAAGTGTTGGAAACTCCAGATGACGCGCCTGAAGGCTTCCTACTTGAAGTCGATCTCGGGTACCCGGAGCACCTCCACGAATCACATAGCGACTATCCCTTAGCACCGGAGACCCTGACAGTCCAAGAGGGGTGGTTGAGTGACTATCAGAATGTGCTTATGAACGAGTTGGGAGGCAAGTTCACAAAGCATGTGAAGTTAGTACCAAGCCTACGACCTAAGGAGCGGTATGTGGTCCATTATAGAAATCTCAAACTCTACCACTCGTTGGGCCTACGAGTTTCTAAAATTCATCGTGTCATTAAGTTTAGACAGGAGGCATGGATGGCTCCATATATCGAGATGAATACAAAATTGAGGGCGAAGGCAACGTCGGAATTTGAGAAGGATTTCTTCAAGCTGGCTAATAATGCGGTCTTTGGAAAGACCATGGAAAATCTTAGAAAAAGAATCAGGGTCAACCTGGTCCCGACCTCAAAAGTTGACAAACTTCGTAAACTAATTGCGGACCCGGCCTACATATCGCACAAAATCTTCAACGACCAACTCGCCGCGATTCACAGTTTGAAGAACAAGCTCAAGTTAAACAGACCTGTATATGTCGGCCAGGCTGTCCTCGACCTCAGCAAGCATCTGATGTACGACTTCTGGTACAACGATGTGAAAAACGAGTACGGAGAAAAAGCCCAGTTGCTATATACAGACACAGATAGCCTCTTATTTCAGGTGGAAACTCCGAACGCCTATGTCGATATGTGGAATAAAAAACACCTATACGACCTCTCCGAGTTTCCTAGAGACAGCCCATACTACGACGTCGAGAACAAGAAAGTCGTGGGCAAGTTCAAGGATGAATGTAACGGAGTGGCCATAGCCCAATTCGTAGGATTGCGTCCGAAGATGTACTCGATCTTAAAATCGGGTGGTTCAGAGATCAGGAAAGCAAAAGGCGTTCAGAGAGCAGTTGTGAAGAAGGATCTGCACCACGAGCTATACAAGGAATGCCTGTTCGAACGAGAAGAGATGCGGCACACACAAGTCGTGATTAGAAGCCACGACCACCAGATCGGAGTGTACGAGCAGAATAAGGTCAGCCTCTCTCCATTAGACACAAAAAAGTGGATAGAGGCCGATGGGATAACAACGCTGGCATACGGGCACTACAAAATCAACGACGGCTGAGTATTCTATCTGGGGGTAGCTCAGTGCCCATAGGAACCAGAAGCAGCTCCTCACGGACAAAACCGCGGCCAGGCCCATCAACTAGATGGTATAAAGCCGGTTGGCCAGGTTGCCGAACAACATCCAAAATAGCGTGGATGGTGAGCGACCAGTTAGGATCGGTGGCTCGTTTGCTGCCACCCTCGAGCTCGCCGGGAGCGTACAAATATCGAACGAGAACGTCGTGCCCGAGAACAGGCTCATCCAAGCCCCACAAACGAGTTTTCATTTGTGAATGAGAGGGCTTCTGTATCACTTTAGCAGCTTTCATCGCTTCAACCGGCTTCATGCCGAGCAAACGCGTCGGCTCATCGTTTAGTGCAGCTACAACTTCGGGCATCCGGCGAACCCATTCCACCGACCGTTCGGATGACCCCCTTGCAGCCAGGAGCAATTCCTGAGCGTATTGAGCGCCGAAAAGTCGCTCGGCCAGTGTTCGGTTGAAACGTTCAACGATGCCCTGTTGGCGATGATTTCCGGCCTGTCCGCGTCTTACAAGAACGCCGTGCTTCACCAGCAACGGTGTAAAATCACCCATAAATTCGCGTCCAGGATCGACCTGAAAGAGTCGTGGCCAAGTTAATGGGCCCCTCTTATAGATCCGGCTTAAAGCGGCGGCGACTTCGGTCGCACTTTTGTTGATCAACGGTTCTGCTTCTTTGTATCGTGAAGCAACATCGACAACAGTCAAGGCGTATTTATAAGTCTTGCGACCTACTTTATCGTGAGGTAAAAACAAGAGATCGGCTTGGTGTACCGCGTTTGGTCGATTTTCATCGAACTTTGGACGCGGTATGCGGCGTGGAACGGGAAGATAAATCTGCCACACCGCTTGTTTCTTCAGCCAATCACGAGCCTCCGCCTCGGAAACTTTGGCGGCTGAGGCTAATTTCTTCACCGCAGCCTTACCTCGCCAGTAACCTCTAGGGCTGTAATAGACGGCTGAAAGGTGCTTAGACATTTCAGTAATACTATATATTACAAACAGGTAAACACATACACAAATGATTTTCATTAGCGCCGCCGTCCAACACCCATCCCTAGCCTCGACTTCGCTGACATAATGGCCGATACGAGCCGGGCATCCTTCTTCTCATAATCTGGAGTTTCATCGGTGAGTGCGATCTTCGACGCGGCTGCAGCGAGGATGTCATCTGCGTGGTTACGCCCTGGGGTATCTTTATGAACTGCGTAAGCCACATCATGGTGGAGGCACGCACGGTCGAGCTGATTAACACCGTGATGTGGCGGTCAAGGTCACAGTGCGTATGTGGGAGGATTTATTTTATGCGAATAGCATCGTTTTCTTTAAGTTTACATGCGAAGGAAACAGCATCGTTTCTCTTAATTTTACATGCGAAGGCCCAGTATCGATCATTTAATTTTTATTTAATTTCAATAGGCGACTGTCCAGCAACGACCGTGATAGGGAAGATCGATTATATATTTTAAGCCAAAGTATAGGTGATCCGGTTGACTATACCCTGCCTCACGGTGTGCTGCTTTATACGTGAAGAGTTGGTTCGACTCTTCATACATAGCAATACTGTTAAACAGCGTTGTTGGTTAGCGATTCAGTTACCGATTCAAATATACTGCACTCAGTGTGGTAGGCGAGTGATTTTGGTTACGACAGAGTCAGAGTTCGAGTTTCCGGTTAGTACAAATATATTTACGGGCGAAAGGGGCGTCCGAATAATATAATCAGGCGATCCCGAGTACAGCTAAAGAAGTTCACTGTTGGGAGACGGGCCGACAGCGCCGATCCGGCGGGTTGGATCCCTCAGTTGATCGCGAAGCGGTCTAGATCCCGATTGTGGGAAATCTACGGCTGAGTAATACTCGGGGAAGGATACCGTTGATACACAGGAAAACCAATTCAGTGTGAGATCGAAAACCAGGGTGAATTTGGCGTCGGGCAAGGAAATCCCTCTTGGAGTTCGAAGAACTCCAAGATCCGACAGTGTTTGGTTTTATCCACTGAGAAGAGTTTTACGCGATTTCGGCGTACTCGACACAGGGGAAGTTCTACGCGCTTTCGGCGTACTCGGCCGGGAGAGTTTTACGCGACTTCGGCGTCTTCGGCTGGGAGAGTTTTACGCGACTTCGGCACTCGGTGAAGTGACCGTCGGGATACCTGAAAAAACCAATTTAGTACAAAAACGATAATAAGGGTAAATTTGGCGACAGGCAGGAAATTCCCTCTTGGGTTTTGAAGAACTCCGCGATCGGAGCTTGTCCGGTTACCTGTGGGAGTAAGTGTGACCTTCGTTAGGGAACCAAAATTCGGAAATTCTTGGGAACAAAATTCAGGACATTCTGGTAACCTTACGGGGTCAGCGTTACATTTGGATTGTGACACTTGGATGGCTGACACGCCGGTGGAGCGTTGGAGGGGCTCCATCGCCCGGTAACTAAACATAGTTACTGGGAAAGACCACTGTTACCGAAAGACCGCAGTACGGGAAAAGACCGCCCGACAACTGATTACAGTGCGGTAAGACCAGGAAAAACGATAGAGTCAGGAAAATCTTGTATTCAAACCAATCGTTATTCAGAGCAAATAACTTGGTGATCGAAACACGTAGTTCCGAGAACTGACCGAAGGCGAAGTAGGGCCCACCTCGTGCGCCGGTCGGAACACAGTTCTGCGTGCGGTTAGGGAGGTTTTAGACCTAGAACCTGTCCTATCAGAAGAGAGTGTCGTGAGACCAGTACACCGCGTTAATATCACACGTGCATATATTATCGCAAGATGTTCGCGTGTTTGAGACGGCACGACGTGACGACTCGTCAGATGTACACCTTGTCCTCTCGGACAGGAGAACGTTCAGAGTTTTCCCCTATTGACGATAACTCGAGAGTCATGAGATGCAGAATGGTACGTGAGGGTTCGGTTAAGGTGGAGAAAAAGAGGAAGTCTTTGACTAAGAGATCTCACAGGAAGCTGAGGACTCCTGCCGGCAAGAGAGCGAACCCTGTTCTAAAGGACGGCCATCCTGAGGACGAGGACGTTGCCCACCCGGCGACCGCGGCAGTGGCAGAGTCCGAAGGTGAGATGGAGCTTGACAGCGACACTGTTCGCAAACAAGCGATACCCTCGGAACCCCCTCTTGGAGAAATGGGCACTGAGAGCGGAGACAGGGAACCGCTCGTCTACATCAGAAGTAGACAGGATAGTGACCCGGGTGACTCCAGAAGGTCAGTTGGCTGGAGCCGAACCCAGCCCGACGACGAAGCAGCGTCTCGGGTAAGACCGACACAAATTGGTACCATGTCTGATGAAGGGTTAGTTGATCTCGAGCGACGAACGTCACAAACTGGTACCAGAAGTGGGGTTCTAGCGTTTTCTTGTCACAGAACCAGGCAAGGTCAGGAAGATACCGAGGACGAGTCGGATGAAGTTCCCCATAGTGAGCACGGAGGCGCGCGTCCAAAGTTACGTAAACGGAAAAGCAAACGAAGGTTGCTTGATGAAACGGGTGCACCTGACGAAACCAGTGCATTTGAAACGGAAGCTGGAACCCGCAGTGGGCGTGAAAGAGGTTTCCATGAGGATAACGGATGGTTGATAACCGTTCCAAAGACTACTGAGGTAGTACGGAACGATGTGAATAACGAGACATTCACACACTGGCGAGAGACCGTTGGTGAGAGTAGGTTTGACAGGTCCAAACCACTCGACGACAATAGAGTTCCGCGTATAATACATGAGAGAACGTTCGACAATAGATCGGGGAACCTTGTGCAGGTTCAAGTACCTAGTATTGTACGGGGCAGGCAACCTGTACAGTTGAGACAGGCTTGTGATAGGCCAAGAGACATTGAGACAGGCCTGAAACCGCGGGGTGACGCCGTAGTGCAGAAAACGAGTGGTGACATCGTGGCGCATCAGCGAAACGAAGGCAATCGAGTACCGTTTACCAACATGGAAGAAGGTCGCCCAAGACCTGTGACAGATGAGGTAGATTGGCAAGCGGAGATGTCTTACCTGCGACAGAGTGTGGCAATGATGAGTTCGAAACTTGAAGAACTGTCTGTTCCTGCTGCTCAGCATGCGAAGTCTTACCGACGCGAGACATCGGGGAAGCCTACGGGCCCAGGTTACCAGATGGATCGCCGAGGGAAGCTGCAGATCGAAGAGCCGGCACGGAGCCGAGGTAACACAGAGACACGCGAGGAAGTTTCGCTTTCGGAAACTTCGGAAAAGTTACGTAGCCGCTATCTTCCCGAGGACAGCGGGAGAGAGTCACACGGAAAAACGGCAAGGCAATCGAGTCGACAACGTCTGTTGACAAGAGGAAGAGTTGAGGCGAAATTACGTTCGTCAGTGAGTTCTTCGGATTCAGACACCGATAGTGTTGGTCCAGAAGAGGCCATGAGAACCGGAGTCTTTGACAGGAAAAACCTCCGCCAACAAGGAAGACACGAGAGTTATGAGAAAACTGAAAGGGAGACGTATGGTAAGGAACGTCTACCAGAGTACGAGAGACGCGGTTTAAAACAGGCACTTGATAGAGAAACCGGGAGAGAATCGAACATGGGAAGAGACAGAGATCATTTGGCCTGGGATGAGACCCACGAGCGGTACTCTAAAGGGCACAAACCAGATTCGAGAAGTCGTAATTGTCTTAGGTACGACGAATCTGACAGACCGCCAGAGTCAGGAAAAAGAGATATTCGCGAAGAAGACAGAAGAGTTACGTTCGTCAACGGAAACTCTCAGAGCTCTCGCAATAAATATAAACGATCGGAGTCCAAGGACTACGCAGGTGGTGAGCCTCGTAGAAAAGGTCAGAGACCGGCAGAGTACATCTCTGATGAAGACAGTGCAACGTCAGGCGACCGAGAGATGACTACGATGTATTCTAAGTGGCGTACAGGGAAGACGTTGGGTACTCTGAGGGGACAGAGTCGGCACCGGTCAGTGGTGAGGACAGACGAGGAAAACGATTCCAGGAGTAACGATGGGGACAACCGGAGAGGAAATCCCAAGAAGAGTGTCGGAAGATCACTTGTTACACGGACAAGAGGCGAAGACCGATCGGATCGCGGTATACGAATCAAGCTAGAGAAGTACGATGGCAAGTCAGCGATCGCAGCCTTTCTAGCAAAGTTCGAAGTTTGTGCACGGTGCAACCGGTGGAGTGATCAGGAAAAAGCAGACCAGTTAATGTGTGCCCTAACGGGTCCCGCTTCGCAGCTGTTGTGGGACATGGGTGCACAGAGGGACGTGTCTTGGCGAGAACTTGTTGAGCGGCTTAAGGCCCGGTACGGGTCTGATGACCAAACTAGCCTATATCGGATGAAACTTCGCACTTACCGGCAGGCTCACGGAGAAACGCTGAGTAGTGTAGTGCAGGAAGTACGAAGGCTAATGGCTTTGGCATACCCAGGACCAACAAGTGATATCGTCGAGACGGTCGCTTGTGACGCTTTCATTGATGCACTGGCAAACCAAGATTTGGGGCAGAAGGTGCGTGAGCGAGAACCAGTTAACCTCGAAGCGGCGTATAAACATGCGGTGAGGTTGGATGCCTATGGTCGATCTTCGACACAAGGTGGTGATTTAGACCGGAGACACGCGAGAGTTAAAGTTACCATGGAAGATCGAAAAGACTCGAGCACTGAGGGGCAACAGTCTCGTCGTCTAGAAGATCTCGAGCGAAAGATTAAAAATCTTTCAAGAGAACTTGATCGAGTGACAATAAATCAGAATTTGGGCATCGTTCCGAGAAAACCTCATGAAAGGGAGAACAGTTCTGATCTAGCGGTGGGAGATCAGAGGACAACCGAACCGAATGTGGGGTGGCGACGGATTTATCCGCCCACACGGTTGCGTAACCCGGATATCGAATGCTACTTGTGCAAACGAAAAGGACACATGAAGCGATATTGTCCTCAGAGAAACGCTGAGACGAATGGTGCAACCGGTACCAGTGAACCTACAAAGGCTGAACCGATACAAGAGGAAACCCAAAACCGACTGGTCAAAGGCAGTAGGGTGGCCTACGTGGTTGCGAGACTGGCAGGAAAACGTATACACTGTCTACTTGATTCTGGAAGTGAAATGTCACTTGTGCCACGACGTTTCGTGCTAGACGCTGTGCTAGTACCGTCAGAACAGCGACTCCTAGCCGCTAATGGAAGTCAGATTAAGGTGGATGGTGAAACTAACCTTAAGATTCGGATCGGAAAGCAGGTGTACCCTGTACCCTGTCTAGTTACAGACCAAGTGACAGAAGTGATCTTGGGGTTATCTTGGCTGGAAGCCAATCAGGCAAGATGGGACTTCGCAAGTCGATGCGTTTTCCTTGGGAGCGAGAAGATCCCTCTGAAAGAGGTCGTTACCGAGTCCATGTGCCGGAGGGTTATTGTGCAAGAGGACATAATAGTTCCTCCAAGGAGCGAAGTTGACGTTCCAGCTTGGGTAGTATACCCGCATTTCCAAAAAGATAACGAAGATTGGACGACCATTCCAATGGAATTATCAAAAGAGTTGATAATCGGACGTACGTTGGTGACAGGAAGAGACACGGAAGTGTGGATCAGGATGTTGAATGTTGGAGACAGAGATTCGCTAGTCAAGAAACGGACTGAATGTCCGCTGGAGCGAGTGAACGTAGTCGATGTGACAGTTAATCGAGCCAGAACGGAATCGTATGATGAGCCTTACCGAAGCGAAAATCCGGAGAAGCCTATGGGCCCAGGTTATCCGGAGGAACGCCGAGGAAAGCAGCAAAGTACGATTGACCGGTTTGGATCGAAGATTAGTACAACAGCCAGTGTGGCGGAGCAGACGCTCAACCCACTTGCCGAACAGACCCTAAAACGACTATGGGAAGAAGTGCCAGCAGACATTTCGGAAGAAGAGCGAATCAGGTTACGAAAACTTGTGCTAACGTACAGCGCAACGTTTTCCCTTAACGAAACTGATAACGGATTCACTTCGGTGATCCAACACGAGATCGATACGGGACAGGAGAAACCAGTTCGGCAACCTTTGAGACGTCAACCGCTTTCCATGTTACCGGAAGTTGATCGTCAGGTAGAAGACATGTTGAGACAAGGAATCATTGAACCTTCGATATCGGAATGGGCATCCAATGTCGTAATGGTTAAGAAAAAGGATGGCAGTATGCGTTTCTGTATCGATTACAGGCAACTGAACCTGAAGACACGGAAAGATGCTCATCCGTTACCCCTTATCCGCGAGAGTTTAGATACCCTGGGTGGCGCCAGATGGTACAGTACGTTCGATTTGAGAGCAGGTTATCACCAGATGGCCTTGCACCCAAGAGACAAACACAAGACCGGGTTCGTTACGAGAAGGGGCAGCTTCCAATTCAAAGTGTTACCTTTCGGATTGTGCAATAGTCCGGCCTCGTTTTGTCGACTAATGAACTTAGTCTTGACAGGGCTAAACTATGACATCTGTCTGGTTTACTTGGATGACATAATTGTGTTCTCGAAGGACGTAGAGACGCACATGCAACGTCTAGAGATGATTTTCAGGAGATTACAAGAGTATAATCTCAAGCTGAAACCATCCAAATGTTACCTGTTACAACAGAGAGTATTGTTTCTTGGTCAGAAGGGGTCGCGACGGATCCGAGCAAGATCAAGGCCGTAGAAGAATGGTCTGCTCCTCGGAACTTGAGGCAAGTCAGATCCTTCGTTGGTCTTTGCTCCTATTACCGACGTTTCATACATGATTTCGCGGTGGTAGCTCAACCACTTCATTTCCTGACCAGGAAAAATGTACCGTTCCATTGGACTGACGAATGTCAGGGAGCTTTCGAAGAACTTAAACGAAAGTTGGTTTCCGCACCTATACTTGGGTTACCGAACGACGAAGGCCAGTACATCCTAGATACGGATGCCTCGGCATACGCCATTGGAGCGGTGTTATCGCAAGTACAAGAAGGAGAAGAGACAGTGATTTGTTACGCGAGTCGGCTCTTGTCGACGGCGGAACGGAACTATAACGTTACCAGGCGAGAGTTGTTAGCTGTGGTGTATTTCTTGAAAGAGTTTCGTCAGTACTTACTGGGTAGTAAATTCCTACTCAGAACAGACCACTCCGCACTTCAGTGGTTACGCAGAACACCGGAACCGATTGGCCAACAGGCTCGTTGGTTAGAGATGATAGAGGAGTTTGACATGGAGATATGTCACAGACCGGGAGCAAAACACGGTAACGCAGACGCGATGTCTAGAGGTCCGGGTGAGGAACAACCTAAAGTGGTTACCATGAGAGTTACGAATGAAGACGTGATGTGGGCACGTCCGATCGGAGAAGTAACGCGCTCCGAGGTTACCAGTGAAGATACAGGCCAGGAAATCCGTTGGACAAAGGAGTTTCTTCGAAGAGAACAGCAGAGCGATTGCAATATTGGTACGGTCCTTGGTTGGAAGGAGTCGAAGCATCATCCAACACAGGCAGAACTATCACCTGCTAGCGGAGAAGTGAAAGTGTTGGTGAGCAACTGGAATCAGCTGGAAGTCCTGCAAGGAGTGTTACACAGAGGCTGGATTCAGGGTAACACAGGAAAAGCTGAGCGATCTCAGTTAGTTGTGCCCTTATCTCTACGGCAAGAGATGCTTCAGTTAACACACGCAAGCTTTGCCGGAGGACATTTCGGGATTCGGAAGAGTTTAACTCAGTTGCAACGTCGGGCGTATTGGCCGAGTTGGAAGGACGATGTTAGACGGTTCTGCCAAAGGTGCGATCGCTGTGCTCGTTATCGAAGGGAGAAACCTCCAAGACAGGGTTACATGCAGACTCCTGTGGTCGGTGAACCAATGGAGAGATTCGGAATTGATATAACTGGTCCGCATCCTGTATCAAGTAAAGGCAACAAATACATACTGACAGCGATAGATTACTTCTCGAGATGGGCTGAAGCTCTGCCTATCAGAAACCAAGAGGCCGTTACTGTGGCAGAATCGCTTATGGTACACGTGTTCTCGAGGTTTGGTATGCCACGCCAGATCCTGACGGATCAGGGACCGTGTTTTGAGTCGAAGTTATTCAAAGAGCTGTGTAAACGCATGGAGATTGACAAAGTACGTACAACTCCATATCGACCCTCTGGTAACGGAATGATCGAAAGGTTCCACAGAACACTGAACATGTTGATCGGAAAGGTAGTGTCGGAACGACAAAAGGATTGGGATGTTCATGTACCATATGTAATGGCGGCATATCGAGGTACTGAACATGAAGCGACCCAACGGACACCTAATTTCCTGTTCCTGGGAAGAGAGAACCATACGCCATTAGACTTGATTCTAGCCCAAGTTACAGAGTTCGAGAGACCGTCTTACAGTGACATGGAAGAGTACGTGGAGAAACAGAAAGAGAAAATGGAACGATCGTATCGGCTTGTACGAGAACAGTTAAAGAGAGTAGCAGAAAGAAGGAAAAAAGCCTACGATTTGAGAGTGAGACCTAGCAAGTTCGCTCAAGGAGATTGGGTTTACTATTACTACCCTCGGCTAAGAAGTGAAAGGAAGACAAAATGGGCTCGCTATTACACCGGCCCATTCTTGGTTATTCAAGTGCTCAGTCCGTGTCTGTACCGGATTCAGAAGAGTCCGAAATCCACGCTAATGGTTGTGCACGTGGATAAATTGAAGCCGTTTTACGGTAAACCTCCGAGTACCTGGTTACCGGAGAGGGACAGAAATCTTGAGTTACCTACAGTAGACTGGCCAGTCCTGGCTCAAGATCCTAATGCAGAACATGAACCAGAGGAACCTTCAGAGAATCCAGAAGAGACCTCTGATCCAGAATTGCCACCTGTACGACGGGCGAGACGAAGACCTCGCTTGGATGGATGACTACGACTGTAGAAGTCCTTGTTAGTGACCTTCTGAAGCAGACGTGTATCTAGGACCAACTAGATAAACGCTTAATTGCGTTGGTTTCATTGACTATTCGAGACCCATGTTTCAGTTGCCCTTTTGATGAGAGTATTTCTTTTGAGCGGTATCTGGGAGCATACAGTACCTGTGCTACCAGCAACGCTTAATTGCGTTGGTTTTACAGATTGTCAGTGAATGACTGTTTAAGTTTCCTTTTGATGATATGTTTTCGGTTAAACATTGGATTAGTGGTTAGAACTGAAACGAGTAAAGATTCCAGTACTAGAACGCTTCATTGCGTTGGTTCTACAAGCGAACTATTGGAGAACCATGTTTCCGTTTCCTTGTGATGACAGAGTTCTTTTCGACAGTATAATGCTCGTAACAACGAGTGTTAAGGAAATTCGGAGCAATGCGATTTCCTTGGTTACCGTTTCATGATACTTTAGTGCGCTACCTTAGTGAGCCACTTAGGATAGATCATCATGCGATAGAAGCATATGTTAGGACTTAGATCATGTGCGTAAATATGATAACTTGTACTAGTTAAGATACAAACTGTTGTCCGCTTTTATTTTGCTTTCACGATTTTGAAGTGGTACCGGGTGTGACTGATCGACGATGGTTACCAGATCGGGAGACAGTGGGCGACTTTTCTCTCCTTTAGTTCTCCTGGCCCTTGGGGTCCGGTAGAGCCCAGGTTCACGATAGAGGGCCTGTTAAGGTTGGCGATTTGTCAGGTACGACAGGTTGCCAGTAGGGTGGTGGTTCGGATCGAAAGCATCATTAAATAGGCTGTCGCTATCACGGTTCTCATCGTTGTTTGGCGTACGTGCAGGGTGCCGAGATTGTTGATATACCGCCCTATAACCAAAGGTGCATTTGGTTCCTTGCTCTCTAAGGGGATCTGGGTTGGGGATGTTCCTGTCACGTTTGATTAAGGTCCCCGATTTTGGCAGAGATGCTCCGCATCTAAGTAAGGTGGGGAGAGTGTGGCGGTCAAGGTCACAGTGCGTATGTGGGAGGATTTATTTTATGCGAATAGCATCGTTTTCTTTAAGTTTACATGCGAAGGAAACAGCATCGTTTCTCTTAATTTTACATGCGAAGGCCCAGTATCGATCATTTAATTTTTATTTAATTTCAATAGGCGACTGTCCAGCAACGACCGTGATAGGGAAGATCGATTATATATTTTAAGCCAAAGTATAGGTGATCCGGTTGACTATACCCTGCCTCACGGTGTGCTGCTTTATACGTGAAGAGTTGGTTCGACTCTTCATACATAGCAATACTGTTAAACAGCGTTGTTGGTTAGCGATTCAGTTACCGATTCAAATATACTGCACTCAGTGTGGTAGGCGAGTGATTTTGGTTACGACAGAGTCAGAGTTCGAGTTTCCGGTTAGTACAAATATATTTACGGGCGAAAGGGGCGTCCGAATAATATAATCAGGCGATCCCGAGTACAGCTAAAGAAGTTCACTGTTGGGAGACGGGCCGACAGCGCCGATCCGGCGGGTTGGATCCCTCAGTTGATCGCGAAGCGGTCTAGATCCCGATTGTGGGAAATCTACGGCTGAGTAATACTCGGGGAAGGATACCGTTGATACACAGGAAAACCAATTCAGTGTGAGATCGAAAACCAGGGTGAATTTGGCGTCGGGCAAGGAAATCCCTCTTGGAGTTCGAAGAACTCCAAGATCCGACAGTGTTTGGTTTTATCCACTGAGAAGAGTTTTACGCGATTTCGGCGTACTCGACACAGGGGAAGTTCTACGCGCTTTCGGCGTACTCGGCCGGGAGAGTTTTACGCGACTTCGGCGTCTTCGGCTGGGAGAGTTTTACGCGACTTCGGCACTCGGTGAAGTGACCGTCGGGATACCTGAAAAAACCAATTTAGTACAAAAACGATAATAAGGGTAAATTTGGCGACAGGCAGGAAATTCCCTCTTGGGTTTTGAAGAACTCCGCGATCGGAGCTTGTCCGGTTACCTGTGGGAGTAAGTGTGACCTTCGTTAGGGAACCAAAATTCGGAAATTCTTGGGAACAAAATTCAGGACATTCTGGTAACCTTACGGGGTCAGCGTTACATTTGGATTGTGACACTTGGATGGCTGACACGCCGGTGGAGCGTTGGAGGGGCTCCATCGCCCGGTAACTAAACATAGTTACTGGGAAAGACCACTGTTACCGAAAGACCGCAGTACGGGAAAAGACCGCCCGACAACTGATTACAGTGCGGTAAGACCAGGAAAAACGATAGAGTCAGGAAAATCTTGTATTCAAACCAATCGTTATTCAGAGCAAATAACTTGGTGATCGAAACACGTAGTTCCGAGAACTGACCGAAGGCGAAGTAGGGCCCACCTCGTGCGCCGGTCGGAACACAGTTCTGCGTGCGGTTAGGGAGGTTTTAGACCTAGAACCTGTCCTATCAGAAGAGAGTGTCGTGAGACCAGTACACCGCGTTAATATCACACGTGCATATATTATCGCAAGATGTTCGCGTGTTTGAGACGGCACGACGTGACGACTCGTCAGATGTACACCTTGTCCTCTCGGACAGGAGAACGTTCAGAGTTTTCCCCTATTGACGATAACTCGAGAGTCATGAGATGCAGAATGGTACGTGAGGGTTCGGTTAAGGTGGAGAAAAAGAGGAAGTCTTTGACTAAGAGATCTCACAGGAAGCTGAGGACTCCTGCCGGCAAGAGAGCGAACCCTGTTCTAAAGGACGGCCATCCTGAGGACGAGGACGTTGCCCACCCGGCGACCGCGGCAGTGGCAGAGTCCGAAGGTGAGATGGAGCTTGACAGCGACACTGTTCGCAAACAAGCGATACCCTCGGAACCCCCTCTTGGAGAAATGGGCACTGAGAGCGGAGACAGGGAACCGCTCGTCTACATCAGAAGTAGACAGGATAGTGACCCGGGTGACTCCAGAAGGTCAGTTGGCTGGAGCCGAACCCAGCCCGACGACGAAGCAGCGTCTCGGGTAAGACCGACACAAATTGGTACCATGTCTGATGAAGGGTTAGTTGATCTCGAGCGACGAACGTCACAGTGATAGCGCTGTGACAGCCGTTTATCGAGTTTTGTGAATGGTCCACAGTAAGAGTACTTTCCTGTATTCTGAAAAGAACCTCCCGGATTATCTTCCGAAGACATACCGGATGGAAGGCTCATATGCATCTCAGGCAGAGGCAGAATATTAAGAGCGCTATTCAGTAGAGAACCTCCAGTCTTTCGCACTTTAGAAGGCAAAATTTGGCTCTTCTTTGCACCGCAGACGGCACAGGTTCCCTTCTTGGCTGGCCGACCGTTTCGTAACTCGACAATTGTTTCATTTGAAGTCTCAGTATGTTTCTTACATCGTAGGCAATACATTGTTTTCGTTGAATACAATCATAACTCGTTGTCTCTATATGGAAATAACAAATTTCGATCTCGAAGCCGACGATGGGAAAAAACACCACCATTGGTTGTTGCCATCCAGCATACGGTGTATAATCTGCGGGCCTAGCGGATGTGGGAAAACAAACCTACTACTCAACCTCCTTCTGAAGAAGGGGTACCTACGTTTTGACCGGCTCTATCTATACTCAAAGTCTCTGGGACAGGAAAAATATCAGTTTCTTCGGGACTGGATAACAGAACTCGAAAAAGTTGCCGGTAAGGAAGTGGCTTCCTTTCACTCTTGCTCAGATGAAATAGTTCCAGTTGAATCATTAAATAAGAATGCCAGAAGCCTTCTAGTGTTCGATGACGTCATGCTTGAAAAACAGTCGCCCATCGAAAGGTATTTCACTATGGGTCGACACGGTGGCGCGGACTGCTTCTACTTAACGCAGAATTATTTTCGAATTCCGAAGCAAGCGATCCGTGACAATGCTAATCTTATCGTCCTCTTCAACCAAGACAGCAAAAATTTGCGAGCCATTCACGATACGTTCGTAGGCGGCGACATGTCTTTCGATGAGTTCCGTACGTTCTTCAGCGAGTGTGCTGCCCAGCCATATGGATTCGCAGTCATAGATTTGACGTCCAAGGTGTACGATGGAAAATATCGTTGCGGGTTCGATCGCTTCTATAAGCCCAAGGCAAGTATTTAAAGACACAATATAGGCAACATATAGTCGACATACAACCACGATGTGGACAAAGGTTTCTTCTAAACAGGAGCGAGACGCGTTAACTCAGGATTATTTAGCTCGGAGAAATCGATTGAGACAGCGTTTCGTAGATGAGAAGCTCGGTGAAGCCAACCTTCAGTACGATGCGGCAAAACTTTTCAAACCAATAGCCACAGCCACGGCTGAATCCCAGGCGGCTACGTCTAAGGAGCTGCAGAAAGTTACCAGCGCCTTACAGGATTTGCCGGCGCAGATTTCAGAGTCTGCTAATTATAACCCGATAGCAGCTTTGTTCGGTGATTCCGCAGGAACAGCAGCTCCTGCGCTTCCAGCGCTTCCAGCATCCCGAATTCCCCCCGCATTGTTAGTCGATCCAAACAAATATCTCAACGTCGCGGCAATCACACGGCATGGGTTTAAACCTCCGAGCGAGCTCGATTTAGCCGACATTGCAGGTGCTGAAAAGATAATCGGTGAGGTAAATCACTATAATCGCCACACCCTGGGCAAAGAGAAAAGGAAAGCCAATAAGCAAGGAGACGAAGAAAAGGTAGATGAGGTGACTGCAGATATCGAAGCCCTAAGGGAATATAAAAAGCGAATCCATACACTGCTAGCGGGCCACAGCCTCATCAAAAAGGGAAAGGGTTTCAGTGTTCCAACCGTTCCTCTGAAATTACAAGGTAACGCCTTGGGTGAGCTCTCCGTTGACCCCGTCGCCCTGTCTGCTGGTAGACTGAGAGTGTTTAAAGGTGGCAACCTCGTTCTCGAATCTCCGGCCGATGAGTCGTTGTTCAACCTACTAACAAAACGCTTCGTTAAGACTAAGCAATACTCGCCTCAGGCAATAGAAACTTTTAAAAAGCTCGTACAGATGTCTGGTCTGCCCATTCATGGCCGGAAAAGTAAAAAGTTCCAGCTGATTCGAGGCGGCGCGGTGCAATTTTACAACGATCCAAACGCCCTGGTAGAGAGGTTGCAGCTTTTGGTGGCCTCTAGGGCCGCGGGAAACACAGGTCTCGGCAACGAAATCTCCGCCATTCTTGACGAGTTACTGCGTTCCGGTGCGATCTCCAAAGAGCTGGCACTCGAATTGAATAGAAACATGCTCATAAAATAAAGTACACAAGATGGAACGCTCGGAGAAACTACTCGAAGAAATTCGAGAACTTTTGCAGCCTAAGGAAAATTTTAGTATAGTTGTTTCCTCAGATACTACAGGGTGGACCACGGCTTTCTCACCACCGCTGTACCTGGATCCAAAAAGACGCTTTGAGCTTGCTTTAGTCAATCTTGAAACTTATAACTCGATCCCGAACATAGACAGCACAAATAACAAGTTCGTCTACAGCTCCACCAATGGACAGACGTGGAAGACGATCATTTTGCCCGACGGAAGCTACGAGATCGCACAGATTAATGATGAAATCAGCCGGCAGATAGAAAAACAAAATCTGCCGCCGACAGGTGTTCCTCAGCTCGGCTTTAATTCTCCTATTACTATAGGAGCTAACGCATCTACCCTACGCGCCTTCGTAAAGATAACGAATGCCCAATATATAGTAAATATGGCTCAATCTACCATCAGGCAAACGCTCGGTTTTAACCCTCAGAGGCTTGGTATTGGTTATAAAGAGGGAGAAAATCCAGTCGATATTCTCCGGGTGGACACGATCCTGGTAAATTGTGACATTATCTCTGGATCGTATCGAAATGGTAGCCAGCTGCCAGTAATCTACAGTTTTTTCCCGGATGTGTCGCCCGGCTACAAGGTAATCGAGTCTCCGAAAAATCTGGTGTACCTACCAGTTGCACCGGCTGGCAACGTACAGTGCATTCGTGTGTGGCTGACCGACCAGAATGGTGAACAATTAAACCTCCGCGGTGAGACAGTAACTATAAGGTTTCACATCCGCAGTGCGTAGATTTTCACACTTAAATATTCTCATGTTTGTTCTTGGAATTAAAAGGCGGCGTCGTGTCGTGGGTGGTGGACTTTTCGACTGGATACCCAAAATCGCGGGCTTCCTTGGCCGTGCAGGATCGTTCATTTCGGCGAATAAAGGTGTAATCACAAACGTTGCCGATGTAGTTGGTAATGTTGTGAAAGCTGGCGCCACAACAGCCTCCGCCGTCAGGCAGATCGTCGATGCCGTGAAAGCGAGACGCGCTGCGGTCGTAAATGAAGCTCATTTACGAAATGAAAACTCATCTGCCGCGCCCGTTGTTCCCGCACCTTTGGAGAAGGCGCTCAGCGACAAGAGCATCGAATACTTAAAACAACTGGCTGTGAGTCCGCCATCAGTTGTTCCGGCAATGGCTGACATAAACAGCCGTATTGCTGGATCCGGTTTCAAAACTATAAAGCCGAGTCGCGGCGGCAAGGGTCTGTTTCTCGCAAAATGAAATAAAAAAAATTCCGACTAATTCACAAAACGCAAAAAAGTAAACCCACCACATATGAAATTCATTTGTAACATGATTAATAATTGAAGCTTGAACTTTTTTACTTATAATAATGGCGGCGTTTGACGTGCCGAGTGAAATGTTGGACATCGCTTCGGCGGTACCCGATGATAATAGCATCGAATCGTTTGAATACCGCGAGTATGAATCACAAAACCCTGCGGCTATTAACAATGGCCAGGCCATACAAATAGACATCCAGAATCAAGACATTTTCACGCAACCTTCCAAGAGTTACCTTCTTGTGGAGGGCAGGCTTACAACAACAGGCGCCGCTTACATCGCAGACACGTTGGTGTCATTCATCAACAACGCCGTCCCGTACATGTTTTCTCAGATTCGATACCTGGCTAACAACACCGAGATAGAGAATGTCATGTCACCTGGGCAAGCCACGACGATGAAAGGCATGCTGGTATACGGCGATGATTTTTCCAAAGGCGAAGGTTTAAACATGTGTTGGCAGAAGGACACGAGTGCGGCGGCGGCGACCGCGAATATCGGCTTCGAGGCCCGTCGACTGATGATCATTGGAAAACCCGTCCCTATTGGCACATTTTCATTCATCGTTCCCTTAAGACATCTATTCGGCTTTTGCGATGATTACCACAAAGTCGTATACGGGATTAAACACTCCTTACTGCTGAGCCGGCAGGGAGACGCAGACGCGATCTTCAAGGAAGCCGCTGCGGTCAATGGCCAGATCACGCTGACTAAACTCTCCTGGTTCATGCCGCATATAATACCCGCTCTGGAGTATAAAAGCATGCTTATGAAGCAGATTGAAGCCAAGGTTAAGGTACCTGTGGCATTCCGCGCCATGCAATGCGACAACATTGCGGTGCCACGAGCGACGACTTTTTCCTGGCGTTTGAGCGTTAAGTCGGGCACGGAAAAGCCACGCTGGATTCTTGTTGCTTTTCAGACTGGAAAGAATGCACATCAAGGCCAGAATCCGGCACTGTTTGACCATGTGCAGGTTCGCAACATTTTCGCTATGCTCAACAGCGATCGCTACCCGGTGGTTGACATGAATCTCGACTTCACCAAGAGGACAACCTCTCGCGCTTACAAGGCCCTACGTGACTTCAAGGAAGAATATTGCGGCATAGACGCGCGTGAATCGTCATGCCAACTGACACCAATGGAATTTGTAGATTTGTTTCCGATCTTCGTCCTGGACGTGCGCAGGCAATCCGAACGACTTAAAACCTCTGTACAGGACATACAAATCAAGGTGGACTTTAACGAAGGGGTACCAAATAATACGACGGCATATGCCGTCCTGATCAGCGACCGACTCCTGAATTTTGAATCGGATGGCAGCAAATTCAACGTCGTCTACTAGAAATCGGTTTTTCACATTTAGATACAAGGCCCTCTTTTAGATATATTTTTTCCAAAAATGAAAACTGAATACGTTGCGTTCGGCCTTTCACTGACCGAAGGGCAAAAGCAAACATTGGCTAAAGCTGCGCGCGCTGGCACTGGCGCCACGATCCGGCTCACTCATGGCCAGCTTCGTGGAGACGATAAGCTCGCGCTGACAAAAATTCAAGCCGCCCGAATCGTGAAGAAGATTTCGGAAGGCGTTGGCATGGAGCTGAGATTCACCAAAACGCAATTGAAAAAGATGACTAAAATGGGTGGATTTCTTCCACTACTGGCTCTCCTCCCGCTGCTTTTTGGTGGGTTATCCGCGGCGGGTGCCGTGGCTGGTGGGACCGCTGGGGTAGTAAAGGCTGTGCAGAGCAAACAGGCCAACGACGCTGCACTGGCGGAGGCGGCGCGTCACAATCGCGAACTCGAGGCCCAGGTCCGTGGGTCTGGTTTATATCTCGGGCGTGAGACTCGTGGTGGTTGTTGTCCAATGTGCAAAGGATCCGGTCTCTACATCGGGCAAAAAAACTAAAACCTCTTAGCAACTTCGACATAGAGAAAGTTGCCAGGGCGCTGCCGCATTTCCGCGGTGTTTTCATGCGAGATGGTCTGCCCGCCGTGGCTCGTGAGAAGGAGTGTGGAGTTGTTAATCTGGATTCCGGTTCCGGCGATGGTACTCACTGGGTCGCCTATCGGATAGATGGACCCACGGCCGTCTATTTTGACAGTTATGGGCTGGATCCGCCTCTCGAAATTTCTCGATATTTAAACCGTTCCATAAGAACACAGACGTTCCAGCTGCAGGGTCCCGATGATGTGGTCTGTGGTCACCTCTGTCTGCTCGTGCTAAGAGAGCTCGCTGCCGGAAAGAATTTTGAAGACATCGTGCTTGACTTATGTTAGACTTCCGTCACCCTTTTTATATAAAAAAATGCCGGTTGATAAATTTGGAAGAGACGGTGGAGGTGGGTTTGGAGGGGGGCAGATAAGCGCCGCTGGGCTCGTCCACAAGGCGGGTGATGCCATGCTTGGGATTCTGTCGGCTGGAGGTTTTCGGCTAACAAACGTTGGGACGCCCACGATGGAAACGGACGCCGCGACAAAGGCTTATGCGGACATCGTAGATCAGGACAACCTACAACTCACCGGTGGAACGATGTCTGGCATTCTAAAAATGGGCGGTCATAAATTGACTGGTTTGCCCACGGACACTCCGGGATCTGACAGTGAAGACGAGGGTTGGGATGAATTGGTGGGAGAGTCCGACGCTGCGAGTTGGAAACAAATAACAGAGTACGCGAAAGAGCGGGCGCACCAAGCCGAGTTGTATGCAGACGGCTTAAGCTCCGAGGTAACTGGTCTCGTTAAACGCTACGCAGACGAAAAGGACACTGTGCTGGACACTGCCGTCAGGCTGTACGCGGACCAGAAGGCAGCCGCGGCCGAGAACCATGCAGACCAGAAGCTTATCGATGCTAAACAGTACACGGACGAGAAGAACGAGGTGCTGAGAGATTCCGTTAGGCAGTATGCAGACGAAAAGGACGTTATTGTAAAAAGTTACGTCAACGAGCAAGATGTTATCGTCAAGAACGCGTGTGTGCTAAAATCTGGAAGTGTAATGACTGGAAGTTTAGTCATGGGTGGCCACCGAGTAACTGGACTTCCAACAGAGATTCCAGGATCTGATAGCGACGCAGCGAGTTGGAAACAAGTGTCAACAGCGGTCGCCGGCGCTCTATTGAGCCTCGATAGAGTTCCCACGGAGTCGTTGCACGTGGTTAACAAACAATATGTTGATGTTCAACATATTGCTGCTAGACAGTACGCGGTCGATCAGGACACCGCGATTAATTCGGCCGTGAGGTTGTATACAGATCAAAAGACCGCCGCCGCAAGGGGGTACGCGGACCAGAAAGCCGAAGCTGCAAAAACTTACGCCGAAGAACAAGACGCTATGGTCAGGAGCGCTTGCGTGCTTAAAGTTGGCGACGCAATGACTGGAAATTTAGCTATGGGCGGTAAGAGGGTGACTGGGCTTTACACGGGGGCCTCAACAACTAATACCGACGCGGCGAGTATCGGGCAGGTGACGAGAATCGTAACCGGCAAAATGACAAAATTAAATAAAATACCGACGGAGCCTTTGAACGTGGCCAATAAACAATATGTCGACAATCAGGCTGTTGTGATTAAAAGGTATACAGATAGTAAAGAGGCCGCTGTAAGACAGTACGTGAACAACATCAAGTTTCTCAACTACGGCGGACACATTCCGCCTCTGTGCGAAAACGTTTCGGAAACGGGTTTTTGGGCCGCGGCCAGCACATCTCTCCCCGATTACCCGCCGTATATGGCATTCAACTCAGGAGTCGAAGGTCAGTGGAGTACCCCGGCCATTCAGGCTGTCGAGGATATGCCTTGGTTACGAATTAAATGTCCGGCGCCTGTGCGCATATGGAAGGTTAGCCTGACTGCAAAGAATCAACCGCGTATTACGTCTTGGAAGATTCATGGGGGTAATTTAACAGGCTTTACAGAACTACTCTCCTCCAACACCGCTTTGACTGGATATATGCAGGAGTTTACCATCAATACTGACACCGCATACAATTTTTACAGACTGTCGGTCTTAACCACCGATCAACTACAAAGTTCTCTTAGCATATCTCACTTTCAGATCTATACATATTTTAAAGTCGGGGAAACATAAGATTTAATAATGGCCGACTCACACTACAAGATTCGGGGTTATCTCCGGCAAAAAGGAGAAACAAATATGCACAAGTACAACCTCGATGATTTGGTTGGACTAACCAACTGGGGATATACTATCCCTAAGCCCACCGCAGATATGTTAGCCGCGGTTCCCCAAATCCACATCGATTTCGTTTCGGACGATTATCACAGCCGCGATATTTACACAGCGACCAAAACTGTGACTCTAAGTTCGTGGCAAACGCTTCCACTGACCGCGGCACGCTATCCCTGTATCACGTTGCAAACTAACAATGAGACGGTGTCTTTAGACCGCGGATTCTGGAGGCTTACAATGTTTGGTGTTAGTACCGGTGATGCGTCAGTTCGCATTATTACAGCCGCGGGTAGCATCGACCGTACAGTTGACATTCAAAGTGGACAATTTGATGCATCTAGGGCAATATTCATTCCAGGACAAACGAGTTTTCGAATTGAAGGAAAAAAGATAGGCGTTTTAAGTACTTCAACTATTGAGTTAAACGTAACGTTACTGATAGAGCAAATATAAAAAAGTATGCCTTTGTACCCAACGCTTATGGAGTCAACAATTTCGTCAGACACGACGTCGCAAACATTTCGCTTGCAGAAGATCGGCGAAATAGAAGCATTCCTGAGGTCTGAGGCGATAAGTCGGGGACAACTGTGTAAAAAGTATAAGAGGGTTGTAGATGTGGCTAATGGGGCGTCGGCCGGCCTTGCTATAGTTAGTCTTGGAACTGGGGTGGGTGGGGCAGCTATGTTAGCCACTGGTATTGGTTTTATTCCTGGTATTGTTCTGGAGAGTTTAGCCATAGCGACGAGTTTTCTGGATATTATTGGAAATGTTGTTAGCCGATCGTTTGTTGCTAAAGCTTCAAAACACGACGAAATTTGTATTTTGGCGGAGAGTAAGCTAAACACTGTTCATGACCACATTTCTAAGGCGTTGGAAGACACGGCTATTAGCGATGAAGAGTATAAGCTTATTTTGGGAGAGGAGGAGAAATATAGAACGATGAAGCGTGATATACAAAGCAAGAATGGAAAAAAAGAGTTGCCGAGTCAAAGCAAAGACGAGATGGTGGCGGAACTGATCAAGAAACTAACCAGCGCTGGGTCTTGCCCGCGAACCTCAAAATAAAAGTTTTCATCGTAGGTGGTTGGAGTAGTGAGTCTGCTGTTGTTCCCAGTGCGCCACCAGCATATTATTAGGAGGGGGTCAACATTTTGCCGACGTTTCGTAGTAGTGTCACATCCATATTTAGCTTCTAATAATGCGGAAGGCTTATTTTTTCTAATTTACAACGAAATTTACAGGGGGTCCAAATTTGGCAAACGGTCCCGAAGTCATGCCACACCCGCATTATACCGCAGAATGTTTGATTTTTTCTAATTTATAACGAAATATATGGGGGGTCCAAATTTGGCAACCGGTCCCGAAATGATACCACACCCGCATTATACCGCGGAATGTTTGATTTTTTCTAATTTATAACGAAATATATGGGGGGTCCAAATTTGGCAACCGGTCCCGAAATGATACCACACCCGCATTATACCGCGGAATGTTTGATTTTTTCTAATTTATAACGAAATATATGGGGGGTCCAAATTTGGCAACCGGTCCCGAAATGATACCACACCCGCATTATACCGCGGAATGTTTGATTTTTTCTAATTTATAACGAAATATATGGGGGGTCCAAATTTGGCAACCGGTCCCGAAATGATACCACACCCGCATTATGCTGCAAAAGGCCTATCGAATGTACTATGTTTAGCCTTTTTCTGTTATGTGCTTTAGTAAATATACACCACAGATAAACGAATGATCTTTCTTGCGCGGTAAACATGCTGTTTAACCCATTTTCGCGCTGACTGACCCCTTTTTGAAGTGAATATAGGTTTTCCAGGTCGCTTTAAAAATTTATGTTCGTTTGGAAATGACTATAGCCAGTGTGCTAACCCACATGTTTTCATGATATATAGACAATGCAACAGCCACAAGGTTAACGGCACAGCAAAAAACCACGGTAATTCCATACACGCATTTATCTGAACTGGACTGCTTAAAAATAGCAGTGGGCTCAAAAGCCAGACGACCTGGCAACACAGTTTCAACCTTTCGATAAACAGACTCATTCAGGCTATTACTTTGTACATAGCAGTCCATATATTGTAGTGCTGCAGACTTTCAAGCAAACGTGGTTAAGCAACGTTTCAAGCAACACGATGATTACACTCGTTTTATTAGGCGGAGCCACCGCAACCAGAAACAAGAGAATAAATAACTTGAATACATAACTAGAATAAATAACTAGAACGGGGTGCAATTGAGAGGAAGCTCGAGAGAGAGGCTCTGACACAGATGATAGTCTTCTGAGCCACTTAAAACCTTGTAATGTTATGTTATGTTATGTTAAATAGAGGTTTATATGTTATTAAACAGAAAGCGGTGCACTGCTTCATTATAACGGTTATAAATATATTAATAACCTACTACATATATACAAACATAATACGAGCACTCTACATCTGATTAACGGCATGATCAATGGTTAATAGTTCTGTTGTGCGCGAGGCCTCATATAGGCTTATAAACACATTCCATGGCTAAAAGCAACGATGAATGGTTGTTACTGACCTAGATTGCGCGAACTAATGCGCGAGAGACTGTAAACAACAGGTGCGGGATCAGGCAGTGTATAGACTACATCAATTACTTGGCACGCACACTTCCCTTCCCTTTTTAGTTGATGGTGTTATTGAGCCATTTATCAGCGCCGGCTGCTGGTTCGTGTGCCAGACAAGCCTACGAATCCTTGATTGACATGTCTGAATAGACAACAGGATGGGCTTAAATAATGAGGCACAGCTTTTAAAGCCGATCTGTTTATAAAGGCTAGTTGGTCACGAGAAGGCTTGGATGCACTGGCTTCCCACCCCATAAAATGCGCTCTAGTAAATCGAAAAACGTCTCGTAGATATGTCTAGATTTTGTAGCATAATATGAATTATGTCATTATAAGCCACCACGGCTTCTGGGGCGCCTTAAAAGTGGTGTCCCCTTATTTTAAAAGGCGGTGGCGGCTTGTAAGCGCTACTTAACAACTACTAGAGTTTTTTTTAACCCAAGGAATCTTTATTTAGAAGTTACTCGAAAAATTGTATGTCCGTTTCACACTTATCCACAGATGTCGCCCCTGTTAAATTTTTACGCATGATTAAATGTGAAATCCTCAGAGGCAATTTTTTTACCTCACAAACATAATAATTATTATTATTGGTCGATCGCATCGATATCTATAATTACTTAGACGATGGTCGATCTGCCTGCATAAATAATTATAATTAACTGAATTAAATGCATTTGTTGTACAAAGGACTGGAAACTTCTTATGTAACGTCGTGTGCCTAGTTTTTGAGCGATAATCGGGGTCAGGAAATATCGCATCTTATTTACAACAAAAATACATTCAGTTAATTAAATTTATGAAGGCAAATCGACGAAAAATTATGTTTGCGAAGTAAAAATTGTCTATGGAGATTTAAAACAATACTAACTGTCAGAAACTAAATTTAAAGTGGGGCAACATCTATGAATATTGGATAAGACTGAAACGGGTATATATACGTTATTTTCACGAATAACAATCCTCTAACATAGTTATTTTTACATCATGATGTAAAACAAGACGCGATATTTTCTTGATCCCCGATTATCGCCCAAAAACTTCATACAACGTAACGTGCTAAAGATCTTAACGAGCTGGTTCATCTATCACAGCTAGAGTAAAAATATGCATTGCTCTCTTACCAACATCCCTTGGGGATGGAGAGAGAGAGAGAGAGAGAGAGAGAGAGAGAGAGAGAGAGAGAGAGAGAGAGAGAGAGAGAGAGAGAGAGAGAGAGAGAGAGAGAGAGAGAGAGAGAGAGAGAGAGAGAGAGAGAGAGAGAGAGAGAGAGAGAGAGAGAGAGAGAGAGAGAGAGAGAGAGAGAGAGAGAGAGAGAGAGAGAGAGCTGCCAGCTTACCTGAGGATGTTGAATGCAGCGTTTACTAAATTTATGATTATTTTAAAATCGTTTTTTTCGAATTCATTCATTCATTTATTCATTCTGAGAATTTGATATAGCGCCTCTTCAAAAGACCTACTCAGAGGCGCTCCCAGCCCAGCCACAGCTAAAGAAATGTGATTTGAAGGACTTACAAAATGTCGATGCCTCATACATTATTTTATCAATTTGACTAGGCCTAAGTACAACCACGACTACAGCAGATTTGCCCATTTGCAATCCTGATATAGGATTTCAAATGGGCAAACACTTTCCCGCTGTCGCGCTTCCGGCGCGACAGCGGGAAAGTGTTGAAGGTAGAGGGTACTATAATAAATTTTGTTTGAATTATTATTATTGTTATTTTCGCCCGAGGTAAAAAGAATCCCTCAGGCTCTTAGAAACTATCATCGTGCAGGAGTTAGTGGTCCTCGTCCCAGGGCAGCTGCGCAAACGTGCCCTTGAAGGGTATACAGCGTTCAATCGCTGTGTGCTAAGGAATGCAAACCCAACCCGGGTTGGGTTTGATTGATTGATTGATTGATTGCCTACCCGGGTACCAGATTTTCGGCACCAGAAAACCCGGGTTTAATCGCGATTGAAACCGGGTTTGAACAATGACATTAAATTTTCATTACTATTTTATTATAATACTAGATGTTTTCCCGTCCTAAGACGTGAAATTTATTACGACCTTCATACTTTAAAAATTTGTGAAAATGTCATCATAAACAATGTTTTGCGTGACCGACCGTCATCCATGATGACGTTCGAAAGTGTTGCGATTAAAGCGATTAAATGTAAAACTGAAGTCTCGCCTTTTCAAACTCTCCTACCATGACTCATCTGATCCTCCGCCTTCCAATTATTCTCGCCGTAAACGACACCCGCCTTGGCAGCTGCTCTGCCTCTCCTGATCTGGTACCCTGGATATCGGACTTGGATCTCTTTTGGACTACTCTCTGGAACCCCTCTGATTTGGTTTGGCCTTCTGGAAACCGGACACGGACCTCTCTTGGACTACTCTCTGGAAACTCCCTCTGATCTGTTGTAGCGCTCGTGAATAGACTGGTGACCTGCGCTTGGCCTTCGAGTGGCGCTTTAGAAGTTTGGAGATTACGATTACGATTAGGCCTACGCGATTTTCTATAACGACCGTATGACCTCAACCCTGCTCATTGTTCAATGATTTGATCGGGTGAGATCCTTCACCACCACTATCCGTTTGAATAGGCGCCATGCCATTTAAAGTCCCCGTGTAGTCAGACGATCGTAAACAGCGGAATAAAAATTAAGAAATTCTTTCTCTGAGGATTGCATAGGCCTATATATTATACTAACGAACAAACTGAGACGGCTATAGAAAGTCGAACAATTAAAATAATCATAATATTGCCTGAGTGGCCTAATGTAGGCTCTTTAAAACTTTGAATTACAGTAGGTCGCTATTTGCAAACATCGTCGCTGGTCATGAATATTGATTATTATTTTTGAAGCTGCCAGAGCCAGTGACGTCACAATTAAGCTATTACCATTATTAAGCCGAAACAATTGGTCGCCATGGCGAGCGTTTCATGAATATCCAGCAACAGTGCGCATGCGCGCTACTTAGCGTAACATGCAAAGGTGGACACAGCCTGCCTGCCTGCCTGCCTGCCTTCCTCTGACATTTCTGTTCGTTTATATATATATAATAGGGCATAGCTTAACTCGAATCATTGTTTTACTATACAATATAAATATAGCCTAACTCGGATGCCTATCTTCTATATAATAAAGCGAGAATTCTGTGTGTGTGTCCCTCTGTCTGTCTGTTTGACCGGGCTTAACTTCTACAATTTTGCACCTTTTCACTCCAAACCTCACTGCTGTGTCGGCCTCGGCATCGGACACCCAGTGGAGGGGTTCGCTTACCCCCCTTTCACCGCTACCATGGTGAAAAACGGTCAAAACATCTCCCCAAGCGATAGGAAAATTACCCTCCTTCCAGTGACATTAGGCTTACTGCATTGGATGCAGTCCCTGCAGAGACATTAGGATTACTGCATTGGATGCATGCACGTGTAACAAACATCGAAGATAAATTTATTGTTGGTAAGTCAATTTGGGGGTGGTGGTGGGGGGTGGTGGTGGTGGGTGGGTGGTGGTGGTGCTGGGTGAGGGTCGTGGGTGGGGAGGCGGGTGGTGGGGGCGGTCGGTGGGGGGCGGGGGTGGTGGTGGGGGGTGGGGGTGGGGGTGGTGGTAGGGGGGGTTGGGGGGTAGGATTGGGGGGGTGGTGGTGGGGGGGTGGGTGGGGGTGGTGGGGGGTGGGGTGTGAGTGGGGGGTGGTGGTGGTGGGGGTGCACGGGTGGTGGTGGTGGTGGTGGGGGTGGTGGGGGCGGGTTGGGGGTGGGGGGTGGGGGTGGGGGGTGGTGGTGGGGGTAGTGGGTGGGGGGTGGTGGTAGGGGTAGTGGGTGGGGGGTGGTGGTAGGGGTGGTGGGTGGTGGGGGGTGGTGGTGGGGGGGGGTGGTGGGTGGGGTAGTGGGTGGTACCGTGGTGGGTGGTGGGGAGTGGGGTGGGAGTGGGGGCGTGGTGGTGGTGGGGGTGCACGGGTGGTGGTGGTGGTGGTGGTGGTGGGGGTGGAGGGTGGTTGGGGGCGGGTTGTGGATGGGGGTGGGGGTGGTGGGTGGGGTGGTGGTGGTGGGTGGTGGTGGTGGTGGGGGGTGGGGGTGGTGGTGGGGGTGGTGGGGGTGCAGGGATTGAAACTTATAACCCCGGGCAACGCCGGGTAATCCAGCTAGTCATTAATATACTACAAACGCAGTCAAACTCGTAAGAATAAGAACAGCGGAGGCCGACGGGAAAAACAACTATGTTTGAGCGTAATACAAACTTTGAGCACCACATAAGCCACAACAGCCTCCACCCTAGATAGAGAGATAGACAGCCTAAGCTCTTGAGACTAGACGGAGGCAATGTCCCCTTCATGACAGATTGGCAAGTATGGGACTCCCACAGCCGAAGCGAGGGACGGACACCTGCCAAACCCGTCTATGTCATCGTAAACCGCAGTTGAAACCCGGGTTTGACGTGTTTGAAAAGAATCGTTTTCATCGTTGTTCACGCCGCGAGACTGGAATGCAGAGTAATATAAAGATAGTGCTGCACTTGGTAACGGGTTACGTAATACTACTACTTACTTATTTGTTGGCTCGTTCCGTGTCTTTTTTAGTGACGTTATATGAGTGAGGCCTCACACTTCACGCGTACAGTGAATAGGCCTAAGCCGCCTAATGTTGAGATTGTTGACTTGTGGCATCGAGTTCGTATATTATCGGTAAACTGATTTTATTTAAATTTAGTGACTTTGCAAGACATAGTGCAGTAATATTTATCACGTAAAGTTTCTAAACCCGTCAAAACCCGGATACCCGGGTTTTTACTGGCACCAACACCAAAAACCCGGGTTCGTAAAAAGCCTTCGGGTTACATTCCCTATTGTGTGCATATAGACAAACGCTGAAAAAGGTGTTTGGTCTCCACAGAGTCGCCGGAAACGTCTGTCATGCGGCGACCCAGCTCCATCAAAAACTCCCGGCCAGAGCGGTTAACGGGGCCCAGCGATTCGAAGGCCACCAGGACGAAATCGTGAGTGGCGGGGAGAGGTGCGTATTTGGTGCGGTTCTTGTCCGCCGCGTGTTCGGCCGCCCCATCTGGCGCTGCCGACGTCAGATAGATGTAGCAGGCCACGCATGTGTGGATGGTTGTCGCATCTCACGCGACGTACCTGCTCCTGGCCCAAGGCAATGGAGTCGCACCATCCGGTCTCTTCCCATCACTGCGGGACAGACCCTGCGGTTTCTTCGCGCTAGGGATATCCGTCTTCATGAGGGCTCTCCAGATGATATCGTTGATGGCCGAGAGACGCGCCGCCCTCCCCGTCGCCCGTCTACAAACCAACTCGTGGTGTCCTCCAGGGTCGACGGTCTCTCCGCACTGGCACTGATGCGGCGCACAGAGGTCCAATCCCAGGCGGATGCCAATCGCCACTCGTACGGCCTCATTGTTCAGACCCAACCCGCAAGAGGTCACTGGAATGGTTCAGAGCCAATCTCTGGCGTGCGGCGAATTCACCGCGCCCAGCCTTGCCCAGTTAAGTGGGTCGTTGTTGGCGGTCTAAACTACGGCCTTGTCGAGGTCTATCAAAGGTCTGTCCCAGGCCCTCTGACTTGTCAAGGCAGGTTCCTCTCCGCCCGGGAGCGTTGATCTACGGCCTTCATGATTTCATCCTTGAAAGTGTCGCTTCAATCGTCCACATCCAGAACGGCGCTCATTAGGGACCTGGTCGATGCAGCTGACGTTATCAGAGAAGCTGAAGATGCCAGCATCGAAACCCGTC
Source organism: Allolobophora icterica (assembly GCA_963556255.1). NCBI lineage: Eukaryota > Metazoa > Annelida > Clitellata > Crassiclitellata > Lumbricidae > Allolobophora > Allolobophora icterica. Next base: position 39,842,757 of record OY744616.1, read on the forward strand.
TGATACCGAGTCCGCCGTCCCTGATCGGAAGTGTTGCCTGTTTCCATTGCTCGATGTTAAGGATTTTTTCCAGTCCGTTCCGCATCTGGTCGTCTAATTTCTCAAGCAGAGGGTGGCCCACCACTGTGCCGTCCGTAACAGATAAATAACCTTCGCCGACCCAAAGCATGACCGCAGCAGTATCAGTGCCGTCTGAACCTGGGGACTCACCAGGTCTTGCACCACCCGGTCCTGCGTGTCGCAATGTTTGAGAAGTGCCTCGTCCAGTACGCCACCCCTGAACAACGGGGCGACAAGGAGGAGGAGCGAGTCGCGGTCAACCCGCCGGAAACCGTCAAATTCAGCGTCTGCCAGCTCGGCCTCTGAATAGTACTTAAATTTCTGTCTGCTCAGACAAATGCCGAGAGTCGACTCCAGCTCCTTCACCGCGACCAGATCCTGTCGTACCTCATCGATCCAGCCCCCGAGCGAGAGGTCGTCCAGATACCCCAGCCTGAACCATGAATGCAACGAACGGAGGGTCGGCTGCAACAGCAGGCAGAATAACAGAGGGCCCAACGGATCCCCAGCTGCGGCTCCATCTTTGACCGCACCACAAAGGGTCCGAAGTGAAGCATGGAGTCTGCCGAGTAAGCCTGTTGGATGAACGCGTATAGCTCAGGGTTGTGTCGTGGACTGATTGAAGCATGACATCTCCGCAAGGTGTTAAAGGCATTGGCGAGATCCAGCTTCACAGACATCCTGTCTCGGGGCATGTCCGTGAAATAGCTTCTGGCTGCACGAACCGCCGCCTCACAATCTGAGACCTCCTGACTTTTTGGAGAGGGCGATGAGGGTGCCTCCGAATAGGAGGAGCTCGCGTATCTCCTGGGGGCATTCGCCCCTCAGCAACAGGTTGATAAAGCCCGTCAGCGCCTGATGGAGTGTCACTAAAGATTCACGGTTGGTTAGCAGATCCACGAGGTGCTGGGATCACATACCGTCCGGCCCCCCAGATGACCCTGCCGGAAAAGACGAAAAGAACGCACCGCTTCCTCGACCTCTCTTTTGGTAACTTGGTACGGAACGGTCTTTGCCGCATCCGACAAGTTGGCCAGGTTAGCTGCCGATATTATTATTATTAATATATATATATTATTATTATTATTATCATCATCATCATCATCATCATCATCATCATCATCATCATCATCATCATCATCATCATCATCATCATTAGGCATGGCGTATAAGCGGTGCCATAATAAATATTTAATAGTCGCGAAGGGCAAACGATACAAAATTTGGTACCTGCTTTCTAGACCTAAGTTGGGCCTCTGCGTGTTACCACCCAAAGTCAGTTGATCCATGTATCCAATTGATACGTAGATCAGAATTGGTTGTAGTGCGAGGCAAAACTCCAGAGGCCCAGAGGATTACCTTTGCTGGTACCTCTGATCGTAGGCTATATATATTGGAGCCACACTTCAGCAACGGACGGCTGGAATAGGCAGCATAAATTGGTAAAGTTCTAGGATGTCTCTAATCACTGCCTCTCGAAGCTATTATTCTCATCGCAGAGTGCTGAATGCGTTGTAAAAGTCTAGTTTTCCCAAGACTCTATCTTCAGGCTTTGACTTCACCTTAGCGCCACGTGTTAGCCCACAATTAACGATTATTCGAATGCTTCTGTCCTTTCTTAGAGCTTTCAGATCTTGTCCAATAGATCATTTGTAACAACACTAATAACAATGAAAATTAAATTAGTTTTATTATTACTATAATAATAATAATTATTATTATTATTTTATCCGAGGTATCAGGGATCCCTCAGGATTTGGAACAAAATATTATTTAGGAGCAGAGATAGTTTCTGGAGGGTCACGCCTCGTCTTCGGTGGGAAAGCGTGGGAAAATTGCCTTTAAATGTATAGGCCCTATATCACTGATAAACTCTGAGGCTGAAGGGTTCATCGGCCCCAAGGTCTCGATGGCCACCGACTGGAATATGTGCGATGTAGGGAGCCCCTGGTGCTTCTGTGTTTTACGGTTGGCCGCCTGAACTGATGCCGGCCCAACCAAGCCGGCCGCGTGAGTGATGTAAGAGGCTGCACAGGCATGTACAATCGTAGCATCCCATGCCAGGTATTTCCCTGCTGACTAGGGTATTAGAGTAGCTCCGTCGGGCCTTTTGCCGTCAGATCTGAACAGGCCCGACGATTACTTGATGCTAGGAATGACTTCCCTAAGCAGGGCGCGCCAGGTGATGTTATTAATGGCGTGGTGGCGTAGAGAGCGTCCAGAAGCTCTCCTGCATACGAAGCCATGATGACCCTCAGGGCTTACTAAGTCGCCGCAATGGCACCTGTGGGGACCGCACAAAGCCAGGCCCAGGCGGAGACCTACCGTTGTCGAGGACGAGGCCGCACGCAGCTATCGGGAGCGCGGCCCGGTCAATCGGGCCACTGCACACCGGCGGATGTCAGCTTTATCCACCTCGATTAAGGGCCTGTCCCAAACAATCTGTCTTACTGGCAAAGGGCTCATAGTTGTCGGCAGAGTGTCTCGACGCGCCTCCAACAAGTCCGATATAAAATTGTTGGGCAATGCTGAACCTGTCGAGAGGATAGCGGTCTGAAGCTCGAGAGTCGACGCGGCTGATGCTAAATAAGCAGAGGAAGCCAGGGAATCGACTCCACGAATGCCAAGTCCACCATCTCTGACAGGAAGTGTGACCTGCAGCCATTGAGTATCATTCAAAGAGCAGTTGACGATTGTCTCCAAGCCTGACCGCATCAGCCCATACAGTGTCTTTAGGGCCGAGTGCTCAAAGCAAGGGGAGCAACGGAGAAGATAGATCAATTTCGAAGCGCCGGATGATGAACGTAACAAAATCAGGGCGTTCTGTGATGGCAATTGGCGGAGTCTCTCCAAGGCTCGTCGGAATGTGCTGCAGTGGTGCGTCAAAGACTCATCCAGTGCCATCCCCACAAAAAGTGGGGCACACAGTAGACTCAGCGAATCAACTTCGACTCTGACATATTGCGACAAAGAAGGGGTCAGATCTAGGGTGACATCTGGTGGAAAAACCTCGCACTTATTAGGGTTGAGGTGAAGGCCTAAGGAAGGCCACAAACCGGTCACAACACGCACGTCCCGGGACACAACTTCCATATCTCCGCCGAGGGTTAGATCGTCAACAAAACCTATTCTGAGGCCAGCCCCAACCGATTGTAGCACTTGCTGCAGGGGCAGACTGAATAGAAGAGGCCCCAACGGGTCGCCTTGTTGTGGGCCCATTTGCGATGAAAGAAAGAGGTGACCAAATTTGAGGGTAGATGGTACCGAGTATGTCTGATGGACGAACGGGTATAGTTCTGGAATGGTCTCAAAAACAGTCCAGCATAGCGTCTCGTCTCAGGGTATTGAATGCGTTGGTGAAGTCTACCTTCACCAGCACTTGACTTTGCACATGCCGTTGATAAAACGTCTCGTCGAGTGGACTGCAGCCTCGCACCCGCCCGTCACGCATATCCCCAACTGAAGCGGGGCAAAGTGAGATGAACGCCTAGATAGTAATTATTAGCGCATTTGGCTGGCAATCTTCTCCATATGTTGCCGACAACTATCGGTCTCAAGGCCCCTGTTTCTTTATTGAGGGCGATCATGTTGCCTCCGAAAAATATCGGTCTGACCTCAGGAGAGCATTCACCCCGTAAGGGGTGAATGCTCTCCTCCATAATTACTATCTACTTCCCTCCGTCCATTGCGATCGCTTAATCGACATGATCTTCTTGTACCACGAGCCAGGACCTCTATGGCCAAGACTCGAGCCTTTTCTTGCATTGGTCCTGCTCTATGGAATCAACTTCCTCCATTGACACGTGCCTCTTTATTAGCTGGTGGCCCAAGTGCCTCGTTCCGCTTTCTTAAAACCTCTTTCTATTCACTGGGTCTTTCGTACTGGGAGCGCCTCTGATTAGCGAATACTGTGAGAGGCGCTTTATAAATGTTTAGATACAATACAATACAATACAATCTAGGCGTTGATCTCACTTTGCCCCGCTTCAGTTGGGGATATGCGTGACGGGCGGGTGCGAGGCTGCAGTCCACTCGACGAGACGTTTTATCAACGGCATGCGCAAAGATCAATGCTTGCCATCCTCCATATATTACGTGCGCATGGAGGGGAGGGGTAACAAAAATGCATGTGTTTGCGTATGCTTGCGATCGGAAGCGGGGGGGGGGGTAAAACCTATAATTTGTGTGCGTCAAGCGTACGTACGCAGGTGGGGTAGGGGGTGGAGAAAAGTACGCTTGCGAACAGGGAGGGGGAGGGGTCCAATTTCCCCGGATTTTTGCGTACGTAATATATGGATAGCCCCTAACAACAGGTTCACGAAATCAGTCAGAGCCTCGATGAGTGGTTGCGCTGTCTCACTGTGTCTAACCAGGTCCAGCAGATGACCCGGTCTAAAGCCTTATGGACCTCCAGCCGAACCGACGGGGAAAGTGCAAACAGCCTCCAACACCTCACCAGCAGTCACCTGCCACGCTACAGCCGATGTAGGATCGGGCAAGCCCTTGAGGGCCTCTGGACAGGGGTCCTGAAGGTGTTTCTCTTGTAATAGCTTTAGGCTTTGTTCACACGGGGCCGCCGGCTGGCCTTCCTCGCACAAGATACGGACCGCGGCTCTGACATTGCCATCCTCCAAATTTGTATGTTGGAAATTTTCCCTTTTCAGTAGGCCTACTGTATCTCAAACGTTGATAAACTTGACAAACTCACCAATATTTCCAAACGGCGTTTCAATTTGGTGGTAATATGGCTACTGTTGTTGTTTTTAAAATTTCAGGCAAATGCTTAAACGTTTTGACCGGGTTATGACTTATGACACTTTTTCTTGGGGTCTACTTTTCATCAGTACACAGTGTATATTCCCCGAAGTGGAAAATACCCCGATGCCATTAATTATATCATTATGAAATCACAGTTCAAAGTACCGAAAGAAACCTAATGGATATGCACGGTGCTAATTCTTGAGTTTGGTGTCGTCGGGTAGGGGTAGGCTGGTCGTGTAGTGGTGGTGGGGGGGGGGTACTCGTTACACTGGAGATGTTCAGTAGTTGAAGACTTTATTTTGAAGAATCACATCAATACGAATCCTACTTTCATTTCATCTCTACATCTGATTCTCTATACATCTATAGAGCGTGCTTACAAAATCATCTGCCTACAGTGTATATATACTTGAGAGTCAGGCTCCTGTATACGCCTAGCTACCGATGCAGTTAAGACCTTCTTTGTAATTAGTAATTACTAACTTTCTATTGCCCTGTTGTCTAATGCACAAAGCATCAACCGATGGCACACCAAAACCAAGCCGTTAGCAGGTCAATATCAAGATCAGAAGCTCAGTCCGTAAGACAAAACGGCAAAGTAATGCCAAATACTCGCTTACTTACATAAGTATGTTTGTTCGTCTTTGTCTCTGTCTATTTCTGCCTCGGTGTGTTTATATCTATTTGTCTCTGTGTCTCCTTGTCTGTGTCTACCTCTGTCTGTTTGTTGTGTGTCTCTGTGTCTCTCTGTCTGTTTTTCGTCATTTGGCGATCAGTCGGTCGGTCAGCACTCCATACTCTCGTATATTTCATACAGAACTGGCGTGTCTGGTTGGCGTCTCAAACAGTCTGCCTCGGAGTATGCAAGCTTTCCATCCAACTGTTGGCTCTTTAGAAATCTACCCTACAGTTTTATAGTACATTTAAAGATGTATCTAAGTTTAAAGATGCAGCTAAGAAAAGTGCAAATGCAGACAAAAATCCTACGGCATGAGCAAAGTATAGTTACGAAAGCATTTTAGACCTATAGGTAGGCCTAGTATATTATAGTACTAGTTACTAAACTAAAGTATTTCGAAAGTAATTAAAAAATTAGTTGTATTTAAAGTACTTTCAACGCGCTTAATTAGTGTTCATCACTGAGAAGCCGTTTAAACGGGCACTCGCATTTTCTCCGTTGCGTATCCTTTGTAAAATGCTGGCTCGCTGAAAACAGCTGAATCGTAACTCGAGGCATGCGACAGATTTTCAAATCTTGGTTCCCAATTAAACCTGAAACAAGAACAATCTGTTTTAAGCAACAGCGTTTTTAGGCCTGCCATAATAATAAAGTTATCAAAGGTTGTGTAACTGGATAATCTAGTTTCAGCATTAATAAAGACAAGATGAATTAGTAGTTTGAATTGTCTAAACTGATAAACTAAAGTGTTAAACACAGTAGCTATGACTAAGCAGTATATATATATATATATATATATATATATATATATATATATATATATATATATATATATATATATATATATATAGTGACTTGGAATATCGTAACGGGAGCTAAAATGCAACCTTAATTTACTGAGAATAGTTCCATTTTTACAGATGCCTACGAATATGGATTGAAGTGCATTCAACACAACACGATGGTTGGCGTCGATGAGATGATCACGAATTTGTACAGTATGAACGTAGGACTTGGCGACACGATGATGAGCTATAATTATGATAATGGTAGTTTAGTGGCAATGAAGAAGACGACGACGACGAGAGTGCTGTAGAGTGTATACTTACGCCGCCAGTCTAGTAGGACTGAGTAAGGTACTGTACGATGATGACAGCGATCTTTCAGCGCAGGACGTGCGGCGTCTTCTGTTGACATCCAGCTGCTGTAGCTTTTTCCTGTGCGGCGGGTGCCTTGGTCTTCCCTGCAGATAGGAGCATCCATTGGAACCACAGTGCATTGCTCCATTGTCCAGAATGTTACTGATATCTGGCTGAGATCTGTGGCTTAGCAGACGTAGGAGTTGCGTTTCTGCGCCAGATAGATCTGAAATGCTTTGAGACATAGGCGTATGCCTCTGAAAGGCACAGAGTGGACACTGCTGACCTGGCAGCCTTGTGTTTCTGCCAGTAGACCTAACCCTCTTCCAGTTACAGGTGGCAGCATTGTGTTGTGCTGTGTCATTCGAGTTCAGTCTTGTAGTCAGGTTGTTACGAACAGGGCAATCGGCCGCATTGCAGTAGGTGCATTGACCAGTTGTTCTTCTCGAATGACCTGCTGTCCACTTGAATGTTGTAGCTGCACACGATGAGCATTTATGAGGACTGTCTGGTTGTGAACCTGTTTCATTGGCACCACGTGGCATGATCGGTCTTTTGCAGTCAATGTTTGAACAGCCAGCTGTGACTTTTCGTATATCTTGCTTTGCGCCTCTATTTATGCTGTTACTGTCTGCTAACAAAAGCTTTTCTCTCTCAGTGATCGTTACGTCCTCTTCCAGTAAATTTCTGTCCGATCTGCATCGATTAAGATAGTTCTTATTCTTAACATTCAGCTGAAGTTCAATTTCGTCTGGTGCATTTTGTTCGAGGTTTTTCTTCACATCGTAGAGTAACGGTTGTCTATCTATGTTACTTCTGTCTATGTTACTCAACAAATTGTCTGTCTGGCCATTGATGTAATTCAGTTCGGCTTCTGCCAGTTCAACCTGTATCATCAGATCAGAAGAAAAACAGCTCCATCAGCAGTTTGTTGTAGACAATGATCAATTTTCTACTGAACAGAACATGAATGATAGAATTTGTGTTGCTGTGTTTCAGTATCTCACCCTCAAAGAACTCAACTGTTATCTGTGCATTTTCAATATTTGAGACAAAATTAATTGACTGTGTTTGTCGCATTCATCTCTGGTAGTAACTATACGCAATAGTGCATGTGATAGCCACACAAATTTTCTCAATTTACACAAACATTGTTCAGTTTATGCATCTGAATTACCGCACTTTACTACGTCGCTGCATAAGAAATCCTTCATCGTTCGCTCACTGTACAACTATACAAACTGGGTTAATGCTGGTTCTAGTACGTGTTCTGATATCTAACCTGGCTGTATTTGTAGACGCGATTAATGCTTACGTTCCTTAGATCATAACTTTAGTTATAGATATGTATGTAAATGAGGCATCAAATTGTTTATAATACTGCTTGTGTTTTTTTGTCTTACTGATATTGTGTTTTTTGTACATTAAAGTATGAGCGTTTGTCTTGTACTAATAAAATATTACTTACTTACTTACTTACTTACTTAGTGTAAATGTACATTTTTATAGCGAGCGTATGGTCTCGACCCTCCTCATTTTCCACTGAATTGATCGGGTGAGATCCTTCACCACCGCTGCCCGTTTAAATGGACACCATGCCATTTAAGGTGCCCATGCATGTGCTAGTCCCAGATTAAAATCCCTGAAAAAGCCACCTTTGGGATGCGAACCGCAATACTCACGCGATGTCGTTTAGAGGCACCCGGGACGTACGCTCTAACCAATGTAGCTAACGTGTTGCTAACTGGGCTGGTGTAGCTAAATTGGCCAGTGTAGCTAACTGGGCCAGTGCTAACTGGGCTGGTGTAGCTAAATTGGCCAGTGTAGTTAACTGGGCCAGTGTTAATGCGGCAATGAACCAAATAACACAAGGAATAAACTATACCAGGGACACATGCAGACAATTTGTCCATGTCCGTTTCCAAGATAGCACCGTTATTTACCTATTTGGGGAGGGGATAGATGAATGGTTATTCCCTGGCCTGAAGAGCATTAGATCGTGAAAAGTCGTGGTTCGATACCCGTAGCCCCTCTAGGTCGTCTCATCCTTCTATAGGCCTAGTCCCTAGGGGCAGCAGTAAAATGAGCGGGTGCCTTGCAGGTTGCCAAGACGTGTGTTAATAAGGTCTTGTATAATTGTACCGTCATGTTTCAATGTTTCAATGTAACTTACAGTGGTGTGTCCGTGAGATCGTCAATAAACACGAATATCATTTCATTTCGTTCGTCTTGCGCGGAATTTAATCATCAATAATTCTGTTATGTTTTGACTTCAACTGTGGACACAGCCAATCTATCTCTTGGGTTTACGTGGGATTTAGAGCGTTTTTGATGGTGTTTTGTGTCGTGTCTGTGGAGTCTGATGGCCGTCCATCTGCAACCTGGGATTATGATTACTAAGGGATATGAAGCCGATGAATATATGATCTTTTATCTAGACTATGTGTGTGGCTCACATCCGGGACCTTTGGTAGTCAAACATGGGTCGCTTATAGCGCTGGCTTAACTAAATAAAACGCTTTTATCAATGAGAAAACGTCTTCAACAAATTATAAATAGAATGTGTTCAAAGGAAAATTTTTATGATTGGAGTGATGTTAATTTGGATGAACTTCTCGGTGTCCTTAATTATAAATCGCTAAAAGAATCTAGAGCGATTCCTTGCGCTGTGTTTACTTCTGCTCTGATCCGAGTCCTAAGAACCCGGATGACGGCCACAGACATCGCCTGCGATGAATCAGAAAAGACGAGCTCTGATTGGCTGACGCGTTGCCGCTTCGTATCCCTTAGTAATCATAATCCCAGCTGCAACGAGCGGGATGTGGTTCCCATGTGGACTTACACATACCGCAATATACGACCATGAAGTCTTGAAATCGGAGAAGCAACGGCGAGGCAAGGTCCCTGAACAGGCATCAACCGCTAATCACTGTTATCCTTTCCATGGGCCTACCCTTAATGACCTTGAACACCAATTAGGCCAGCAGATGAATTTAACAGCAATGAACAATAAGCCAGTTCACCATTATCAATGCGCATGCGCAGCCATTTTGCTTTCACTTCCGGCCGTTCACACACAAACTGAAGCATGCCGTTGCCGATATTGCTATGATCTGTTTGACAGAGATATTAAAAAATATTTGACTGATTAGCCGTTCATATATATATAACAATAAAATGCGCTTGTGTGCGATTGTTAATTGCGGGTTCTAAGCACAGTTTAAAGTCCAGAATAAAAAAATTAAAGTCCAATTGCAAAACTATCCAGACCACGTGACCTTTATTTGCAAGCAGCCACATGGTCTGACTATAAACACCATAACACCCTCAAGTATCTAGTTTCCATCTAAGAATAGGTATAGGGGGTGGTTTCCATTGCTCCAAATGGTCATATCTCATTTTGTAACCTCTCTCTTTTATATATTTCTTTAAATCCTCCACCTTCCATCGATTGAAGTCATTCAACGATTCTAAGCGATCCGCCATGTTTTACTTTGTGTGTGAACGTCGTTCCCGTCATGCCTTGCGCGAAAAATAAAGGTGAACTAGCTTATTACATGCATGATTTTATTATTTTAACTTGACGTTAGATAAATAAGTTTTCCGATTTATATGGGGCTTAAAACTCGAGGTTTCGAGGTTTTTTTTTTTTAGCTAGGCGGCCGTTTCATAGAACTGGCTCTCTGCAAATGTACGTCAGATAAGTTACAACGGTTTATCTAGATCATTTTGTCATCCGGATGTCATTTGAATATTGTAGCTTTTGGTAACATTTCTTTACAATAGAGGAATCAAGTAATGATAACAAATGCTACAGAAAATCGATATAATATAATCAGATAAAACTTTAAACTTGGTAGTTAATTAACTGAAATTAAGAAATCTACCAATTACCTGAAATTGAGATGGCTTGTGGTCTTTTGAAAGTAGTCTTAAAACTTCCTGTCTTTCTTTCCGTAGTCTGTCGAGCTCATTGTCTCCCAGACTGCCATCAACTTCAGATTTTGTGTTATAGTCTGCTGTTACTACTGCTGATGTTGGAAACTGAATTCTGGCCGCTGACTTTTCCTTCACGTAGATCTTGATAATGCCTTGGTCTTTGTCCCACTTGTGAGAAACAACGAAAACTTTTGGTGAGTCCATCTTGTCGTGAATAGTTATAGTTTTTCGTCCTTCCGCTTTTGTGGGTGCGGAGGATCCATTGGCATGTGAGGTAGTTGCTGATGAATCAACACTGCCAGTTGACGTGTGATGAACCGTAGAATTTCGTAAATGTGATGTTGAGTATTGTTTTCTGTCTTTCGTAACTCTGTCCGTTTGAGGTATTGGTTGGAAAAGGAATCTGGTGCTTCCTAAGTCGTTTGGCGACTGTGGATCAATGGTATCATTGTAGATGATTTTGATATTTCGCTTGGCTGAACTTGATGCACTCAGTCCTGAGTGCTTTCCAGTTTGTTGTTGATTCAGTATGCTGGATCCTTTTGTTTCTTTGTGATTCTGCGAAGTGTTATCTCTGTGATCATTCCTTTGTTCCTGAAATTGTGCGGTGTCGGAAAGGTAGGCTGATACGACAGACTTTATTAACTCTTCGTCAGTCGCCTGACTTTGTGACTTCAAATGCCTGTCCACTAAAACATGGACGTCAGCAGAATGTGGGATGTCATGGGAGCTGTTTGGTTGTATATTTGTTTTGTTGTTTCTCTCAGAAACACTTTCTTTCAGGTGCCACTCCGTTACAAATGAAGTGTCACTTTGACTTGATAGTTTATTATCGTTTTCTTGAAACACTTTTCTCGTGTTTATTGGATGATAATATTCCTTAAAGGCTGTTATTGGCGGAGGAGCCATAGATGACTTGTGATTCTGTGGCTTTTTAATAGTTGGTGTATGATATCTTGGCAAAGAATCACTCGATTCTTCTGTATCATCGTCAATCTGAATTCTGTGTCTCCTGATTTCATTCACTGCTGTGTACCTTAAAGGTTCTGAAGTTTGTGTGCGTCTGTCGGACACTTCGTTCGGTGACATTATGAAATATTCATCGTCGCTCTCACATTCGTTGACACTTTCCCAGCATGACTCGGATTTTGGCCTAAGCACCGTTCTTCTTCTGTTGCTGCCTTCATCTAGTGTCGTTGAGTTTCTGCGTCGACTGACGAAAACATAAGTAATGCTGTCAGTGGAGGCAGTTTCTGCACCAGCATTCTCTATATGGTCTGTTGACTTTGACCGGTCTGATTTCGAGAAGAAGTTGTTTGTTTCGCAAAGTTCCGGAAAAGAAGAAGCTTTCTGCATGATTGGAAATGCGCTGCTGCTGTCAGGCAAGTCTAAATAAACTTTGTTGCGATGTTTTGCACTTTGCGAACCAACATTTAGCAAGTGTAGATTTCCAGTTTTTGGATGAACTTCTTCAAAATGAAACCGAGTGTCCTTAACCTTGAAATTTCCTTCTCCGTTTCTGGACGAATCGCTTGTGATGTTTATTGGAGCACAGTTAAAGTTAGACAACTTTTGATGGTTGATATCTGTGATGAAATCGTTTTCTGTCGTGCAGCTACTGACATTGATTGTCGGAATAAAACTACGTTTGCTGTCAAAGTTGCAAACTACCAAACTATCAAGCCGATGGTTTCCTTTTTCCTTTTTTGTTATTATTTTTTCATGCATGCTTTGGCGAGTTTCTTGAATTGGCTCCTCTTGCGTTTTTTCTGTAATTTCCAGATATGCTGTAGAATTGTTATAATGTTCGAACTCCTCTACCTTATCTCCACGGATTTCAGTAACAGTTTCCACGGTTGTACTCCACCTGTCTTCAACTGGTTTTGGAGGTTTCTTTTCAGTAACAGTTTCCACGGTTGTTGTACTCCATCTGTTTTCAACTGGTTTTGGAGGTTTCTTTTCAGTAACAGTTTCCACGGTTGTTGTACTCCATCTGTTTTCAACTGGTTTTGGAGGTTGCTTTTCAGTAACAGTTTCCACGGTTGTTGTACTCCATCTGTTTTCAACTGGTTTTGGAGGTTGCTTTTCAGTAACAGTTTCCACGGTTGTTGTACTCCATCTATTTTCAACTGGTTTTGGAGGTTGCTTTTCAGTAACAGTTTCCACGGTTGTTGTACTCCACCTGCCTTCAACTGGTTTTGGAGGTTTCTTTTCAGTAACAGTTTCCACGGTTGTTGTACTCCACCTGTTTTCAACTGGTTTTGGAGGTTTCTTTTCAGTAACAGTTTCCACGGTTGTTGTACTCCACCTGTTTTCAACTGGTTTTGGAGGTTTCTTTTCAGTAACAGTTTCTACGGTTGTTGTACTCCACCTGTTTTCAACTGGTTTTGGAGGTTTCTTTTCAGTAACAGTTTCCACGGTTGTTGTACTCCACCTGTTTTCAACTGGTTTTGGAGGTTTCTTTTCAGTAACAGTTTCCACGGTTGTTGTACTCCACCTGTTTTCAACTGGTTTTGGAGGTTTCTTTTCAGTAACAGTTTCTACGGTTGTTGTACTCCATCTGTTTTCAACTGGTTTTGGATTTTGCTTTTCAGTAACAGTTTCTACGGTTGTTGTACTCCACCTGTTTTCAACCGGTTTTGGAGGTTGCTTTTCAGTAACAGTTTCCACGGTTGTTGTACTCCACCTGTTTTCAACTGGTTTTGGAGGTCTCTTTTCAGTATGGTAGAGATCGCTTCTCCAGGTACCCAGCCAGTGTCCATCGGCTTTCCTCCTACCGACATCAGTCAAACTGCCCGTACTTCCATAAAGATATCTGACAGATGTAGTCGAAGGCATTAACCATCTGGAAACTGTTGTGTCATACATGTTACTATGATATCTATTGCGACTGTTGTATGCATTTGTGAAATATCCTGCTACGCCAAACGAACTGTGACCGGTGTTGGTGTACAAGCGTGGAGCTGACCATACATCTCCTGTTCTGCTGGACAATTGAATCCTGGCATGCTTGTCATAGAACGTGTTGGCTTTGATGAGCTTAATTGGGATTGGCGAGTCAAGTGCATCAACGTTCGGTTTGATTTCAACGTTTAAGAAGGCACGTCTGTATTTGTTGGTATATGGAAAATAGAGGACATCATCTCTAAGCACTTTGACAGGTCCGGGAAGAATTCTCTGCTGTCGGACTCCTTTTGGTTGTAAGCCAACCAACTGGCAGCTTAGTGCTGGCTGAAAATTGGCGCTTTCATCGTTGTATTCCAATGCTGCCTCTGAGCTTAGTATTACTTCCATGGCTTGTACATTAGAATAACCGCATTCGATTTTATTCATTCGTAAATATTCTGGAACTAGGTCAAATCCAATTCCATGCACATTGTTCAGCGAAGCGTGATTCTCTGAATTTAATTTTTTTATTTTCGGACGAGCTTCAGATTCTGAGTTTAAATGAAGGAATAGGTTGCTTTGCTCCTCAATATCGGACTTCAATTCCGGATTAGGTAGAACTGAAGAATTCTCTGATTGCGATGCTACGCCATCTTTCACTCCGACAACAGATGCACGTAAAGGCGGTTCATCATTGCGGTCTTGTTCAAGAAGAACAGCTTCCTCTGATGTATTTGCCTTAACATCCTGAAATGGTGCTATTGGACAGCTTACTACACATTCCATCTCAGGGGAACTTGTGTCGGGAACAGCTACCGAACTCTTGTGTTCGTCAGCCATACGAACGTCTACAGCAGAGTTGCTTCGTCGAAGTACAGAGTAGTTTATATTGGGAGTGTCACTTTTCTCCGCGTTGAGCAAACTGAAGTGCCGCTGAAGGGATGGAAGTTCCGTCAAGCTCTGCGACCGACTACACGGGTCTCCTCCTCCTCCTCCTCCTCCTCTTCCGTCTTCGTGTTTAACGTCGCCTTCGTAACTTGGTGTTGTTTCTGGAAGATCAAATCTTGCGGAGGACCTCCGTCTAACAACTGCCATGCGATTGTAATCACAATCCTCGATTCTTATCTTCGTGTTCACGTGTGACGTGCTTTCGCTATAATCTTATCAGATAGAAACCTGTTTCTGTTTTTATGTTAAGCTTGATATAAAGTTACGCAGCGTTCTCAGTCGTTACTAGAATATGATCTCAAATTCAGCGTATCTCTTCTTGTGTTCGCTGGACACAACAAACACAAGCCATGTGATCGACTTATATGTAATTTCCTAAAGCTTAACTTCACGAAATACTTGATGATAGGCTGTTTGGACATTTACCGTCCAAATCAACTTTGAACATATATCAGCCGGAATACGACTGACCCTAACTGCGATAAAGACACCACTGTCGACCTGCAGCCAATTGCGCTGTTTACGACCTGCAGCAGTCGAAAGATAATTGGTCTATTTCCTACAAGCATGTAAAGCAAATAAAACGCCTTCGTAATCCAGTCTCAGTGTTATGAGAGCAAAGCACCTTTTGTATGATTTGTGTGCAGACCCCACAAAGAGTCGTGTTTGTGTTGGTCAGTGCGTTCAAGTATTTCGTGTATGTCGTGTATCGCCGAGTGCATGGGAAGAACACACACACCGAAATGTTTTCTATATACAAGTATGTGCTATCTATTCATCACAGCACACTATATGCTAAAGGGAACGATCCAGAAATAGCGAAGAAAATACGTTGTGCGTTTAATCGTTAGCTTATATGTGATTATTTTGAGACCACATCTTACTCGATCAGGCAAGAGTACGTGTTATAATGACGGTTGGGGAAGGCGGCCTGGTTTCAATCATTTGATAACGATCTTTATAATGGGTTAAAAGTTAAACGAGTCTTCTGCTTAAGTTATACGATCCATTCACACGAATTCATGAATGCGTTATGAAATACGCAGATAATTGAATAGCAGGATTGAATGGGTTTTCTGTCCGTCATCATTCATTCATGTTTTGTGATAAAATCTTCATTACATTTTCTTTGGTTCTTTGCGAGACGAAGAAGCGGAAGATGCCGACGGTCGTCTGTTGTCGGACGACTTCCGTCTTCCCTGTTGCTGTTGCTGCTGCTGCTGCTGTTGCTGAGGAGGAGGAGGAGGGGAAGGAGGAGGATGAAGGAGCGATCGATCATCGGAAGCAACGGAAGATGCAGACGGTGGTCGTTTGTTCGGTGCCTCCTTTGCTGATCGGTCTGATGCTGGAGACAGATGTCTCTGGTCTTCATTCTTCTTCTTCGTCTTCTGACCATCAGGAGACGGAGACAACGACGTTCTTCTCTTCGACGACTGAGGACTCCCTCGGCGGTCGGCAGATGAGGCTGACGGTCTGCCATGATCGGTTGAGGCTGATAGTCTGCGATGGTCGGGTCTTTGCTGCTGCTGCTCCGCTGCCACCTGGCGATGTGGAGAAACAGAGGATGGTGAAGACCTCCTATTCTGCTGCTGCTGCTGCTGCTGCTGCTGCTGCTGCGGGGGGTGGTCTTGGGTTGGTGCCAATGACGATCGGCGGCGATCATCGCTCTTGATCGGAAACGGAACTCGCTGTGATCCTGCCGACAGCTTCCTTTGGTCGGACGCTGAGCGCTGCTGCTGCTGCTGCTGCTGCTCGTCACGGGGATCAGGTTCACGGTATCCGTGCACTTGGTTAAGATTTCCACCTGACTGGACGTATAACGACTTGACTTCTTCCACTACATTCGCGTTCTGCAATGCAACAACATCTCTCTCTCTATCAGCATCGAAACACAAATACCAGCCACAGCAACACCTTCAGTCATTGCAAGAATTCTGTTGTTATCGCAACGGTAACTGTTGTCTTCGTTGCATATATACATGTATGTATGTATGTATGTATGTATGTATGTATGTATGCATGTATGTATGTATGTATGTATGTATGTATGTATGTATGTATGTATGTATGTATGTATGTATGTATGTTCGTATTTTAAGAACCACTTTGTTCGCTCTGGTTTTGTGTTGTCGAGTAGGACATGCCTCGGATGAGTACAATTAAACTGGCAGGAACACGTAAAATATAATTGCACTTTCAGTTACAGGTACAGTCACAGTAACGATTACTGTTGCAATCAAAATTACAGTTATAATAACAGTTATAATGAAACTTGCCGATATCCGTAAGTCCCTTCTAGGTCGACTCAACCTTCCACTCCCTAGACGCAGTAGTAAAATGAGCGGGCGCCTAACAGGCTGCCAAGCTGGGTGTTCAATAAGATCTTACCGTCATGTTTCAATGTTCCAGTGTAACTTATTGCGGTTTGTCAGTGAGCTTGTGAATAAACACGAATATTATTATATATTATTTATTTGTTACGAAAATTTTTAAAGCCCACAAAGTCACACAGAAATGCGAATCTGAGGCGTGAGTATGTATGTAGGCCTATGTATGCACGTATATATTAAGACACTTCATATAGCACCTTTTCACTACTACACAATAGTACTGCACGTGTAGTTATCTAACTGTGTTTAAGACAGTTTTAAAATGTTTGCTGCACAGAGCCAAATGTAACAGTATGTATAATGCAATGAAAGGCTGTTCCAAGAGGATTGTCCAATAGATGAGAAGACTGCGGGCGATCAGCTGTTGATTCCAATCAAGGAATTAATCACCGAATTAATCCCATTTTCGTAACTGTTCGAGTGCGCCTGGCGTGTGCCCTGCATCCAGTGGCCAGGGAAGTGTTTAACAGCTGCTGTGTGAACCAACCTCATCCAAGTACAGACCTAACGTGGATAAATTATACATTATATCCGATATAATTCTTAAGAATAATATATACTTGTCATTTATGTTCAGTTTTTCAGTTTTTACAACCACTGGAAAAGTTCATTAGGTCTATACTAGCTATTGATGAATGTAAAGTCAATAGCAACTTTAGCAAAAGCATCAAATACAAAGCAGCGTCAGCCAAAGAGTTGCGTGAACATGCTTCTGCTTCGGCGTCACAGAACCAAAGCTTGTATTTGACGCCATGGCTTCCAGGCCCTAGCTGAGCCCAGCCTAATGCACTGCGTCTTTGTCGGATTCAGCCGCAGCACATTAGACAACATCCATTTCTGTGCTTCCACCACATGCTGTTGCCCTTCGAAGATGAAGATAGCCTTAGATAGGAATGCATCAGCTGTACGTCATTAAGGCAAAATGGTGAATCCGCGCTGCTAGAGAAGTATGTATGTATGTATATTCGTTTAATTCTTGACATCAAGCTTTGCTGGCAATAACGCAGCAAATTACAGAATAATGATAGGGATCGGGAAGATGCTAAGTGTCTTGGATGGGCCTACGGCAGCTCCTAAGTGTCTTCAAGTGTCTACTAGAGTTTAAATTGAGGTTAATAAATGTCTTTGTATAGCATTCTTGGAATAAAGTTTCGCTTGTCCTTGACTGGGAGAGCAAAGGGGTGTGGCCGGTTGCGGAGGTTATATCCGGTATTTGGTCGCTCAGAGCACATCCATCGCAGTGCGTGTTCTTGATTTCCAAGTACCGGTATGGCGTGAAATAGCCTTTCGTCTGCCTGGGCGGCTAGTTTGGTGGCTGTGGGCGTCTCTGGATGGAGAAAACGGGATCTCTTTATTCTTCGGATGAATCGTTCTATCCGCTCTATTTCGGCCCCCCCCAGGAAGCCCCACCAAGCCGGAGAGGTATACATGAGTCATGTACGCATACATACTATTCCTAGCATAGGCGTATGCGTGGGATATTCAAAACTGCTTGATAGGAAACTCACCCAGTCATAGAAGATGGCTATCCCAGTGCTTATTCGCTCCACTTCGGGTCTCTTGTAGGATCTGAAGAGGTTTTCAGCGTCTACTGCGACACTGATGTCGATGTTTTTTAAGTCGAACGTATTAACTCTTTGTTTTAAGCTGTCGGAACCTGACTTAATGAATAGATGCTGAACAGACTTCCAGTCCTGAAATAACGAGAAACCATGTCTTATGAATGTATGTGTGTATATATCTTTGTATGTGTGCGTGTATGTATGCATGTAGGGCCTATGTATGTAAGTAGGTAGGTATGCATTTATGAATTTATATAAACATACTTTTTTCCGAACACGTACATAACGCCTGTAAAGTATCTCACAAAGACACTGAATCGTCTCACAAAGGCGTTTTCAGGTGCATGAGGATCTTGTCTTCGTGTCTTCCAACGGAAGATTCCGCTCTCCAGTGTACCAGTAATTCACGTTGAGTTGACGATGTTTACATTGGCAAACCTTTTCTGTTTATAACATAATTAGCATGTCCAGGACGTACAGGTCGCCCTTGATCTGTTCTTCTTATTTGCAGGTCTTACCGTCATTAGTTTTCCTATTTCTTAACAATTATTTTTGTGAATGCGACTTGAGGATAAATAGATAGATGTCACCACATTCCGACAAAGCGGTTTCAACGTCTTTTGCATAATTTTATGGAGTCGACGACGTCACCAAATGAGCTCCCGTAGTCGTCTGGAGGCGAATTAAAACCCAACGTCGTATGGAGGTGATGACGTTGTCTATCGCGTGACCGAATTGATCCCGGAGTACCACCACTAATCTACTATATAGTTTCCTACATCTGTGTGTCCATCGTAAGATAAACGCTACAATGTACATATTATACAAATATATTTAAGACTTCCAAGGAAACGCACATGGAACTGAAACTTTGGTTGCGGCGACCAACCGTAACCTTTAAATCGTGTTACTGCATTTGACGACGTCTGTAGTGGCGGAATAAGTAGCGGCTGAAGAATGAGATGCTACTAATTGACGTATTTGCACTCTACCTTAATGTTGGCCTTGGGCTCACCGAGAAGCATGAATGTTGCGGCTATGACGTTGTAGACTGGAGGCCGAGGATTGAGGTAAGACTTGACTTCAGCCACCAACTGACGATCCATGTCAGCGATCATCTGAGTCAGTCTTTTGATCGCCTCCAGTCGAGCGATCACATCCTCTGCCGTCTTCACGTCGTTCGCTATTTCGCGCTCCAGCTTTTTCTTCTTTGACTCGGCGACCAATTGACTCAGCAGGACCAGATCTCGCGCCTTTACGGCATTTCTCAGCTCTAAAATTGCAATTCATTGCCTTAGTTTCTGATAATCAGGACTATAAATATCAACTGAGTCGGCATATATAGGAACCTGAAGGATCATGCCCTATACTCGAATATGCGTCATTTTTTCAGATGAGTTAAAAGTGCCTGCGAGGTCTGCTGCGAAGGAAAGGGGAAAGGTTAAAGAACGACTAACAAAAAAGGCCGGAAGAAAATCTCATTCTGAAGAGTTGGAATGGTCACCTAAGCGTCGATGAGTAGAAACTGTCACAGTTTTTGTTACTAAAGCACAGTTATCCAGACTTGGCCTACAATTCATGAGATGGCTGTTTTTATTGTATTGTATAACCGTCTATTCATAATTAAACAGAACGCAACAATTCACAAGCAATTCGTAAGTATCTACTGCTTCTTTCAACTGAGGCATCTGTCTGCTCACGCTTGGACTACTGCAACTCGCTTCCTATAGGTCTCCCTAAACAACGTCACTCCACCTTCAATCTGTCTTAAATGCATCAGCTAAACATGCTGATAGCCAGATCGACTGCTCCCGCTTTGCACACATCTCTACTTACATGCTTGGAGTCTTGCACTGGCTCCCCTTGCTGAGCGCATATAAGATCCTCTCTCTCGTCTCCAAATTGCAACTGGGTTCTGCCTCGAAATGCCTATCTGACTATTTGCGTAAGCCGCTATCTGCATCCTTGTCTCGCTCGTTACGTTCTGCAAATCGACTTGACCTCCCCCCCCCCACTAAGGGCCAAACTAATGTTTGGCTTCTCCACATTGGTCTGTCGTTCCTTAAAGGCATTTCTGTTTCCCCGAGGCTTCCGCGCTGAGAGCGCCTCTGAGGGATATCAGAAGTGAAGCGAGTGTACCAGGATATGGCCAAGCACCGCTTGAGCCTTGGGAACGCCAAACTCGACACCAGTCCTGGTATCGCCAAGGACAACCATCTGAGAGCGGTCGGAGAGATAAGATTTAAACCAAAGAAGGTGAATACCAGAGATGCCACAGGATAGTTGTAGACGCTGAAGCAAGATCTCATGATCGACCATGTCGAAAGCAGGTGAGACATCAAAGAGTGCCAGGAGAAAGAGAGAGACAGAGACAGAGACAGAGTGGGAGAGAGAGGCAGAGTGGGAGAGAGAGAGGCAGAGTGGGAGAGACAGAGACAGAGAGACAGAGACAGAGTGGGAGAGAGACAGAGACAGAGTGGGAGAGAGAGAGGCAGAGTGGGAGAGAGAGAGGCAGAGTGGGAGAGAGAGAGAGGAGACGATATGAGATGGTCTTGGTCATTAGCTACATAAATATCAGACAACAGGGATAAGAGGGCAGTTTCAGTTGAATGGTGGCGCCTGAAATTGGGCAGTCGGTAGGAGCCCAGATTGCTCAAAATAGGGAAGTAGCTGGAATGATACTAGTCTTTCAAGGGTCTTTGAAAGAGGGATGGGATAATGTTGACAAACACTTTAGTCAAGATTAATAGACGCCTAAATATGGTAAATTCTTGTTAAGCGGCCAAAGTAAATTATTCGGCGATATTGACATTGGTGCTTATAGAACTGCACAATGGGAGGCCCGGTATAGTAGCCTATAGGACTGGAAAGAAGGTCCAAGATCAAAGTCCGAACAGCAGGTCACAGAGGGCTGTGCCTTTCACGCTAGTACACAAGTAAGGAACACAGTTTAAAGTGTTCTATGAATTTCAGCGTATTTAAAACACGATGAATCCAAAGTTGAAAACCGTTCTGAATGTATTTGTGCGCGCTAGGTTTCACAGTGTACATGTAACTTACTGTCAGCCATCCGAAGACATTCAATTCTCGTTGCTGCCTGCGTTGTTATGTCTCCACTGAGCGTCAACTTCTTTGACTTGATCTCGTTCAGTACTTCCTGAATGCTTTCCGCGTCTGTTCCTTTCATCGCTTCTTCCAGTTTTGATCTAAGAGAACTCTCAAGCAGTTCTACAAAATTTCAGTCAGATAATATTTAGTGCATGTAAGCGCCGAAGCGTCTTTTGCGGTGCAGCGGATTGACAGATGAAAATTCATACGCTTAATATTTGCAATCGCTTTCAACCATAATACTCGAATACAAAGCAGATTCGAGATTCTATTACTGCATATTGCGGATCATAAAACATAACGTGCAGTCATTTTGCTTCCATGCTAAATTGAATTTAAAAACATGGAAAATCTTTTATCCAGGTTTCGGCTAATAGAATCCGACAGGAAGACAGAAATCTTTAGACTTTCTATCTTAGAGCAAACAATAGAATAGAAAAAGATTTTACTTTTAAAATAGTTAGTACCAATCATTGCAAAATGTACGCTACGCAAATGGTATACAAATGAATCGCGAATTTATGAGATTTGTGTTCTGATCTGTAAACCGTATTTTGCTAATTGTTTTTCTGCATCCATGTTCATATTCTGCAGTTCTCTGTTTCTGTTCAGCTGTTCTGTCTTCCACAGGTCCAGGCTGTTGCTCGGTATTTGACAACCATACCATGTGATGGCTGTCTTTATGTTCATAAGATCACGGTTGCCATTGTTAAACGAGTTCCTATATTAGGCGGGCGTAATCTTAATTGTAATCGTAATCTCCAAAGTTCCAAACTTGTAAAGCGCAACTCGAAGGTCAAACGCAGAGCACCAGCCTATTTAGGAGCGCTACGTCGAATCAGAGGGGGTTCCGAAGAGCAGTCCAAATGAGGTCCGAGTCCAGTTTCCCTTAGGCGAAATCAAATCAGAGGGGTTTTCCAGAGAGTAGTCCAAAAGAGGTAAGAGTCCGGTTTCCAGAGGGCCAGATCAAGAGAGGATGCAGAGCAGCTGTCAAGGCGGGTGTCGTTTAGGGCGAGAATAATTGGAAGGCGGAGGATCAGATGAGTCAGCGTAGGAGTACTTACTTGACAAGGTGAGACTTCAATTTTGATAGGAAAGCCATGGGTGATAGATAGAGGAACATGAGAAGGAGGATGAAGGACGGGCTGGAATGATGACGGAGGAACTGAGAAACTGCGGAATTCAGGGGAGAGCATTACAGAGGCGTGGTGCGGTATTGGATATGGCTCGGTTGACGAGTGACGTCGAACATCATTGGGCCCTTCTAATTCGTAGAAGACCACTCCACCTGGAGTCCACTCATTCCTCCGTACTTTTGAAACTCGTAAAGAAAAAAATCAACGCAAGCTTGGATGTTGAATTGTTGCAAAGTTGAATTGCTATGGTAGTCTTTGTTCCTCGTCTCCTTCAAACTCGGAACCTGACTTCTCATGAGAAGATTCTAGAGAGGCGTGTAGACAAGCATGCTGTTTGCCTGTTACAGATTGTGAACAATGAAAGAAATAATGGAGGTATGGACAAAGCTTATTAACAGAATCTCAAAACGAACATGACTCACTGCGTTCCTCGTCAGCTTTCTGAGCAGATGACTTTTGTTTTGCTTTGCTGTCTGGTTCTTTGGCAGGTTTAAGATCTTTGGGAGACTGTGATTTGTCTGTCTGCTTTTCACTTTTTCTGAAGACTTTGGGTATAAATTTCTTCGCCTTCTCTATCAAAGGCGCGTGTACTACTACTATATTTTCAGGTGTCTCCTTCTCCGGTTCAATTGTTAAATCTTCTTTCTCAGTAACAGGTTCAGTTATAATGTCTTCTTGCAAAGGCGTATGACTGTCCTCTTGCAGAGACGTTTTACTCTTGTACTCTTCGATGATAATCGGTGGTGGATTTTCTCTTACATCTCTTTCTGTCGGTTCTTCAACCTTTCTCTCCGTCTCTTGTGGTTGTTCCAGTTCCTTCGGCTGTCCCTTTGGTTCGGCTTTGCTTTCACTCTCACTGTTTTGCAATTGACTTGTATCAGATTTCGTTAGAATTGGTGTGGGGATGATGATTGCTTGCGGTGTCTTCGGAGCTTTGTCTACTTTCTTTTCGGCGCTCTTTTTCTTCGTAGACTTCTCAGGTTTTAATCTCTCTGAAGATTTCCGTGGCTCATCTTTTTTAATCACAGCTTCTTTCGATACTTGCTTCTGAATGACGACGATTGGCGCTCTGTGTTGTTTGTCATCAACTGCAACTGCGGATTCTGTTTCTGCGGAGTCTTGGTGTTGCATTGCTGTGGACATGTCTTCGTACGGTTCAGTTGTGCTTGTGACCTCCTTCATTTCTTGTTCGCTAGGGTTTCTTCTAGTGATGCTGTAGGTCGCTAAGTGGATCAGGGCCCCTGACGCCGCAAGGCATTCATAAAAGTCAATTCTGTACATTCCATTTTGAGAAACTTTAAAGCTGAATAGTTCGTAGTCTTTTCGCAGAACTTTCGAGACCCGATGACTTTGTGGAAATAGGATTGCTGTCTCTTTCTGGAGCTCAGCCACCAGTGGATGATCTCCAGGCGGAATCTTAATCTGAAACTCTTCACTGATCGCTGTTGCCAAGACGACGGGCGTTTGGTAGACGGTCAGCGTCTTGTTGACCCTTAGACCGTTCTTCCAGACGTTGACCATGGACGAACACCAGTCAGTCAGGAGACTCCGTCGTGCATTTATTCCTCCGTCCTTTTCGTCTTTATCTTCACCGTTCGACTGTTTTTCCTGAACCGGAAGTGAAGTATTCTGCGTCGACTGAATCAGTTGAGTCTGGACGACGTGGATGGAATCATCGCGAGGACTGAGACGGACGAATATGTTCAGCGCATATTGACCCGACTGAGGCAAGTTCAGAGAGAGCTTCGTCTGACGATCTGAGGAGACCTCCTTCATGCAACTGTCCACCAAATCGATTTCCCTCAGATCGATGCTGTTCAGGTGGAAAAGAAACTCAGCTTCGTCCATTTCATTGGTCAATATTACATCCAGTTTACCATCTGATGTCTTTACGATCCGCTGAAAGTCAAAGTTCGATGTCGTCGTCACCGAAAACACTGTAGACAGGTACTGTTTGCCAACGATCCCTTCGTGAATCAGAGGAAACGGTTTGCAGGAAGAGGAGGAGGAGGGAGGAAAAAGGAAATGGACGTGACGAGGGATGAGGGAATGTTCGCGTTGTCTGGATACTTCACCAAATAATTCAAGACATTGGGAATGTCGCCTTCTGCTATGAGATTGGTGGCGAACAGTTTGACGGCGTACGTTCCAGGTTTTGGAAGCTGTAGTTTGATGGAGAGAGAAGGGGTCTTCTTTTGTGGCTGCATGAAAAGAATTCCGTGTCGACTGCCATACCATTCGTCTACTTCGTCCGAGAGAATATGAAGCAACGCCACCTTCAGATCGCTAGGCTTCGAACTCCATCTCTAATTCTCCGTTCTTCGCTCGTATAACTGGTTTCGTATTGGGATTTTGCAACCATTCCGACTGCCTCGATCTCAGACCCTGGACCCCATCCAATGTCTGGGCACTCAGGGAGAGGCTCCACATTTGCTGCTGGTGTCTTACAGTCGATTACGTAAGAGCAGAGTTGACTGAAGTCTTGATCTCTTTCCATGTCCTTCCGTAGATGTTTAGCAGAAATCGTCCAGTTACTGGAAATCTGATGTCTAATTCAACGCGATCGCTTGTCTTGCGAAAGAGCAAATAACGTTCGAAGAGAAGAGAGTGTACAGCTGGATCGTAATCGCTTTTATGGCGATATAGGATGTAAGTGAAACGAAAGGTCTTCGATCGTTTCGATGGTAGACCAAACACAGCGACTGTCTTTCCTTCGACCGTTTCTATCACACAGTTTGTCTTACTGCTTGGAACCATCTGCATGTCCAGATCAAAGAATCGTTCTCTTATATACAAGTAGTTCTCGAACTTGTCTGACGTCCAAATACGGTTGCGATCAACGAGTTGCCAAGGATCTTCGTCTGGCAGATGGGTCAGTACAAACTGATCTGGATCTGGAAGGAAGAAGAACTCGTTAAAGACCTTTCCCTGCTCTTGCTGCTGCTGCTGCTGCTGTCCTGGATGTTGGTCCGCCAATCTGTCATCGGCTGTAGCGACAGGGTCGGCGGCGTCGTGGACCTGGAGACGGGTCCACGGCTGCTGCCCTGAGCAGGAAGAGGAGTCATTGTGGTCGCGTGTGCTGGTGGTGGCTGTCGTCCAGTAGACGTCGATGAGTCGCCAGTGGCCATTGACGTGGACTGCGTTCCACTGGCCCTGCATTCGCTTCCGGTCAATCGTGTCTCCGACTGAATAGGCTGAGCTCTTCGTAATGCCAGGGATCGTCAGACATCTCAGTCCCACCGATCTACGACATCAACGATCGATTAGATCCTAAGACCAGATCTATATGATCACGGTCAGCAATTTATATGTCACCCACAAAGGCCAGACCATAAGAAAAGAAATGCAACTTAGAAGGGACAGGTGATCGACAGAGGCTCATTCATGAGACATCACAGATCAGCTCTTAGTCCACAGAACCCTATAAAAAGCCATGGACTGCTTCCATATAACTTAGGCTAAACTTAGATAAGTGTTGAATGGATTTCGACTTTTCGACCTATACTTTGTCGCGACTTAGTTGCGGCTGCATGCAAAAGAACTATTGACATAATTATATCTGTTGACTAAATAAGCAGAGAGCGATTAACGCGCAGACTTTTGCACTCGAACAACTGCCAGCAGCCAAACTATTGAAAACAAAGCAAACTGGTCACTTAAGTCGTAAGAGGTGCAGGAAAAGTGCCGCTGTGTATTCGTATCTTATGATGCTGTTACCTATAGACGCAAGAGACACGGGCAATGTGCAATATAGTTTTGCATATGAGGTGCTGTGTGTCCCTTTGAATGTTCGTTAATTCTGATTCCCTTTCGTTGTGCCTATAAGGAGACAGGTGCGTGCGGCAATGCCGATTGTAAGCACTAGGCTATTTGGTATGACAGAAGCGACATCAGATACATCGAGCATCGCAGTCCATTCCAACCTGGTCAGCTGCGTGAAAACGGCGGCGTAGTTAGTTGTCTGTGACGAGATCTTCTTGAGTTGTTCTAGAGGCGACTGTGGCATGGCCTCGCGTCCATCCGAAAGCTGGTCCTTGATCAAGTCTTCCAGTCGGAAGGACGTCATCCATCGGTAGATAGAACGCAGTCTGGCCAGTTCCGACAAAGGTGAAGGGCACAGATAATGCATCAGATTCTCTGTGCTCTGGTGAAGCAGTGCGTCTGGCACCTGTCAATTCCAGCACAATGACGTCACTTACGTTGCTTCAAATTTCACTGCGACTTTGGCCTTTAAGTTACAATTCGCGCGGCTGCATGCAAGGCAATTGTGAACAGTGTTGGGAAAGCAGATTTAAATGCAGTGGGCTAATTTATGAACAGAAGCTTGATTCTGCGGATACTCTTTTTCAGAAAGTGGTCCAAATTAAAGACTCAAGACTAACTTCTCCATGCCGCTCAAAGATGACCGCAACTATATATCTCACATATCTCACATCCTTTTTAAGAATGCCTACTGAATACTCCCTATAGGCCTACAAATCCCCGTATTCTTGGCCCCAGAATTGTCCTCCAAAGTCTAACTTGTTTAATTTGCGTCTGTGTCAGCTTAATGTATGAATAAACGAATTTGATTGATTGATTGATCGAAGAGGACAACGATAAAACAGATGATAACCACACTTACACTCAACGCGTGCGAATCTATTAAAATGTAGTCTTCACTTCGGAAAATTTTACTTTTGCGCTTGTTTGGCGGAGCAGGTGGTGGGTAGTGGAGACTCTTTGCCAGCAAAGAAACAGACGCCTACAACAGTCACAAGAAATTATGTCTATTCATTGACAACTTGTAGGGTTTCTAATGCACAAGTCATTAACTAATGGCACACTTAAATCAAGCCATATTCAGGTCTTGTATGTTCGTGAATAATACTCATTTTCAAAATAAGACACACAGAAGACTAAGTGTTGGTCAGTTCAAACCTCGTAGCTCATGCAGTTGCATTGTGTGATTTAATATACAAGATGCTTTTTATAAATAACTAGAATATTTACCCGTCATATATGACGGTTTGATGAGTGTATAAGGAGAGGTAGTGCGGTAGGGAGTGAGGCAGAGATACCGTCCGTCCGTTCGTTCGTATGTCTGTACGTCTACCTGCCTAGTACCCAGTGTTCGTGGGCCTGTCCAATTTCGGGCCAGGCCCAGTAACAGTCTCTAAGGCCGGCTCGGCCGTCGTGTCGGCCAGCGGCCTGTCAGGAACATTCCGTACATTCGACAGCGCAGCGGCCTTGTGCATTCCAGACATTCCATTCCTTTATGTGTAACTGTCAATGAAATAAGCCATGGCTCAGAGCCTCAGCCAATCAAATAGGCCGGCCCAGATCCGCACACGTTATGTTGCGTCCAGAGTGCTGCTTGTGCATAATTATGTTATGAACAACTTATTTACATCAAGTAGGCAGTAAACCATGGAAATGGAATGCACATATACACCTGTGTATTATGTGTATATGTGCATTGTGCAGTGTAGTCCAGCATTGATGCTCATATAGGCACCCTCTCTCGACTTAAGACAAAGCTCCACGCGACCCCATCTGACGATGTTCATCTCTCGGGAATTCCCTTGATTTAGGAGAAGGTTATTAAACGCCCCACATTGCTTCACTGGTTCCTCGATTACTGTAGCTCTCTTCTCAGATCCGTCAACATGTACGTATCGTCCGCGTTCTTAACATTCCGATTTTTGGATGAAAAGGTTGGAGGTCAAAGGTTTTACTGGTGGATGTTGCTGGGCCAACACCTGCAGAGTCTTGCACCACACTTGCGTTGATAGATGCCTCAGTAGACTCCAGTCGTCCCTCATATCTCGTGACGTGCTGTCGGTCTTTTAGGAACTCTACCAACCAGTTGTAAACATTGTCCGGGAGATCGTGTTGATAACTTGGCCGCCAGGGTTGAATGGCGGACCATGTCAAAAGCCTTTGAGAAAATAAGCGGAATAAGTGTCACGAAGCTATTGGTCTTAAGGAGCTGCGGACGGAAGGCATATTGGTCAATAAGGTGGCTGTCCATTGGTGCTACCGGTACTATAAATGTTGGGTACATATATCTATGTACAAGTTCTCTCCACCCCTCTGGAGAGAACAGGAGTGAGAGAAAATGGGCGAAAGTCTACAGGGGCTGCAGGAGCTGGACCTTCGCAAGTGGGTGCACAGATAATCGCCATTTTCCACTGGTTGTGGACATATGATGAGGACAATGAGAGGTTGACCAGGTGGGAGATGACTCCAGAGTAGATCGGTAATGTCAGGCGTAAAAACCAAGCGGGGAGGCGATCTGCAGACCCATCCGCTACATGGCTCAAACAGCCGAGAATTATGAACATGGCTGGCTCGGTGATGAAGGGTTCATTGTCCGTAGCCGTCAGCCGTGACAGAGAAGAACTGTAACTAGAATCAGTTGACACTGTGGCGAAGTGTTCATTAAGGTCCTCAGCCGTGGACGAACATACCGTATATTAGAGGTCCTCTTTTTTTGTTATCAGCGCCATAAATCTCTGATTCCTATTCGGTGGTCAGAATCCTTTAGATGCTGTTTAGCTGTTCGCTCAGTTAATCCACCCACTCTTCGACCAAGAGCAGACGCCTCCTCCATTCTTCCTGCACGCATCAGTCTGTTCCGTTTCCTTAGTAGATATTTGGCTTCAGGCGTCAAGAAGTAAGGATCAGCGGAAGTCATGGTAACTTCATGATAGGGGTGTACTTGTTCCAACTTCCTTCCAGCCTCTGCGTAAAACAAATCCCATGCAATCTGTAATTTTTATCAGTATTTCTATTGCGCCGGTGTCTAAAGGCATCAATCGATGGCACACCAAAATCCAGCCATAATCAGGTCAATATCCAGGAGATAAGTCCGTACGGTGAATAAGCAATAAGAAAGAGGCAAGATTAAGTTGAGAACGAAAGACACAAGCGACTGAGCAGAGCGCACAGACACAGAGAGAGAGTTTCAAAAAGTAGGTCCAGCAACCGAAAAAGCTCGTTACTTTATGTATGACCAGACAAAGATAATCAGGTGGCCTCGTTGAATAACGATAAGTCTGGGGAAGAAGAACTGATTGTAAGTATTGTGGCTGGCCAGAGTTCAAAGTTTTATAAATTATGAGCTCTAATTTGGAACCGGTAAGCATCTCCGAAAGGTCAGCATACTTAAGAGAGGCTCCGAGGGAGGGAGGGAGGGAGGGAGGGAGGGCAGCATGTTGCTACGGAGACCGTCTACAGAAGATCATCACTCTGACAGATGTCTTATAGATTGGCTGACGCTGTTCCACTTTGTATGGCGATGATCGCCGTGTGATCCGTCTTTACTGCTGATCAGGGCTGTGATCTGTACTATGACAACTCTATACGACGTGTCTTAGCACAGTAGCACTTCGTACAGCGTACATTCGACGAAGGGTATATCTATAGACTCCCGCTCAGGAAAAGTCTGCAAAATCAGATTAATCCGAAGTCAGTCTCTGATCCTTTGAAAATCACTGCCAACCAGGCCTACTTGTCATACCACTTCCAGAAGTTTAGATACTTTAAGAAAGATATAACTCTGAGAACCAGAGAAATACTCAAACGTAAACTAGTCTTGGTGCCCATCCTCTCCTCTTCGGCTGCATTCTTACACGGTGCCACGGTTGTGCCATTTTATGCATTCTGGCCTTGAGGATTTTGAACCCAGCGACGTTCGGAGTAAATAGAGGTTGGAGTTCGCGATCCCATGGCGCACTAATCGTTACCGAGTTTCCAGCTGACAGTGATCCCATTGCATGGGGTTTCTGCCTATGAACACAGTTAATTTTGGTATGTAAATGTAAGTGTACATGCTTTTATATGGCGACCGTATGGCCTCGACCCTGCTCATTTTCAATAAATTGATCGGGTGAGACCCACCGCTGCCTATTTGAATGGGCACCAGGTCATTTAAGGTCCCCTTGTAAGCCAACATCGGGAGGTGAACCGCGATCCTCTTGCACAGACGTGCATGGGACGCAGCCTACGCTCTAGTCAATGTAGCTGACCGGGCCAGCTGCATGGTATAAGAAGTCTATATCGCATACGCATTATTTGTGAGATGGATCCAACTACTGCTTGCCTTGGGCTTCTGCTTCCGATCGGCCACCTGCTGCTGCTGCTGCTGCTGCTGCTGCTGCTGCTGTTGTAGTTTGGAGGATTTGAATCGTTGTCGATCACCTGCAGCTGACGCCTCAGTTTCATCGGTCGACCGTTCCTCTTCAGCGTGCAGCAGCTGCACTGTAGTGGGACCGCTTTCATCGAAAGACGGCGCTGCCATATTAAGCGTAGGCCTTGTATTCTGCAAGCAACACAGCCTATCGATTTTAATACAACTGATTCCAATTGCAATCAGTATTTTGTCTTGTGTTAAGGAAAACGGCAACAGAAAATCAGATCTAGTCTTTTTTCGTCTCAATTCGTCTAGTTTGACCTAGCAGGCTAGCACTCCACTATCACAATGTTCAGCTTGGGTAATTAAGGTAGCTTTATGCCAAGATAAATTATGAGACTTAAAGACGTCTACGAAGATCGTTCCAGATGCGTGGTGCTCTGTTGGATATGGTTCGGTTGGAGAACTTGAGGCGAGTAGTGACCGGGGATCGAGAAAGACTGAGATAGGAGGAGGATCGAGTGGAGCGGGTTGCCTGGATGGTGAAGAGATCATGGAGGTCCTTGGGCTGGGAATATTGTAAGGAGTTGTAGGTTAGTGATAGGACTTTGAAGTGCATTCGCTAGTTTAGCCAATAGATCTAGTGGTATGAGGTTGGGAATGATTATAATGATGTTTGGGCGTTCTCGTGACAGCCCTGACTAGTGAGTTTTGGATATGTTGCAGACGCTTGATTTGGGTGGATTCAAGGTTGAGGAAGAGGGAGTTGCTGTAATCAAGCTTTGATTGAACAATAGAGGTAACAATGGTAGAGGCAGTTTTACGGTCGATCTTGGGCCGGATGCGATGGTCACGAATGTGCATGAAGCAGGAACGCGAGAGGTTGCAGATGTGGTTAGAGAAAGAGAGGTGTGGATCACAAGTAATACCAAGATTGCGAACGGGGGAGTCCGAGGTGAAGGTTAAGAAACGACGAGTTAGTCGATAGGTGCATGTAAGGGTTAGGACTTTTCTTGATATGATCAGGAAGGCCTAGGATGATGAATTCTGTTTTGGAAGGGTTAAGGCAGAAGAGATTGGACGACATCCACTGTGAGACTATAGGTTAACCACGTTGAATTATTGCATCGACGGTAGAGGGCAGAAGATGTCATTTGAAATTTAAAATATTTGGTGTGTTTCTTTCTCTACCCAAGTTGCATCTTTTGCCCACTATTAGAATTCATTTATTAAAAAAAATTCCACTCCGCCCTACTGATTAGCCTAAACATCGATTGGTCACGTGCATTGTTCGATCCAGGGAGGGAGGGAGGGAAGGAGGGAGGGAGGGAGGGAGGAAGGGAGGGAGGCACTTAATAACCGCTGTTTGTCTATCAATCTGACTCGCAATGTGACTTATAATCAAGAATTCCAATAAACATATTCTTTTCAATTCCTATCAATCCATTCATTATGACGGACAAATACTCTAGTATTATTATATACCTCTACTATGGAGGTCACAATGATTTGGCATAAGTAAGTAAGTCAGTAAACGGTATATATATATATATATATATATATATATATATATATATATTGTTAGCTTGTTAGTCTAGAGGTGAAATGTGAGTTAGAATGATATGAGAAATGACAAGAAAAACAAAGACTTTCGCAATATTGATAAAACGTATATTTACACTATGTACATAATTGAAACGATACTCACACATACGAGACAAGACCAAACGTCAAAAGATAGACTCTCCGAGAAGACGCCTGCACAAACTTCACTAAGGAAGATACAACTCGAGAACCGGCAATTAAACATGAGTAGCGACCACGCAGGGTACACTCTCGGAAAACGACCACAAAAGGGTACTTACAATGCGTGACACAACCAGTGCACGTCTTACGCCTTACTTAACTAAAACCGGTCTCTCCGTAGACACAAGAACACTGCTATATATAGTCAACGAGACCATCCTACATTTAGCTTCAAACGAGGTGCGTCTTAACTAAGGTTAGAAAGTGCACGTGAGGATGATAATGGCGGGATGGCTGTAGGCCACTCCCAACAGACCCCCCGACAACGAAAAGAGGAAACATTAAAAGTGTTTCCGACCATGCAAAAACTACAAATGTACATGAATTGAAACTATCTCTAAAGTTCATAACATATCAGTCCACTAGAAACGTTTACAACACAAAAAAGAATCATCTATGTAGGCTTAATGCAAGAGACCGACAGTCCGTAGAAATCTATGGAAAGTTCGTACATTTAAACTGAGGGACGACTTAAAATGTCTGGTAATATATTGTCTCGACCACGCCGATGCTTAATGTTCAAGGAGTTCAAGACTCCATCGCAAAAGTTTCGCATTCGAAGGACCCATGCGATTTATGAACTGGAGTGGACTATGGTCCGTATAGACGACCACTGGAGCGGAACCAAAGTACACGCTGAACGCGCGTACACCGACCACCAGCGCAAGTGCCTCCTTCTCAATTGTCGAATAGCGTACTTCAGCCGAACTCAACTTCCGACTCAGGTAGCAGACCGGGTGTTCAATCTCGTCAGTTATCTGAAATAGACAACCTCCGAAACAAAAGTACGAAGCATCCACAGCTAAATAAAAGGGTTTGTCAAAATCTGGCGGTTTAAGTATAGGCCGCGAAGCCATCCTAGACTTCAAATCAATGAATGCATTCTCAGCCTCAGGAGACCAAGTAAACCTGTGACCTTTCTTAAGTAACAAAGTAAGAGGTAACGTTAACTGAGAGTAATGCGGCAGAAATTTGCGGTAATAACCAGCCAAACCCAGAAAAGATTGAACCTGCTTCTTATTTTCAGGACGCGGAAATCTTAGCAAAGACTCGACCTTCTGCATGCGTGGCTGAATAGAGTTCAAACCAATATGGTGACCCAGAAAATCTATCTCTGCATTAGCAAAGACACACTTCTTCAAATTCAATGTAAGTTTAGCGTTAGCAATGCGTGTTAACACTCTTTCCAAGTGAGATAAATGATCATTCCAAGAACCACTGAAAATTATCAAGTCATCCAAATATCCATCACAAAACTCATCTAAACCATGCAAGAGTTTCGCAACCAAACGTGAAGATGAGGCAGGTGCAAAGAAAGTCAGAAATTTGGCTTGTCCAACCTTGTCAATTAAAGATTCTACACGTGGCATCGGAAAAGGATCGGCTACCGTAAGTGCATTCAACTTACGAAAGTCTGTGCACAGCCGCAGAGACCCATCCCATTTAGGTACAAGTACAATAGGCGAAGCCCACGCACTTTCGGATTCCTCTACAATGCCTTCTTCAACTAGACCTGTAACCTCTTTGTCTACCTGTGCCATACGCTCAGGATGCAACCGATAGGCTGTCTGTCGTACTGGTCGTGCACCAGGTATCAACTCAATACGGTGTGCAATAAGTGAAGTCTTGCCAGGTACATCGCTAAACACACCCTTAAACGTACTAAGCATGCCCAGCAATTCATCCCGTTGCACAAAATCCAAAGGACTATTTGCGACCACCTCTTCTAATTTAGGCGACTCAGACACATTCACACTTGCAGGCACAACCAAACCGACATCAATTGTAGGCGTACAATCAACACGCGACTCATCCCTTCGTTCACCCAGCTGATACAAGGGAAGCAAAGACGTATCGGCTTTCTGCATATTAATTAAAGTCTCGCGCGACACTACATTGGTTAAATCAGCATGCACTGCAGTAGACTCTTTGAATAAGGCACTCAAGTCTACGTCTAACTGCACATTTATATCAGCAGACTTATCTTCTACAGATTGAGTATGCGACACAGGTAAAGAGCCAGAATCGGTCAATTTAACTTGAGCGCGCGTAGTCACTCCCACGTTTATCTCATCTTGTGGACTATCCAAGTCGTTACCAATTAGAACGTGAATGCCAGGTGGCAAATGGTCTACCAACCCACATAAGATAGTGCCGTTAGCAAATTTAGACTCAACTCGAATTTCAACCAAAGGAACACGAAGCGTGACACCCGAAATACCTCTAATAAGGCGAACCTCACCGGTGTTACAGAACTCATTAGCATGCAATAATTCCTTGCTAGCCAAGCTTTGCAAAGAACCAGTATCTCTTAACACAACAATATTGCGAGAAAGTCCAGTGGGCGTATACACATAGCCAGACGAACAGAATGACAAGTAGCCAGCGTCGACCATTTTAGTCGGCCCATCCTTCACTTGTACAGACATATCTACGCCCATGACCAATTCTACATTCTTAGGACTGGCGTTCTGCGGAGCAGCGAAATCCCGTTTTGGCCTCAATTCTGGATGTAATTTGTAACATGAAGAAACCCCATGATTAGATTTACCGCAGTAAGTACAAACAATCTGGGACTCCCATGACTTGTGAAATTGAAATTGGCCCTCTTTACGAAAATTTTTCGGCGACCAAAGAGTTTTAGCTCCACGACCCGAATCACGACCAAATCCAAAAGTTTCCCGTTTTTCATCATTCGAATGCAAGACAGAAGCATGCGCAGGGAAAGGCTTATACAGAATAGCAAATTCGTCTGCCAATTTCGCGGCGTCTGAAACTGTCGCAGGTTTTTTGTCAATTATCCATCTATGGATTTCAACAGGCAAGTAAGTCACAAATTGCTCAAGTTTAAAGACTTCAAAGGCCTTATTCAAGTCATTAAACGCATTTTCACCTTCCAGCCACCTTTGAAAAGGTAACGCCAAGCGGAAAGCGAAGGCAGAGTACGTCTCCTGCGCACCCTTAACCAAAGTTCTAAAACTCTGCCTATAAAATTCCGGCACCCTAGCGAATGCAGTCAACAAAGCCTGTTTTAGGGTGTCATAATTCTTACAGCCCTCAAGAGATAACTCCGAAAAAACCTGTTGGGCTTTACCAGTTAATTGAGGGTGTAACAAAGCAGTCCATTTATCTCTTGAAAATTTATGAATAGTCATAGCCTTCTCAAATGAAACAAAATAATGATCTATATTCGTCTCGTCAAATTTAGGGACCAATTTGATGGCAGAAGCTATGCGAAATACATCTTTGTCCTGTTCGGGACTTGGGTTCAAAACCTTAGCCTCGATGCGCTTTAGCTCTAACTCATATTGTCTCTGCCTCTCTTTCTCTTGCAGTTCAGCCTGAATTTTCTCCATTTCCTCTTTCCTCACTCGTTCTCTTTCCTCCATCTTCAATTTTTCCTGCAATTCAGCCTTTCTGTCTTCAGCCTCTCGTTCTTGCTTTCTGTCTTCAGCCTCTCGTTCTCGCTTTCTGTCTTCAGCCTCTCGTTCTCGCCTTCTGTCTTCCATTCTCAACTTCTCCAATTGAAATTCTCTGTCACTATCTAACTTCGTCAATTCAGTCTTTTCTACCGCTTCCCGAGACCCAATCTCTAGCGGTGGAACTCCAAAATGGAACACTTCTTTTTCCTGCGTTCTCAATTTAGCAAGAACTTTCTGCATTTGAGGCTTACTCATGCCTCTAGTGTCTTGATCTAATTTCTCTAATTCAAGTCTTAATTCGTCAGCCGACATATCGAAGATGTCGTACAAACTCAAAGGCTTAGTCACCGGAGAGTGAAGGCCACTCCCAACCGGAGAAACGGTTGCCGATGTATCAGACCCAAATGTAGCCATGATACAAAGTCGTATGCACAAAAACGTGTACAACTTCCAAAGAAACCGTCAAATACGCAAATACGCAGACCCAATTTCCAATTTTGAAATTTCCAATTTAACAAAACGGAAAACAGTGAATTTTAAGGACGAGCCCCCATATGTTAGCTTGTTAGTCTAGAGGTGAAATGTGAGTTAGAATGATATGAGAAATGACAAGAAAAACAAAGACTTTCGCAATATTGATAAAACGTATATTTACACTATGTACATAATTGAAACGATACTCACACATACGAGACAAGACCAAACGTCAAAAGATAGACTCTCCGAGAAGACGCCTGCACAAACTTCACTAAGGAAGATACAACTCGAGAACCGGCAATTAAACATGAGTAGCGACCACGCAGGGTACACTCTCGGAAAACGACCACAAAAGGGTACTTACAATGCGTGACACAACCAGTGCACGTCTTACGCCTTACTTAACTAAAACCGGTCTCTCCGTAGACACAAGAACACTGCTATATATAGTCAACGAGACCATCCTACATTTAGCTTCAAACGAGGTGCGTCTTAACTAAGGTTAGAAAGTGCACGTGAGGATGATAATGGCGGGATGGCTGTAGGCCACTCCCAACAGAATATATATATATATATATATATATATATATATATATATATACGTACGTACGTACGCACTTATAACGTTGACAGTTCCATGGCCATATTTTTCGCCAATGTTTACATTAAAGAACATAGAATATGAAATTCTGTGACCTTAACAATGAACTATAAACAGGGGCGTAACTTTGGTCTAAAAAGTGGGGGTACCAATTTCTTACATACACGAAGCAAGGAGCTCGGAGACTGCGACCTTTGGGAAAGCACAATAATAAAATATTGATTGGCATTGTTCAAAAAGTAGGGGGTACGGTATCCCCAGTCCAAAAAGTGAGGGGCACGGGTACCCCTCGTACCCTCCACAAGTTGCGCCTATGACAATAAACGCACTCGAGTGGCTGAGAACATTTCCAGAACCTAATCTTCTTGAAAGGAAATCAGTGGCTCGAATTATGGAAACAATTGGACTCAATACTTTTACTTTTTACTTTAAAAGTATTATTTGGAAGAATACTTTTTTACTTGTACAAAAGTAAAATGTATGACGAGTACTTTTACTTAGGTACGTAAAGTCCTAACTACTTTTACTTTACTTAAGTACATTCGCTCGATACTTTTAACGACACTGATTTTAAGTATCTCCAAAGAGCGCTGTGAAAATGGTTGTCGATGGGATTTTAATAGATCCATCTTAACACAGGAAAAGAATATAAACGATGCCGAGTTAGAAGGAACACATCCGCATTGTCAGAGGAAGAACCGACGTAAGACGTACGGCTTCCTCGAGCAGAAGATCCTCCCGGTCATCCGAGCGGAGCGAATGACGACCCGAATGGTTTGAAAGTGGCTCGAACAGTTCCTGCATGTGTGTATGTCGGGGAGGAGCCGATCGACAAAGTTCACCCTGGAGGAGGAGGAGGAGGAGGAGGAGGAGGAGGAAGAGGAGGAGGAGGAGGAGGAGAAGGAGGAGGAGGAGGAGGAGGATCTTACGGCTCGACCTGAAGTTTATGTCTCATGGAGTTTATGTCTCATAAATACGCGTTTGTGAGAATTTCAATAAGTTGACGGCGTAGTTGAGGACGGATTAAAGCTAACGCATTGTTAATTGGTGGGACGTGATAGCCATAGCCATGTAACCCTGAGAGCATGTGCGGCGATCTAGAGGGGGTCGAGGGGGACATGACCCCACCTTTAAGAGTGGGAGGACACGTCATACATTTCCCCCCCCCCCAATTTTGAAGAAAGACTGAAAAAGGGCAACAAGTGTAATTGCTTGTGAAGGTTTTCACAGCCTTTTCTGACCAGACGAGGTAAAAACGAAATGTTCAAGGAGAAGTGTCCCCCGAAAATTGTGAGAAAGTAAGAAGAAATCCGTGGGATGACGTGCTAAAAAAGTTAACGAGATTGGTGCGAGGCCCTTCAAAAAGTCGAAAAAGAGGCGAATGACTAAAAAAATTCATCAACTTTTCTCGGAGATGAATTCGTAGAAAAGGCAGGAATTTTTTCTGAAAAGGACAGAAATATTTTGTTTGAGACAAGAAATTTCCTAAAAAAAGTCATCGACCAGATCATGGCCGACTCTGTCCCCCCACCGCTGAGACAATTGATCGCCGCCACTGCCTGAGAGCAAGGGTTCCCGCGCACATGCTTGTCGAGTTCCAAGCACAGGTGTTGCGAATGAATCAGCGGTTCAAATGGACGGAGATGGACACGGAATCCAAGAACACCTGCTCTGATGGTTTGTATCGGTACTGACGTGTCATGAATGTATTACAGCCATAGGCGTAATTTGTGGGGGTACGAAGGGTACCCCTATCCCCACTTTTTGAACAATGCCAATCAATATTTTATTATTATGCCTTCCCAGAGATCGCAGTTTCCGCCTTGCTTCGTGTATGTAGACAGAGTGAGGAGTATGCACCACAAAAGTACTGAGATGCATAGGTAAACCGAGAGTCAGACGAACAACGGCAGACTTTCAGCCACAAAGGTCACGTGACAGACTGACCGCCGTGACCGGCCCGCAGGCCGCAGGCGCCACAGATCTGGGCCACGGATAAACTCTTCTCTGTAAGACCTGATAGCATCCTCACTATCCGCCTTATGGTTGTCATCTTAGTCATATCGGAATGACATAGTGGAGATGCAAGTCAAAGCGCAAGCTTCTATATCCTTCATCAGCTACATATCCGTATATGGACCCACACTCATATTGTCGGCCCTTAGTCCCCTCAGAATCAATAACTGTTCTTGGTTAAACATATCCGAGCCGTGTATGCGTGTGTGTGTGGGTGTTTATGTGTGGGTGTTTCGGTGTGTGGGTGTGTATGTATGCATATATATGTACAGTATATATATATGTATGTATATGTATGTATGTATGTATGCACATGTGCATGTATGTCAATATGTATATGTATGTACATATGTATGTATGTATGCATGTATGTATGTAACTATGTATGTATGTTTGTTTGTTTGTAAATAGTAATACGTATGTATGTCTGTATGTATGTATGTATGTAAATGAACATCTACATTTTTACTAAAAGCGCTATATAAACGTTCAGTTACATACGAGGAAGGCTAACAGACAGACCCTGGCCTCTTAGATCAGATGCCAGGGTATTGTGCATCAACCGGAACATTTCGGACTTGAAGCGAAAGATCGACCTAGAAAAACGAACCAAAGCATGATATCGATCGCGCCTTGTGAGAGTGAGACAATTAGGGAGATCTTAGTCAAGTTGCCGTATGTGAGAGTGAGACAATTAGGGAGATCACCGCTGGCTGCATAGAGTAACTTAGTCCATGATCAGGATTTCCATTCAATACTGGTCATGCCTTTTCAAGAAATCTTACTCTGGTCTATCCAATCCGCCGCTTTTTTCCATTTTTCTAAAGCGCCACTGTAAAGCTGAGCGCAAGGCACCAGCTTATTCACGAAATGAATTGCATACATGCATACATACGCTTGAATTCCTATTTCTCTCAACCAATAGGCCTACGCAACCCACTTTTCCTGTGTTTTCTATGCTTTCTTCTCTACCTGGTGTTCTTTTAAGTTTTAACCCAGTCCTGGTTTTTGCACGATATCTCGGGGATACTCCTCTGAATTGCGAGTAAATGGTACCCTGCGCTTATTTGTTAAATACAGATTCACAAGTTTTTGAGTTTACGATTAATATTACCGGCTTCCTTGTTTTGTTACGGATGGAGGTGAGAGGCGATCTGGCTTTTCTCCTGCAATCACCCGATGAACACAAAGACTGACGTCACAATTGTTTAGATCTAGATTTTGTCAAAGGAATAACCAACACAACGCCAGTTGCACGTGAACTCGAACCTCTTCGAAAGCCTGTGTTGGATAGTCCTAAAAGTCTTCCCTGTAGGCTATATATAGGCTTTTATGTCCTGCCCAGAGGCGGATTAATTAGGCATGTTCAACATGTTCGACCGAATGTATGTATGTACATACATACATACATACATACATATACATACATTACTTGATGGGCCCCCACACATGCAAAAGGAACTTTTTTCAATATTTTATAATTATTGTTATTTGTTAAGTCTAATAGTAAAAATGAGCAAAAAACTCGGAATAAATTATTCTAAACTACTCATTTAATATAGGCCTACACAACTTTCGCACATGTGTGGGCCCCTATTGGAGTTTCCATTATCAGGTACCGTATAGGGCCTACATTCATCTAAAAAAATGGGCCAGAAATGCTAGTGAGACCTATTTTTACTTGCTTATTTAAACAATTACTACCTGACGGTACAATCAAGGCCTAGGCCTATTGTTACATCATTTCAATTATGAAACACTATGAAACACGTACGTTTGTTATTAGCAAATTTAAATTTGAAGAATTAAGGCCCTTTTTACGTCACTTTTATTGTGAAACACGTCTTCTGTAGGCCTGTAAGTTTTAATTTTAAAACCAAAGGCCCGTTGTTATGTCACTTCAATTATGAAATACATTAGGCCTATTTAGTAGTTTTTAGATTTAGAGAATAAAGGCATTTTACGTCACTTCAATTAGCCTATGAAGAAGTGTGTTGTTATTATAAGTTTATACATTCAGAGAATAAATAATAATATCAATCTTCTTTACTAGGCTAATTCCAACTGACAAGTACGTAAAGATTAGCCTACACTGAAACATATGACAGTGTATCTTAGACTTAGATAAACACACGGTTTGGCAGCCATTAAGGCGCCGCCCTATAAAGAGAGGTGAAAGGGTATTGAACCACGAAGCTAATGCTCTCCTGGCCATGGTGTTAGGTCTACCATGGCCAGGCGACCTTCCCCTCCTTTGTTACGTCACTTCAGCTATGAAAAGTCTACTGTTATAAAGTTTAAATTTAGACAATAAAGGCTTATACGTCAATACAATTGTTGCGTCATTACAATTGTTATAACGTCCATTATTTTATTTTTATCTCAGATATAGAGAATAAAGGCCTTGGTTAGGCCTACGTTACTTAAATTATGAAAAGGCCTATTGTTATTAAGTTCACAGTCAGAGAATAAAAGACTATAATTCATTAAGTAGGCTAGCCGACGTCATTTCGACTTTGGAACACGTCCGTAACCAGTGCTTTTTTTCTAGAAAAAAGGTTCCGATGAACGGAACAATAGGTTCCGGAACGGAACAATTATGGGCGGTTAAAATCCCGAGAAAAACTGGATTGTTGTTGGGAAGGGTCTCAATAAACACTGAAGACAGTTCAAAACACTGAAATTAAATTAAAATAACTAAATTATTGTTTTATTATTGAAATAAATAAATAATTTTTAGTAGCTAAAAAAGGTTCCGGAACGCCGTTCCGGCGCGTTCCGGCTGAAAAAAGCACTATCCATAACAAATAATTTTAGATTTAGAGAATAAATTTAGGCCTCTGTTACGTGACTTACGTCACTTCAACTAGGAAAAAGTCTATTAATGTTATTAAGTTTAAACTGAGAAAAATAGGTCTAATTGTCACGTCATTTCAGTCTATTGGATGTAATTTTAGATTTAGCGAATAAAGGCCATTCTTACGTCACTTCAATTATGAATAAGTCTATTGCTATTAGGTTTAAATCTAGAGAATAAAGACCTATGGTTACGTCACTTCAATTATGATCGACACACGCTTCCATAATGAAACACGTCCATGGTTAGTAATTTTAAATTATTATTTTTATTTTCGTTATTATATAATTATTGTTGTTATTGTTATTATATTTATTATTACGCTTATTGTCATTATTATTATATTTATTGCTATTGTTATTATTACTATCAGCATCATCATCATAAATTGTTATTCGGGATTGTGCATATATGGCGCTAAAATATAATTAAATTCATTGGGCGCCATCATAATGCTTTAACGGTCTTGAAGGGGAAACGATGCGCAATTTGATACCCCCACTTTCTAGACCAAAGTTACGTCTCTGACCTGACCGGAACTCAAGTGCTATGTGACACATTATAAAATGACGCCATTTTATTGTGTACACTCTACAGTGTAGGCCTACACAGTTTTACTGAACAGGGCCACCACATTTGTTAATCCGGCCCTGCAAGTGGTCATGCATACAATACACAAATAATTTGCGCCTAAATTTTAATAGTGATTAGATAAAAGATGAGCGCCTCTGTCAGGCAGACTCCAAAGCCTATGCCGATGCACTCAATGCACCATAGAAATAACACAGTATAATTTATGTCTACTGGAACCAACTAAAAGCCGACCAACGGCCGCCTGACCTTAGGAAATGGGTCAGCAAGTTAAGCGACTGCCAAAGTGCCAAGAGAATCATGAATACTGGAAACCTTATATTCTCGGGGTCTGAAAGCTACAACAGTTGTTGGCTGTTGAGAGATAGGATTTCTCGATGGTTACTTCAAACTGGAGGAGAGTTTTGATGTGAAACGCGCAAGATATTATCCTGCAAGACTGCATGGGAAGAGAGGGATTGAAATTTGGACATAGAGATAGCACACAGGACAGCTACATATTAAGGCAACTGTAATGTATATGTTTGTTTATATATATATATATAATTTTACACACACACACACACACACACACACACACATTTTTCAATGAATTGATCGGGTGAGATCCTTCACCACCGCTGCCCGTTTGGATGGGTGCCATGCCATTTAAGGTCCCCGTGTTGGGACCGTGCTAGCCCGAAATTTAAATTTCTGAAATAAACCACCTTCTGGAAGCGAACCGCGGTCCGCATGCTCTCTAACACAGAGGCGCATGAGACGCAGCCTACGCAGCGTACACGCTCTTACCGATGTAGCTTAGTGGGCCAACTATGCATGGCTACTGCCAAGTTGCCAAGCTACCCTGCCAGCATCCCCACGTGGAGTTTATAATTATATAGTACCCATACTCCCATATGGGACACGCATAGA
Source organism: Allolobophora icterica (assembly GCA_963556255.1). Lineage (NCBI taxonomy): Eukaryota > Metazoa > Annelida > Clitellata > Crassiclitellata > Lumbricidae > Allolobophora > Allolobophora icterica. Next base: position 39,886,163 of record OY744616.1, read on the forward strand.
GCTCACACGGGTCTCATCTAATGCTCGTAAAATGCTGGCAGGGCATGCAGTGTTTTCGGCTACGACGGCGATATTTGCGAGTATGGGAAGATCTGGTGGGCAAAGACGAAGATATACGTTGACTGGCCATTTGGTATTAGCCCCTGCTCTGTAAAATAAGACATCTTTTGAATAAATTACCTCTTCAAAATGAAAGCCAGTTGGGGCGTTTTGGTCAGAAAGTTCGGAAACAACTGTAGGCCCTATATGTAGCCTATGTGTGCATTTGTCTTCGTTGCACGGGTTATAAGAAGTCATTGACAGCAGTTATCAAAAAGACAATAAACTAGAGCGTTAATTAGTAGGTCCTTGTTGAGACAGACTAATGCATATTGTATTGTATTGTAGTTGGGCATTTATAAAGCGCTTCTAGCGGGAGAGCCATTCAGAAGCGCTCCCAGTGCCAGAGACCTCGAGAGAAAGCAAGATTTATAAAAGGTAAAAGAGGAAGAGACGTACGTTACCTGAGAGAATAGAAGAACGGACGGACGGTTGGAGGAAGCTTATTATTCCAAAGAGCAGGGCCAATGGAGGCAAAAGATCTAGATTGAAGCTAATGTGCATTTATCCTCATAAAGCTAGCATCCTAAAATGTTGAAAATGTATAACGAGCAGCGTTTAAATAAGGCAGGAGTAGGCCTAACACTTGTGTGAGCATGCGCCTGCCTCGGCGCCACAGAGCCAAAACTTGTGTGAGCATAAGAGCCTTTGGCGCCATAGGTTCCCGGGCCTCTGCATACAGTCAGACGACTATGGTGGATGTTTCAATCAATCAATATTCGTTTATTGCAGAAATTCCCGTTGACACAATTAAACGCAACAGGATTACATGTGCACAGTCTTTAAAAACATTGACAACAAATGCGGTTAAATCCATATGTGAACTGAGTTTTGTGTACAGTCTTGCAGTGCGAGATATTGGCGTATATATTTAGTGCGCTTACTTTAGTTTCACGTGTATATGTATATATGATAGATGTATAACGTTTAGTTTTAGTGACACGCGCGGCCGGCCAATCTCGGCAGCGGCGCGCTATATGTATATTATTAGAATTCGCTTAGGCGCACAGAGGACAGGTGTGTCAAGAGGCGCGAAGAATTATGCTGACTAGAGAAGTTTGAATTCGAGTGTGTTCGCTGTAGTAGTGTGGCTGACTAGTTGAGTTGTAATCGAATTGAGTTCTGTCTGTTTGTTTCTTATTAAACTGAAAAGATATTAAACTGTGTTGCTGATTAATTCAGGTTATACTTATACGTAGAATTAGTGTTCAAAAGGTGAACGTTAAATAGGCGTTAAGTACGAAGAGAACAAGGATTTAATCAGAAGGATTGTCAACGGAAGGATTGGGTTGACATTTATTGGTGGCAGCGTCGGTGTGGATAAAAACTCACGGTGGAACAGCGTCGGTGTGGATAAGAACTCACGGTGGATAAGAACTCACGGTGGATAAAAACTCACGGTGGATAAAAACTCACGGTGGAATAATTACTCACGGTGGATATAAACTCACGGTGGATTAAAATTCACGTTATCACCTCCTTCGGCGGATAGAAGAATCTACGACGGTGATAAAAGAATTTACAACGGTGATAAAAGAATCTACGACGGTGTTAGAAGAATCTACGCGTTGTTGCTGTGTGACGTGTCTACGATATCAACGACGGTGGAACACGAGAAACGGTATAAAAATTTCGTTGTTTTCCACGAACAAATATAAAAGAAATCCCGTTTGTTTATCGATTCACACACCAAGAAAAACCGTTACTTCTTTGAAAAGAGAAATCACCAAAGTAAACAAGTAAGATGGAGAAACCAAGTGTTGAAAGACAAGCAGATATTAAGAAGATGTCTACGGAAAGGCTAAAACAGCGTTTGTTGAAAGCCGGTTTTAAAGAAGAACAATTAGAAGGTATGTCACGTGGTGACATGATACAGGAACTCGCTGAAGTGTGGGTGAAAGAAGAAGTAGAAGAAGGTGCAGTTGGCGGTGCCGTAGAAAAGGTTATTGAAAAACCTCCTGCGCCTATGTCTATGGAGATGTTGATGCAGTGGATGATGATGAAAGAAGATAGAGAGGAGAAACGCAGACAGGAAGAGAAAGAGCTGAGACAAGAAGCAGAACGTGTAAGACAAGACGAATTGCGCTTGCAGAGAGAGAAAGAAGAGAAAGCAGAACGTCTGCAGAGAGAGAAAGAAGAGAAAGCGGAACTTGCAAGGCAAGAAGAATTGCGCTTGCAGAGAGAGAAAGAAGAGAAAGCGGAACTTGCAAGGCAAGAAGAATTGCGCTTGCAGAGAGAGAAAGAAGAGAAAGCGGAACTTGCAAGGCAAGAGGAATTGCGTCTGCAGAGAGAGAGAGAAGATAAAGCAGAACAAGTGCGTAAGGCAGAACTTGAATTGCAAAAGAATCAGTTTGAGATTCAGTTAGAACAGTTGAAAAGAGATAGGGAAGATGCTGAAAGAAGAAGATTGGAGCAGATGATTGAATTTGAAAGAGCTAGAAAAAGTGATGAAGAGGTTCGTCAGCAACAGATTGAAGCAAAGAGAATGCGTGAGGAAGAAAAAGAAAAGGCGCGAACGTTAGAATTGGAACGCGCAGAACAGATCAGACAGGAAGAACTCAAATTTCAGAAAGAAAGTTTGGAAAAGGCAGAGGCAGAAAGACAGGAACGTCTGAAACTGGAGAAATCAAAATTGACATTGAAAGAAACGCAAATGAGAGAAGAACGGGAAGCAGAAAGAAGGAAACAGCAAGAAAGTGAAACTTTGGTGTCAAAAATTAAGAAAATAGGTGATGCAATGAAGCATGTATTGCCTCAAATGCCAACTGATATGATGGAGGTGCCATTATATTTTGAAACAGTCGAGAACGCGTTTCGTAGCTTTGCTGTGGAGAAGCCGTTTTGGGTGAAATTATTACTACCATTGATGACGCCGAAAGCTCGAACCGTTCTAAATAGATTGTCATACGATGATCTAGACAATTATGATAGAGTCAAACAGCACTTATTAAAAGAATTTAAGTTGACTTCGAGAGAATACAGAGCCAGATTTGTGGATGCTAAGAAGACGACAGAAGAGACTTATACGATGTTTACGGCAAGACTGAAGAACTTGCTAAACTATTACGTGAGAAGTCGAAACGTGAACAGAGAGTATGATACGCTCTTTGATTTGCTGGTAGCGGATAAGCTGAAAGAATGTTTACCGCCAGGTCCACTACAGTTTGTATTGTCGAAGGAAGGAACTGACTGTCTTCAAGCTAGTGCAGTGGCAGACTTAGCAGACATTCATGTAAACAATCGAATTGGGTTTGCGTTCCCAAATATAAACAGTTATCCTTCTCAACGTTCCGTAAACCAAAGCCAGAGTGGAAAGTGGAAAAGTAATCCAGAAACAGGGAGTCAGTTCAAAGGTAAAGAAGTCAAGGCTAGTGTCCCTGTACCCAATGAGACCAGAGACGTGACGTTTGGTCGTCAGGGATTTAACAAATCGTCAGCGCCGTTCGCCAAGAGGGAAGGCAACACATCGTTTACGCAGTATAAGAAATATGAAGGAAATGAACAACGAGGTATTTCACAACCATACCATACAGTTGTGAAGCGTTGTCACAACTGTGGTTCAGATAAACATTTGGTTAAATTTTGTCCAGTTCCAGTGGCAGCAGCTAGTTCTAGCAGAAATCAAGAACACACAAGGGTGAATTTGATTCAAGTGGTTAGTGATACAGGTAATCAAACCACGGGTCAAGAAAACCAAGAGACTGAAGTAAAGTCAGTAATGAAATGTGGTATTCAAAAAGAAATTCTATTGGATGCTGAAATTCAGAGAGAAGTCATAGGAAAAGATGACAGTCGAATATTGAAGAAATCGTTCTTGCAATATGTCGAGGTCGAAATTCGTGCAGTAGACGGTAAAGAGCCAGTGAAAGTCAAAGCACTGAGCGACTCGGGTGCAGAAATTCCGGTGATTAGTGAAGAATTACTGGAAGGCATAAAGGTGGAACAAATTGGAAAAGTGAATTTGCAATGTGTGGCAGGAGATGCCATTCCTGCGAGGTTAGTGAAAGTGGATGTTAGACTGTGTGGTAGTGACGTGGAAGAAGAGGGATTTCCGCGTAAAATCCAGTGTTCACTTACACCTTATGTCACCTTGATGTGTGCTAGTATTGCAAAGATGGGCAGTACAGAAAGATTCTTGTTGCATCCAGAGATAATTGCCGAATTAAAAGCCGTACCACAGATGAAAGTTAAAACGATACAAGGAGATGTGAGTGTACGAGCAAATGTAATGACGAGAGCGCAGAGTCGGAAACAGGAAATGGTAGATGTTGATGAGAAGAGTGAAACTGAAAGTTCAAGTGATGAGGAAAACGAAAGTAATGAGCAACGAAGCTTATCGCGAGATGGTGTAACATCAGAGATAAACGAGCAAGAGATGGCTGCATGCGAGAATGGCACATTAAATGAAATTGAAGAAGACAATGAATGTGATGTGGGGATAGGAGACTTGTATAGAGATGAAGAGATGGATGAAGAACAAAAGGTGCAGATTGTCGATTCGAAGAAGTTCGAAGAGCAACAGAGAAAGGATGAATCGTTGAAGCCGTGGTGGAAGTTAGCACAAGAGAAAGAATCTGAATTCTGTGTAATCAACGGTTTATTGCATAAGAAATATCAGATATTAGACCAGACGATATATCAACTAGTGTTACCAAAAGAGAGACGAATAAAAGTGATGGAATTGGCGCATGAATCGGTATTTGGAGGACATCTAGGAGAAGAGAAAACAAGAGAACGAATAAAATTATCTTTTGTATGGCCAAAGATGAGAAGAGACATTGTGAAATTTTGTAAGTCTTGCGAGAAGTGTCAATTAAAGGCAAGGAGTCTGGTGATGGATAGAGTACCTATCACTCCGGTCTCAAGAGAAGAGGTCGCCTTCAAGAGAATGACGATGGACCTCGTTGGCCCGATCGATCCAGTATCTGCTGCAGGTCACAAGTATTGTTTATGCATTGTGGACTCGTGCACCAGATGGCCTACAATCTTTTTATTGAAATCGCTGACAGCGAAGGCTGTGTGTGAAGCGTTGATGGAACTATTCATGAACGTTGGTGTGCCGTCCGTGATTACAAGTGACCAAGGAACGAACTTCACAGCCAGTCTGACCAGAGAATTTCTCGATTTAATGGGCTGTAGTCCACGATTCGACACACCAGGACACCCAGAAGCTGCTGGATTAGTAGAAAGATGGAATCAGACATTTAAAAAGATGATCCATCATGTGATAATAGACAACCCGAGGAAATGGTACAAGATAATTCCTTTCACAGTGTGGGCATTACGAGAAGTGCCGAATGCAACTACTGGAGTATCACCATATATGCTTGTCTATGGGAAAATTCCGAGAGGACCATTGGCAATATTAAAAGAGAGTTGGACTAGAGAAATAAACTTACCACCTCATGTTGGAGTTAAACCAGAAAAGTATTTAAAAGAACTCAAAGAAAATATGGAGAAAGCATTATTGTTTGCAGAATCTTACTCTCGAGAAAAGCAATTACAATACACGAATCAGTATAACAAGAGAGCAAAGCACAAAGAATTTGAAGCTGGTGAGAAAGTCATAGTTTTGTATCCAACGTCAACAAACAAACTTATTTCTCGATGGCATGGTCCATGTACGATCATACATCGAAGATCAAAGTACTCTTATTTAGTTGATATGGGTGAAAATGGTCGAAGAATAATTCACGCCAACAAGATCAGAAAATATGTTACTCGAGCATTAAGTTGTGGTCTAATCGTTGAAGAAGATGAAGATTTTGGTTCAGTGGTTGAATTACCAATGAGGAATGAGGTTCAAGATGACAAGAATTCACTTAACCTCGATCCTGAACAAATTAGCCATTTGACAGTAACTCAGCAAGAACAGTTGTTGAAAGTCTTGAACAAATACTGTGATAGATTTTCAGAAAAACCCGGATTATGTACATTGGTCGAACACGAAATTGAACTAAAACCAGGATTTCGTGAAAAGGAATTTGCAGCATACCGAATTCCTTTGATTTATCGATCAGAAGTGGAACGTCAGATCAAAGAAATGTTAAAAACAAACATTATCAAACCATCATCGAGCAGAATGGCAAGCCCTTTGGTTATTGTTAAAAAGAAAGACGGATCTTTGAGACTTGCCTGTGACTACAGATACATTAACTCATTCACAGTGGATTGTAAATATCCGATGCCGATTGTCAGAGACGTTTTAAACAAAGTTGGAAAGTCTAATGTGATTTCTATTTTGGACTGTCGAAGTGCTTATTGGACTTGTCCTGTAAAACAATCTGATCAATGGAAGACAGCTTTTGTAACACATAATGGACTGTATGAATTTACTCGTGTTCCTTTTGGAATGATAAATTCAGGCCGAACTTTTGTTAAGGCGATAAATTTAGTTTTACAGCCTATAAGCGACTTTGCAGAACCGTATGTTGATGACATTGCTGTGCATTCTGACAGTTGGAAAGTTCACTTGCAGCATCTAGATGCATTTTTGATGCAAATGAGATTGCATAACGTTACTTTGAATTTGAAAAAATGCATATTTGGTAAGAGTGAGGTAAGGTTTATCGGTCATGTGGTTGGGTCTGGTAAGATAAAGATGAATCCAGACAGAATTGAAAGTTTGACTAATTTGAAGATCCCAGAAACCAAGAAGCAAGTTAAGCAACTGCTTGGATTTTTTAATTATTACAGACAGTTTATTAAGGACTTTGCACAGATTGCGAAACCTTTATCTGATTTAACTAGTAAACGTGTTTCTGATAAGATTGATTGGACTGTTGAACATCAGCAAGCATTTGATTTACTTAAAGAGGCTGTGCGATCCAAAGTAGTGTTATATGTTTTTGAAGTGGGAAAACCATTCAATTTGTACTGCGATAGTAGTGACTTTGCAGTCGGTGCTGTTTTAACACAGATGGACGACAAGGGAATAGAACGCCCTGTGTCATTTATCAGTCAGAAGTTAACTGATACCCAGAAGAGATGGGCTACTGTGGAAAAGGAAGCCTATGCTATTGTTTGGGCTTTAAACAAGTTAAAAGAAATTATAATTGGATCGAAAATTTTCATTTTTACTGATCACAATCCTCTTACATATTTGACTGAGTCAATGTCTAAGTCTGCTAAACTTGTGCGTTGGGCGTTAGCCTTACAAACTTTTGATGTTGAGGTGAAGTACAAGAAGGGCAGATTGAATATTATTGCTGATTGTTTGTCAAGGTTATAAGTAATCGTAAGACTGTTTATTAATTACTTAGATATATATATATGTTTCATGTATTTTGGTAATTTCGCAAATTTTGAAATTTAATTTGCTCAATTCCAGAAAAAGGAAGGAGGTAATGTGAACTGAGTTTTGTGTACAGTCTTGCAGTGCGAGATATTGGCGTATATATTTAGTGCGCTTACTTTAGTTTCACGTGTATATGTATATATGATAGATGTATAACGTTTAGTTTTAGTGACACGCGCGGCCGGCCGATATCGGCAGCGGCGCGCTATATGTATATTATTAGAGTTCGCTTAGGCGCACAGAGGACAGGTGTGTCAAGAGGCGCGAAGAATTATGCTGACTAGAGAAGTTTGAATTCGAGTGTGTTCGCTGTAGTAGTGTGGCTGACTAGTTGAGTTGTAATCGAATTGAGTTCTGTATGTTTGTTTCTTATTAAACTGAAAAGATATTAAACTGTGTTGCTGATTAATTCAGGTTATACTTATACGTAGAATTAGTGTTCAAAAGGTGAACGTTAAATAGGCGTTAAGTACGAAGAGAACAAGGATTTAATCAGAAGGATTGTCAACGGAAGGATTGGGTTGACACCATAGTTGTTAAAAACGATAGAAACTAAATAAAAAACGAAAAAAACGTCTTTAAAAAAATAAAAAAAACGGGGAAAAAACGGGAAAAAACGAAAAAAGAAAATAATTTGACTTTCTCGCATCTTTTAGGTCCTGCTGAAATTTAAAATTAACAGCCTTGTTTACAGAATTTAATCAGCAAATAACACAACTTCATTAGTAAACACTATAGGCCTAAGTAACATCAATCTACAACAATTATTTTATTTCTTACAAGTTTTGTTTAATAAGAAATTGAGAAATTAAAAATATTGAAATTTGTTCAAGTTTAAATTGTAAACATAAGTCCACATAAGTCCATGCTGCCTAAACTAACACAATTAAAACTAAACTTTGGAGGTAGGCCTATAGAGCAGTGGTTTTCAACCTTTTTGTAGTGACGGAACCCTACACAAGCACTCATTTGCTCGCGGAACCCCGGGGCGTTTTAGCCGTCCATTTTTCCAAGAAATTCAAGTATTATTGTAACTTGTATTGTTGATATATAATGTTTAAATTTTAGAATGTTAAACTTGTAATATAAGTTTTTTGCATCTCTGGTGCAGGCTATTATAAATACATACTTTAGTCTAGCGCTCTAGAGTAGTGCACAGAAACAATGTCGGTAAACAACATGTATTTTACTGTATTGTGCCGGCAACCAATTCTGACAGATGGATAGAAGAGTTATAGAAACGCTGCAGGGCTGTAAGTAATTAACTTCCAAAATTTCCTTAACTTGAATTATCCTTAAGAGAATAGGCCTACTAGTCACTACCGCTTTTACCCTTGAGTTTCACCCTAACTCTACTGACGGGTATTGGGACACTCGTCCACGGAGTGCCTTGATACAGCTTCCATCGCTAGTTCCAAGTAGGCAATAGTGAGCCCCCTGGGGGTCGGGGATTCCAGATTTCGTCCTGCACGCAACAGAACGGCAACAACGGACCAACAACAATTCGCTTACAGGCGGCCGCATAGCAGTTTCCGGTCTACTCTAGGGTACCTGCCTCTCTCCCCTTGGTCCTCTCTCGTGGTCCTACCAACGTCTGTAATGGTATGTACCAGTCCTCCGCCCAGGCTACATATCAGGTTCTACACAACGGTCAGTTAACACGGTGCAATCACAACTGCACCAAGTGGTTGGCACTCGGCTCGACCCAAGGTAATCTCAGCAATTCAGGGCTATTGTTGGCACATCCTCCCTCTATCCCAAACGGGAACAGGTCGGGGTAATTAACCTAATTCCACGCCAAGAGGGTTGGCTATATCAGAGCGCCTAGTTAGCGTATACCCCGCCGTTTACCCGCGTAAAAATGCAATGCAGATATAAAATGCAACGATGCACTCCCGTAATAATGTTAACTATGTTAACATAGAATTGTGTTTAGCATGAACGGCGGAAAGCTGTGAAGAATTCGGTTATTTGATCATTCTTTTGTGAAATCAGTTGGTGGTTTTTAAATTTAAGACTGCTGTCGCGGAACCCCTGGCCGACGCCCGCGGAACCCCTGGGGTCCGCGGAACCCCGGTTGAAAACCACTGCTATAGAGTATACGGCCTATAGGGCCTATAGTGTAAACTTTCTCACATTAAATGCATTTCAATTTAGCCAATGCTGAGTTTGTCATTCTCGTTTATCAAAGTAACGTGAATCCATTCCGCACCCATTTCTTTTAGCATTTTAGATAACTTAGAAATAACTTTATTTCTTGTACTGTGCTATTTCATAAAGTAGCCTATAAATTTATTTCTCAAATGATGACGTAAATAGTGAGGTAGCCTAAATCAGCTGAATCCTTGAAAGTACGGAGGCAACGTAAGGGACATCAGACAAAAAAATTAAACCGAAACTGAAAACATTAACAGACAGTAAATAAATAAATAAATTTACCTAATAAAATGAAAAAAACGATAAGAAAAATAAAAAACGAAAAAACGACGTTTTTTGAAAAAAATAAAAAACGAAAAAAAGTGTTTAACATCTATGGTTAATAAGTGACTATAGGCATTCTTTCCAGGCAATGTGAAATTGTGAGTTCGCACTCGGAGATTGTGGGGAATATTTCGGTCAGCAGGGAAATAGGGTCGCAGAACATGGCCTGGGTCAGCAACGGCTGCGTTGAATAGGCGTTCATCAGTGTGTAGGAGTCGTGCGACGAACGAGAGAGGGAACAGGGAGAATAAGAATTAAGAATCGTGATAGAATTTGTGAAAGGAGGTGTTTTCAGTTTTGATTGAATAGCAAATTCTCGGATTATGTCTCCATGGGTCTCTCGATCTGCTGGATTGGTCAGCGCTGATTAAATTTTGAAAGTCTGTTAATAATAGCGCTACATGATTAACATTATCTGATACAAACTGTACACAGCCTAGCATAATTTGTAGTCTTTGGCCCTAATCTCGCAAAATTCTCCAGAGAATATCGAAACAATTAATCGCTGAATGCGCGTTTTGTGATTTTAAAGTTAATAGTGTTAAAAAGCGTAAAATATCATTTTCTATTACGTGGTAAAATATTAGACATCATATTTTCCATGTTCGTTCTTCACTAATAAACTAAAGGTATGTCGTACTGTTGTTATGGCAGCCTAGCATTGTGCGGGCAGTGCGATTTCAATGTGAAAGCTACCTATTGAAAAAGGTCTAACTTGTCATAACCGCAGTGTCAAAATGGACCGCCGTAATGCCTGTAGAGATCCGTGTGGAAAATGCTTCTAAAGTTAGCTTTAGCATTTTCATTGTCGGTATCGGGAAAAGTAATTTTCACCATCCCTGTCTAAACTCCATCATCGAACTGTAGCAAGAATCATGTAGCAGACTGATCGTTAATTGTTGCATTAATTTTATCACTCAAACTTATATAATTTAAGGACTTATATCGTTTTGAAAAACTGTCAAACATTTAGTTAAGATATTGATAATTGTACTGTCATGTCTCAATGTACATAATCTTACTGCATTTGTCGGTTTGAATTAATAAATAAAAAGATTATTAAATGAAACTGGCACAAAATTGTTTTAGCATTAATTTGTTGTTTTGTGACCATCGACTGATGACTTGTGCATTTCGCTAAAAAACGAAATTGTTAGTTTTCAGGTTAGAGTTAGAATTGTAATTACCCAGACAGCCATGTCCCTCAGGTCTTCCTGTTTAACTGATGTTGTTTTCCCACAGTGCTGATGTCCATTGCGGGTCATACATTATTGGCCGTTATTATTTACTTAAAATTATGATAAATATTGTGCAACCGAAAGCGTAAGTTATATGTGAACCCTCAGGCACAACAAATTAATACAGTAACATGAAAGGTACCTGCAACGATTTATCTTTATGCTGCTGAAGTCTGCAACTGTTACTCTGAGTGCAACATCATTGCAACATTGCATGCACATTGAAAGGTTGATGGAAAAGATGGGTTGTATAGCTTATGGGAATTAAATTTTCTCGGTGACTTGCATCAGAATTAAACTTAAACCAGTTATGTTCAATGGTCCCGATGTCTCAAATGCAATCAGAATAAAGCTGCAGGGTTGTGCTAAACATTGACTTTCAGCATTAACCCTTTTTGTGCTCAGCATGATTTACATACTGTCATAAGGCGACTTTGCATTAACGAGTCCACTCGATGTGATGAAACATCGTTACTTTTCACATGTCACTGCTATTGATGACAAGCACAAGCAAAGATTCTAATGACGTAGAATTGTTCCACATTAATTCTGAGAAAATTTTATGTTTACACCTTCATTCTTCTTCAGTGGTTGATGAGATAAATGTTTTACTCTTAAGGGGTAAGATGGGCCAAAATCCCTAAAATCTGTCTAGGGCCAGAACAAAGCTAAAGACATCTGGCATGCTGAGGGTTAAGTGGGATTTGGATGGTGTGCTTAATGCTGTGATTAGCATGTTATTGATCTGTTCGAATATGACTATTTATGTCATAACTTTATTTGTATTTTGATGTATGGAGTTTATAAGTTAATGCTTTAATTAATTTTGTATAATATGCTTTCTAGATATCGGACTAATTGCATTTTAGGTCACAACTTGCGGGAATGTTTAATAAATCAACAACTGGACTTTTTGGCGGTGCTGCGAATACTTCGTTTGGTAAGCCTTGGGTTTCTATGACTGGCTTAGATAGTTTACCGTAACATCCACAGCATGAAGAATGGATAGTGTAATGTTGATACAAGGTGTAATTCTGTTTAGTCCTTCTCTGGCAACCTTCATGCTTTCTTACGTGCTTCTTAACTCCAATTGGTCAGCTGCTTTGGCTTCCTATAGAATTCGGATTTGAAGTGACTTGTTGACCTATATAATATCATTACAACAAACACTCCTACCTACCTTCAACCAATAGTCTCTCCTTAAATCCATCCTCGATAGGCCTGTCATCTGGAAGGGTCATGAATGCATTAGCTGATACATGACCATTGCTGGCATTACTTTGAAGTGAAGCTCCAGTGGAATTCATATATTAACCTAATGTACAAGTTCATGAATCACCGTAAACTGCTTTTGTTGTCTTCACTGCTACGATGCCATGAATATTGCAGATTTAAACTAGCAACTGCGTTTTGACCACTTTTACACCAATATTAGTGGGAAACTAGTTGTTTCAATTCAGAATGATTTACAGAATCTGAAAGTACACAAAAAATTGTACAAATTCACCAAATTTTGCATGTCTATGAGCACCTGTTCCTGAAATACTGGCCTCTGAACATGTCACCAAGTTCAGACATGTCGCGAGTGCGTCGCACCCCCCTCCATTATGGTCAGCCATATAATGCAGATACATGGTGATGGCTACTGAAAATTTCAATATGATATACAAACATTTCAAACTACAAAATAGCAAATTTACAGGCAAATCTGAGATGGTCAGTTACAAAGTGTTTCACATATTTGATGATTTCACATGGATTGACCCAATAAATCTATGCACTAAGGCCTAGTTCCAAGTTAGTCATCACTGGCTTGGCATCACTTACAGGCGGTAAGATGGAACAACAGCCAGTCAGTCACCCCTTTCCTTTACCATGATATATTTCTTCACTGATTGACAACAGTTGCCAGCCCAGGCCCCAAGTGGCCTGTAGCAGATACAGGGTAGGTTTCGGGAATTGATTTAAGGGCCCGGGTGCGACCCTTGGCAAAATTATAATTATATGTGAGTGGCCTATAAATTGTTATTAGTCCATAGAGAAGCCATCGAGAAACTATTTATTAAGCAGTGGGTTAGATATTCCAGGTCCGAATAATTCTGGATAGTCCTAAAACCGGCAAAATCAGTTTACTGATCCGGATTTCGGTTATGCCATATTAAAAAATATTTTATAATAATAATTGCATGGATAATTTGCAAAAACATCAAATACCTTCCAAAGTACTGGACTATGCTAATTTATAGTTCTCTTTTCCTTCTGTTATTTCTTGTTTTCTTTCATTTGTTGATTCAAAATTCGGCCTTCCAACTTGATCATCAGTAGTAGATTCTGTGACCTATAAATTCAAACACCATGCAGGGTATCTGTTCAAAAACACTTTAGTTTGAGCAGAGCAGCTGCATGTTCTCAAGAATATGAACATAGATGTTGGTTTTTGGCACAAAGTGATGGGAACAGAAATATGTAATGGAAGCCTTATTAAAGGGCATTGAGTTGTCTGGCTTTTGTTACTTTAGGCACATCTGGAACTTCATTTGGTACCAGTACAACACCCTTTGGAACTACAGGTAATATTATTTCTGAGGACAGAGCTTTATTTAATCTGTAAACTTCTATGGCACCCTTATGCACAAGACGTCAGTCAATGGTTACTTCTATGCAGAATTGCAGTCCATTGGACAGAGCCATGCTGTTTGAGATCCATGAGGTCCTGAGACCAGGTTAGGGCTATGGGGGGGATAAGCAATAGAAACGCCATTACCTATGGGACATCACAAAACCACTGACGACGATAGAAATAGGTAGCAAATATCGGAGTCATGGGTTTGTGGAGTGACTAGATGAAACTGAATGTTTGAAAATGCTGTGTTTTTTTGCATATCAAAATTTTAATTCATAGAATACCTTAAGTTTAGTCTGAGAAATTATTTATAAGTGCATCTGGTTATTTTAATCTCGTTATTTATTAGGACCATTTAAAACTAAGTGCTGTATTTTTATAATAAAATTTATAAAGCATAGGTTAACACAACTAGCTACAATGCAGATGCACTGTTGTGTGCATAAATATTTGTGAGAAATGAATGTTTGTCAACAGGCTTTGGGGCAACAGGATTTGGCGCCCAGCCAACGAATGGTGGATTATTTGGAGGCAGCGCTGCAGCACCAGCAGCAACAGGTGGCTTATTTGGAGGAGGCACCAGCACGTTTGGAGTAACTCCAGCTACGAACACTGGCTTTAGTGAGTTGTTAAAACCGTTCTTTTTATCTCATGATCTGTTTTGACCATTCATCAGTCAGTCAAAAAGTGACTGCTTATCCTTGAGGCAGATTAAAAGATATTTTAACACTGTGTTGCTGTAATCACTGCGATATTTCATGAAATTTTGTTAACTGTTAGAAACACCTCTTGTACTTTGTAAGCGTGAGAGTTAGATTATTTGTAGTACCTTTCCATGAATGGAAGCAGATACCTGGGTGAGCCTTTGTCTGTGAATGCTGCCAGTGTTCCTGCTTCTTTGTTTGCTAAATGCCTTAGGTTGTCATCCATGAGTGTTGGCTGTCAAGCATTTGTGCAGTTGGCTACCTTTTGTTGCATTGGAATGCATTGTCTGGTTAATGTTTGACATTATTTAGTGTTTGTTGTGGCTGAGTGGTTAAATGAAGGTGTCCTATCATCGGACACCTGCTGTGGTTGTGCTTGCTGCTGAGCCAAGGGAGCCCTTGATCCTTCAGACCACACTTCTGAGGAGAAATGATAAACTGTTAACCTGTACAATTGTCGCTTCATATTAATTCATATGAAGCAACTACCAACACGATTATTAACATTTTCTCTAGTTACAAAATATCTTTCTAATGCCTGATAGAAAGAATAACTGTTGTTTGCAGGTAAATTGATATATCTATCCATATGTCAATTCTGCATGTTGTAATAAGTGCTTTAAGTAAAAATGATAGCAGATATTGGTATGTAACAGGTTTTGGCACAGCTACGGCCACTGTGCAGCCAACAGTACAAGCTGGAGCTGGAGCAGGAGGACTGTTTGGCACTTCTAACACTGGTAAGTTAGACTTATGCAACTTCTACTTTTGATATTTTAGACTTTTGGCACTTATATTACTGGTAAGTTAGGTTTTTTACACTTACTTTGATGGCAAGTTATGCTTACTTCTACTATGGGTATGTTAGGATTTTGGCATAAAATTTGTAATACTGATAAGTTAGATTTTTTGCCACTTTTTCTGTTTGTAAGTTGTGCTTATGGGACTTCTATTACTAGCAGGGTTAGGCTTTTGGCACTTCTACTACTGATAACTTAGTTGTATGGCAGTTGTACTGGGGGTAATTTAGGCTATTGGCGCTTCTATTGATTACCTTAACACTTTAACGATGCAAGTAACGGGGAAACCAATGCAGCTCATTGTTTAAGTGTTATGCAAAAGTGCTGTATTAGCCATGGCTTATGGTTTAATACATGTACATGCGCAGTTGTCTGTCGCGTGTGAAGGCAATGCAGAGTTGGACGTACTGGGTTACAGTTGACTTTAAAAGTAGTGAAGCATATAGAGTAAAAAATTTCTTTAGTTTTGAGAGCTCTGTAAATAGTAATTAATGTAGGTTGAAAGGTATTGTTACCTTATAATAATAATAATCTGTTCTTTAATTAAGCGCCTGCAAACGCACTGCACTGTACTAGTAGAAACGGCAGCCACGCAGGGCGCCTTACATACATGTATACAGTAGAAGCACACGATAATAGTTTTACAGGAATCGAATATAACTGTATTTAAGCGGCAGCCACTAGGCGCCAACATGGCCTACTGTTCATTTAACCACTGCTGCCACCTAGCAAGTGGAAGGCTGAATAAACCTGCGGGGTTCGATCTTGGTACCTTCAGCTCTTCACGCCAGTGTATTATCCATTACTCTACGGGCCCCCCACTGTTAACTAACTTTGAATTGCGCATATAGTGACTTGAATGCCTATTGCAGTTGTTAGATGGAGTGACTAGTAGTCAAGTGCCCAGTTGGAATAGACTCAACACCAAGATTTATTTTACCAAAATTATAGAACCCTGTTTGGCACTTCTGCTATGTACAGACATGTGGCACTTCTACTGATTAGATAGGTTGATTAGAAATTAATCATAGAGTGACACATTTGTGAGTTGTACTTTTTTAAATGGTTAGGCTTTAGATGGTAGTTTGTGTTTCTTGTTAGAAGATGAACCACTGAATGTGTTTCTGTATGTGCGTAGGTTTTGGTGCAGCTGCCACCCAGCCAGCATCTCTTTTTGGCGGTGCATCGCAACCAATGGGTGGAAGTACGTTTGGAGCTCAGCAGAGTACTGCAGGCAGCCTTTTTGGGGGAGCAAGTTTTCTCGGCGCTGGCGGTGCTGCTACAACCGGAACTGTGATAAAGTTTGTGCCTGTGCCTGGGACTGATATCATAATGAAGGGTGGGAGTCAGCAGAGTGTGGCAACCAAGCTTCAGTGCATCAGTGGAATGAAAGAATATGAGAACAAAAGTCTTGAGGTATTTCTATTTAGTTCTTTGGATTGCTAACAGCTGTTCAGCTGTTTTTTTTATTAGGCACCTGTGCTTTGTGGTTTTATTTACTTGCTAGTCTTGCATTCTGTTGACAGGTTTCAGCTTTTCAAGATCTGTGTTCATGATGTGGCACTGGCAGTTAGTTATGAAGTTGTACAACTTGGATATAGAGATGGCCTAGGTGCACTGCCCTTCTTGTTGTGCACTGAATAGCTTTGTAATAGGAAGTCTAGGATTCTACAGCTCAATCTTAGATGCTTAACTGTCATATGATGTGGTCATTAGAAGTGATTTTTTGGCATGTATTGAATACAGTCTTTCGTAATCGTAATTGAACATTTATATAGCGCCACTGAAATCAGCGGCACTCTCTCGGCCTTTCCATCTTGGTGCTTAATGTAATAAAACCCAAAAGGAAGAATATGGTTAATCTTCTTCTTTGTCCATGGGCTGATAGCCCATAGGTGTCCACTGCGCCTTTGATTACTCTCCTCCAGGACTCCCTGTCTTGTGTCCGGTGTGCCGTTTCTTTTCGTCTTGTGCATAGTGGATTTCTGTCGTCTTTTTCTTTACGGCAAAGTATCCGACCCTCCTCTTTAGGGACTAGCTCTGGATCTTCCAGAGATAAGATGCAGTTTGTCCTCAGAGTTCTCTCTCTCAGCCCTGTCCCTCTCCCAAGGTACCTGCTGGGCAGCAGGGGCCAGGTTTATTTTAAGGTGACCTGTTTTCGCGTTGTCACAGTTCTACCAATTGGGTTATTCAGCTTTTCTTGGGGATGGCGACGCCACTCGCCTTCCCACTGCGCCCTGATGTCGCTGTTGGTCCGCGACTGCTTATACGTCAGGAGATAAATCCCTGCTTATTTCGCATCTACCTTCTTACTGAAGGCCGTTCCACTATCCGCCACCTGTGGACGCGCTGGGTAGCAGTTCAGCTCTGCCTCCAGATTTGGTTAATAGATCATAAATAATTTGTTTCCCTTCAGCTAAAAATTCTTCAATTTCCATTGCCTTGCGTTTGAGGATTGTCGTAATTGTAATGAGAATTTGTAAAATCAGAACATTTGATGTCACTTCTAGATATGCTTATCAGAGGTGCTTCTCTATGTTGGCCTAAATGATGTTAAGTGTCATTAAGATGAGAAATTTAATCTGTCCGCAAAACAGTGCACAGGAAACTAAAACGGTCGCTGGTATTTGTTTATGCACACATTTCAGTTATCTTTCCTTACCTGGGTGCAGTTAAAGTTACTGTCTTTGTATGCAAGGCACTTCATTCATTCATTTTGATAATTTATATAGCGCCTCTTCAAGAAACCTACTCAGAGGGGCTCCCAGTCCAGCCACGGTTAAAAAGAGAAGACTTAAGGAGCCAGTAGAAAGTAGGTGAACTGCCTTGTGGAAATAAGCGCAAAGAAGGTGGGAGCCAATTCCACATAGAGGGGTCAGCGACTGAGATGGCACGACACTGTTTTACTGAGGAGCAGGCCGAGGGACCAACAGCTCACCCTAGTTGCAGAAATTGACGGGACATTAGGCCAGATAGCAGACAGCAGAGATGAGATAGGTAAGACGGACCCTTCCAACAGAGCTTGTGCATTTATGCACTGGAAGACTGACTAATAGCTGCACTGTTACTTGCAAATAAACAGAAGTTGACCAGTACAAAACAGAGCATAAACTTTCCCAGTTCTTGACTTATTGTTGTAGGTTAATGAATGAATCGTGGTTGTTTCCTTAGGTTTTTATTTGAGTTTTCTGACTTCATTATTTGATTTTAGAGTTTAAGAAGTTTTATGGGTCAGTGGTGAAACATTAAAATGAAACTGATGAAAATTTGCTTTGACAATGCTTTCCACAGGAATTGCGACTGGAAGATTATGCGGCCAACAGAAAAGGTCCGCAGCAACAGCAGGCAGGACTTGGCTTTCTTGGGTCGACATCACAGACGACACAGGCATCATCAGCGTTTGGAGTATTTGGACAGCCAACGAAACCTGCATTCAGTGGTAAAGCAGCATAAATAGTGCTTTTTCATTTGTGCAGAATACTGTTCTGAATTTAATGAATTACCTATGTTTTGTTTTCTCTGAGTTAACTGAGTTGCAGGTAAATAAAGTAATCTAGTGACTTCTGTTGTCTCATTGTATTGTACACATGAAAGTGAAACTAGTCTAAATCGTTACTCTTTGGAGAAGTGCAGTCAAATCCAATAGTTAAAGAAGGGCAGCTGCGGTAGTTGCAACAAATTTAGCCTTAGGCTTAAATTTGATTGGCATCAGAGAACTGAGTGAATTCTGAAGCTTTGGACAAGCATGTCGTCATCATCGGGGTGCTAAGCAAGGAATAAAGATGCTGCACATTCTTACGCTGATTACATTCAGCTGCATGTCAGTGGCTGTAGATGCTTCTTCTGCAACCGGAAGATTTCCGTATTGTTTTGCCTGTATTCAGAGCTGCATGGACTCCAATTGTCTGAAAATGTATATGGAAAAGACTCCACTCAAGTAATAATAATAATAATAATAATAATCTTTTCTTTATTTAAGCGCCTGCTAACCGCACTGGGCTGTACAGTGAACATACATATAGTAGAAACGGCAGGCAAGCAGGGCGCCTTACATACATGTATACAGTAGAAGCACATGATAACAGTTTTACAGGAGTCGAATCTAACTGTTTTATACGGCAGCCACAGGGGGCCATTTACGGCCTACTGTTCATTTAACCACCGCTGCCACCTAGCGAGTGGAAGGCTGAATAAACCTTACGGGGTCTACTGGGTTCGATCTTGGTACCTACTGCTCTTCACGCCAGTGTGTTATCCATTACTCTATGGGCCCCTTGCATTGGCCCTTGACATCAGCTTGCAAGGTTACTGTCAGAGGGGTCCAGTTTCACTCAGCATATGTTCCATTCTTCAGTGCTGTGGCTGATCTGGGAGTTACTGTTGATGCAGAGCTTATGTTAAAAGTTCTGGACCAATCTATGCCAGTCATACCACTATCAGCTGTGCCAGCTACAATGAATGCAATCGATGCTGAAACTTGAAGCCGAAAAGAGCCTGGTGTATGCCTTCATAGGCAGTTGTCATGACTGCTGCAACAACCTGCTGTTGGAGAGGATCTTCATTAAAACTTTAGAGTGCGCAGAATTCAGCAGCCGGATTCGTGTATGGTACATGGAAATTCGGTCGCATTACACCTGCGCTCAAAAGTCTGGGACTGGCTGCCAATACGCAAGAGGATCGTTTTTAAGCTTGCCATGCTGGTTTACAAGTGTTTGCATGGAGTTGCACTTCCATACTTGGTGGATGATTGTGTGATGGTGTCATGTCGGTCTCAACCGCGTTAGACCGAGAATTATGATCTGGTATGGAAGGGGAAGCCAGCAGATCAAGGACATTTGCTGTATCTGGCCGAATTGTATGGAATGCACTGCATGTTACACTTTGGGATACTGAAATATTGAGAGACTGAGATATTGCTGGAGCTCTTTCGAAAGATGTTGATGATTCGTTTTATTTTGTCATTTTATTAGCAGCTGCTTAAGTGCATTTGTGGATCATTTAGTTACATTTTCTTGTGCTTTACAAATCAGCTATAACAATGATAATGAATTAATATGGTTGTGTTATAATGAGGTAATTTTCTGCAGGTGAATTAAAGTTGGGATCCATGTATTCGACTGTGTTTTCCACAACTCTTATTAAATACGCATTATGAGTTTCTGGTGTACATATATATATATATATATATATATATATATGTATATGTATATATATAACTGATATATTTAACATACACAGAGGTATAATAAACACCTGTTGCACCTGTGTTTAGGATTTGGTGCCACAGGAAGCACTGGAACATCAACGTCACTTTTTGCTCAGGTTCAGCAGCCAGCCGCTAGCTCTTTGTTTGGTACGAGTTCTCAGCCAAAGTCTTTGTTTGGCACTGCTACTACAACTACAACGGCCAGTCCTTTTGGTGGTCTGACAAGTAATGCGTCACTCTTTGGACAGAACACTGTGGCAAAGGTACTCTCAGTTACTGTCGCCTGTACTGTCATATTCATGACTTCTCTAGTTTATCATGTGGAAGAATTGATTATTTTGTGTTTGTCATGGACAGCCATCTGTTAACTGCTTAACTATGGGAAGATTATTGCACTTCAGCAACAGCAGAGTAGCCTGAGGCGGGATTTGTATGCCTGGCCTAAGTACTTTGAATTACTGAAGTCAATGTTGATGTAGTAACAATGAATTGGCTATGAGCAAATTAGACAACATAAAGTTTATATTAAATATTTTCATGTTTATGAATCCAATTATTCTCGGAATCTGTGATCTACCTTGGTTGACGTTGATACCAAGAGGCGGAATGGACGGGACAAATGACCTGGGACAATGGAGATCATATATTCTTATCCATCGTTGCCAAATGGCTAACATCTGGAACTGATGATGATCATTGATGTTGGTGTCACATGTCTCATCTGAATGTAACTTACACATGGCTACATAGCAAGAAAAGAATTGCTGACCAAGTGAATTTGTTTAAGTGGATGGAACTGAATGGTGTCTCTTGAGACTTGCTGAGGTCTGTTGGCGCTGTCTTAATACGAGTTTATCTCTTGTAACTGTACAGCCGGGACTTTTTGGTGCAACACCTGCAACTCAGAGCACTGGTCTCTTTGGCTCCACTCCTGTGGCCGCCTCAAGTGCGCCTGGATTTGGAACTACTGGTTTTGGCAGCAGCAACACTTTCGGCGGTGGAGCTACGACGGTCAGTTGCTTATTCTGAGCTTTAGAGTTGCAACATTTTTTTTAAAAGATGTGTATTTTAGGTACTCTGTGTTAAACATTGCTACTGATTGATAATGAATTAAATATAACGTTGAATTGGGATCAGTCAGGGTCTACCCAAGCAAACACGAGGCTGTGTAAGAAGAATATTTAGTAAGAAGTGTCATTGAATGATCCTTCAACCATGGTAAATGATGGTATGTTAACCCCATATGTGATTTCATATAATGACTTTAAATGTTATGACGGAGCTTGGTCTGGCCTCCTCCATGGTAGCCAGGTCCTATTCTTGGTAAGGCTTGACCATCATTGCAAAATTCTGAGCACCCAGTTAGTGCTTGAGTACTAGTCCTTGAATGTCCCTAGATCGAAGGATCATCCACTGTTAGAACACCTCTTCGCTTCCAAAGTTGCTTGGTACTTAGTTACTGATACTGAATGAGCACCAATGGGCATGTTATTCCATGAATGATCATCCACCTATCAAAGTACTGACTGTGCTTAGAGGTGCATACTGTGCCAGTCTGCATCACATTAGTGGGTCCTGTTGGACACTGAGGGTCTGCAGTTGTTGTTACCATCACTTTCACTGTCGCTCGATTCTTAAGAAGGTCTGCTGGCTGTGTCAGCAGAACAGGGGTTTAGATCACAAGACTGCCTTTAAGTGCAGTTTTTTGCTGAATACTTGATGGCAATGAGTGCTCTGGCGCTGAGGATGCGTACGCCTGGACGCTGTTGGGGCTTGCTTCTTCTATGTTGTATGTGTCTAGTTGTGTGATATGATTGTGTGCTGTTGATTTTCTCAGGGAGGATTGTTCGGTCAGAAGCCAACAGGTTTTGGTGCAACACAACAAGCACAACCGACCAGTTTCGCCTTTGGTCAGACTCAGCAGCCAGGGGCCAGTGTCTTAGGAGCAGCTGGTGGTGGTATGTTTGGAGCCAAGTCAACCGCTCCCAACACTGGCTTCACCTTTGGCCAGTCAAATACAAGCTTTGCAGGTAAGAATGTGCAGAGCCATATTAAAGACTTTGTCAAACATTAGTCTACTTGGTTTAAAGCAAACGAAGAATAACATGTAATAAAAACACTTCTAAATGTAGCCATTTTTGCAACGGGTGAAGGCCGCACTGCTTGAGATTAGTGAATTTAGTCAAAGAATTAGCTTACATTTCGTCCACTCCACGATATGACATCGGCCCTTGCTACAGTTGGTTTGACGATGTCGCCGTATTTCAATCCCAAAATGTTCAACTCATCAAACGGAGCCTATTTCTTTTAAGATCCTTTAAAATATTGCCTGACCGAGAAATTTTTGTTTTTGGACTTCGCTGATGAATAAAAAAATATAAATACACAGAACTGGCTAATATGAGCTTATATATATTTTATAATCATTAATCAGTGATGATTTTGGCCCACACGACATTCCTTGTCGTCGCCGATCGGCCTCTTCAAATCTTGAATCTCAAAAGCTCTGTCTCGTCAAACATATTTCTTTGAGAGCCTTTACAACATTTGTTGAATGATATAATTTATTTGTCTGGACTTGGTGGATGAAAAAGCATTATCTGGCATAGAAACAGCCAATGACCAAGAAGGGGAGGTGGCTATATAAATGTAAATGGCTCAAAACTGTAAATGTTTTCCCATATTGTCGTATAAAGTTCATTTCTAACTTTACCAAACCACTGGAAAACCCACGTAAGGAAATTTTCGGAATCTACGATTTTTCTTCTATCTAACAGATATAAATAGATATTTATAGCTGATTATTGGCCACAACGGGGGGTTGTTTGCAGTACGGTTGTTATTGACCGCAATGGCTGTGGAAGAGTTAACTTCGTAACGACCAAAATTTGTTTCCACCTAGTTTCCATCTAATTCCATATCGATGACTAGTCATATGACCTCTCTCCGGTCATCTGCCCGTGGCCACTTGATTGTTCCTCGGATGTGCACTGCTATGGCCCAGTCTCGTAGCTCTGCGGTTGTGGGCTAAGTCTAAGAGGGTTGGTACATTCTCTTCCCAGCCTGATAACAACTCAGTCAGCCTAAAAGGCATTGGCAGTGCTCCCATTGACATCATCACCTTATCAAATTTACTTGCCAGTGTTGTACTGTTCTTGACTCAGCAGCCAAATCCAAATACGTGTCCTACATATATTTTCTCTAGTAGCTCTTCTTCAAAGTTGGTACAGCAGGCAGAGAATAATTTCTTAACCATGACAAATGCAGTAAACAAAATACTGCATTAAAATCAGCTGACCTTGTGCACCCCGCATACCAGGAAAATTGCATTCAATCCATTCGATGGATACGCTGACTCGTGATGTACCTTGCATCACAAGAGTGTTGGGCCTTAGTGCATTCTTGGTGGCTGATCTGAAGCTTTGGCATTCACTGCCCAGTTTTGTGCCTTCTGTCAGTTCTCTATTGTCATTCAGAACTAAGCTCATCCGTTTCTTCAGTTTGCTTATTCTCTTTAGCTTGTCTTCTGGTTTCCCTGACTTCTCAGATTTCAACAGTCTGGCATTTCTATTGGACTACAACTTCTACTACGATTTGACTTGAAGCTATTGGAAGTCTGTTGAGGCTTTATGAAAAAGCGCTATATAATATTCATTCAGCTTTAGGGGTTGCTGACTGCTGAGAAATTGAAAACTAGCATGCTTTTCTACTGTAACATTGGATGGGAGTAAAATAGTATTTAGCCAAGGGGAGTATGATAAATTTTTCTATTTTCTGAACCCCGTTGCACAGTCAGTATTGTGGACTGCACTCAGCCATTTGAGTAATTTTGAGTTAGGGTGCAGGAGCATGACATGAAAGTGAACTTGGCTGCATGCAAACAAATACTCATTGCTCCCTTGCAAAAGTTGTAGGATCATGAAGGTAGTTCTTTATTCAGCAGTAATTTTGTTGAACTCTTTCACAGCCATTGCAGTCGATAACGACCTCACTGTGATAAATGTCCCCTTCTGGCCTATAATTAGCTATAATTAACAGTTCTGTTTATATCAGTTAGATGAAGAAATATTGTACATTCAGAAAAAATCCCTTGTGGGGTTTCCATTGGTTTAGTAAAGCTAGAAATGCAACTTTAGGCAACAGTATTTGTAAACATTTACATTGAGCCATTTAAATTTAAATAGACTCATGCTCTTCATGGTCATTGGCCGTTTCTCTGTAATCTCATGTTTTTTCATCAGCCTCGTCCAAACAAATAAATTATATCGTTCAACAAATGTTGTAAAGGCTCTGAAATAAATATGTTTGACGAGGCAGAGGTTTCGAGATTTGAAGATGGTGACCGATGATGGCTATGATGAACGTTATGCGGCTCTATCATCGTTGATTAGGAGAAAACATTAACTCATTTTGGTCACTTCTCTGTAGTTAAATGTTTTGTTATTCATCTGCGAAGTGCAAGAAATAAAATTTATCGGGTCAGACAATTTTATAAATACTCCAAATATATGGGCTACGTTTGATGAGGTGGACGATTTGGGATTGAAAGATAGTGACGTTGTCGAACTAACAGTTGTGAGGGCTGATGTCATATCATTGAGTGAAAGAAATATAAGCTAATTTTTGGACTAAATTCACTAATTTTTTAGTCTAAGTCACCTTCACCCATTGCTACAAGTTTGCCATACAAGTGGGTGGCTACATTTAGAAGTGTTTTTATTACATTTATTCTTTTTATAGATTTTTATGAATTTATAATTATTATAATTTTTATTTTAAAAATATTTCATATATTTATAAACACATTACAGGGTCAGCTTTTTCAAGAAAGAATATTGTTGAGAAATAAAATATGAAAAAATTATATAAGACAAGTCTATATTTCTACAGATTTTAAATGTTTGTATTCAGACTTGTGATTATCATTTCTTTTTTGCTTATCTTAGTATTCGATTCCTTAACTTGTTCTTCGTGATATTCGTGTGTTTTTTTCTCGTATTTTTCACCATTTGTTTGTGTGCACTTGTGTCATGTCTAATGCACTTAATGATTGTATAATGTTAACCGTTTACTGCAATTGCACTAATTTTGTTTTGGATTCCACAAAGGAGTTCTATTATTGTTTCTTTTACCTGTTGATCATATAACTTGATCGATGTTACCATTCAAAGTATTGATTGTGCTGCCATTTACTTGTATTACGATAAATGTTAACTAGGTGGCCCTGCTAAGCGGGATCAAGATCCCTTTTGGGTCTCCTCTTGTTGCCAAAGTTCAAACTTTATGTTGTATTTTCCATGTACTTGATATGGCTTCAATAAAAGGATTGATATGAACTTAGTATGGTGAAATTAAGTAAAAACAACATAACTGCAAAAGAGTTAATATGTTTGACTGTTGCTGTTTATGTTTAGGTTGTTTTGGTGCAACTGGTCCGTCAGGCACTCTTGGTGGCTCAACTGCACCGTTTGGTGGTGGTGGACTTGGCCTGACTCTGGGTGGCCTGGGCACTGGCGGTTCCTTGTTTCAACAATCCCAGGCAAAGCCAACTACAACTGGACTTGGATTTACTGGGGGTAACATTGACTATGCCTTGCTGTCTGTGTCAGTTTGTAGATTGTTTCTTGACTTCAGTTTCAGTGGCGTGAAACTTTGGTCCACAGCCTCTGACAAGTGCAATGCTAAACAGGGAGTGAGTCTGCCAGGGCCACCGTGATATATGTACATTGCGTCTCCTTGAATGTGTTGCTGATAGCAGCACTGGAGTTATCCTACTACTGTTCCTTGTCCTGTTCTTCTACCTCATCTTTCTCCTTCTCCTCTTTGTTCTACATGGTCCCAGTTAATGGTACAGCCATGCTGTTGACAGAGTCCAAAGACATCGCTGTCGAGTGGGTCTATGTAGTAGGCTTGTGGAAATGGAGTTGATTGGTAACGTGACAGGATATAAGTAGTTAACTACTTGATGCACTTGCGATAAGAAGATGTTTAAACCACAGAAACAGATCTGGAAGTAGAAGGCTGAATGAATGCTGTTCAATGGAGAGTGATGATGGCATGGTGTTGCACAGGACGCACAGCCTGCTCCAGCAAATGAGACTAAGACGTTGCTTTTAGAACAGTGAAGCTTTTTGGATCCATCGTTTGAGAGATCTACTAGTTGAACTTCTGAAGTGCCGTTATAAATATTGTTACTGACATCAATCAATGGCTGTCCAAAACAGATATGCAATCCAGCCAGTTACAAGGGTCAGTCCATTGATTGAGAAAACAGAAATCCTAGTATAGGGAAGATAAGCATTAAGCATGCTAGAACAAAGTGCCTTGAGTCAAGATATACAGTGATATCAGGGAAGTGCTGTCTTTTGCTGGGTGACTAAGCGACTTTTCTTTCTCTTCTTCTCTCTGTCTTTCTCTTCTTCTCTCTGTCTTTCTCTCACATACATGCACACACACACACATGGGTATTCAGGCAGACCAGCCGGATTGAGCACAGCATTTTTGTGTGTCATTGCCTTCTAATGGAAAGGAAGGCCATTGAAGAAGATTTTCATCCTATTATTTACATTGCTACTATAGACCTTGTCATTTTACCATCCTATAACTTGCCAATGTATCCATGTAATTTTTTGGCAAATCATAGAGAGGCATGTTTTTTATCAGGTTTTGGAGGCACAGGGATGACGACTGGGCTGAACCTTGCCACTATGAATCCAGCACTCGGTGGTACAGGGGGTCTGGGAGGTGCTTCTGCTGATCTGGCAGCTGCCTTGTTGCAACAGCAGCAACAGGTGCAGCAACATTTACAAGTTCTGAATGCATCACCCTACGGAGATTCACCTCTCTTCCGGAATCTGAAGCAGGTGAGGAGGAACCTCTGGTTGACCTCTGAGTGACTGGTGTGTGTGTGCGTGTGTTTT
This sequence comes from Allolobophora icterica, assembly GCA_963556255.1. Taxonomy (NCBI): domain Eukaryota; kingdom Metazoa; phylum Annelida; class Clitellata; order Crassiclitellata; family Lumbricidae; genus Allolobophora; species Allolobophora icterica. The sequence goes on from OY744616.1 coordinate 39,913,531, forward strand.
GCTACTGAAATTGAATGACATTGTATTATGTTAGAGGCATTTCTCATTATCAATTCATCAGAGCACAAGTGTTGCAAAGCTGCTGACAGTCATCTTTCTAACATCTTGTTTTTTTAATATATATGTAGTACAGATTTAGGCAATTGTTAGAACTCGGCTGTTATAAGTGAACTAGTTGTTTACCTGCCCTAAGACGGTTTAAAAACAATTTGCAAATGTATTTTCCATTGTGCGTGAAATTTATTATGACCTGCATAGGTAAAATTATATGAAAATATAATTGTAAACCAGTCTTAAACCTGTTTCAAAAAATCGGTTTTTGGCAGACGCAGCGTAAGTAAATTGGCCTGTTTAAACCCATTAAGCTCGTTCGTTTCAGCCTGTTCGCCACCTAAGTAAATTAGTTTAAGCCTGCTTTCTGATCTATGTTTTTTTCTGATTCATGTTTTTTCTGATGTGTGTTTTTGTCTGAATCAGGATCCTGCTAGAAAGGATGAACTACTGAGGCCAACAAATCCAGAAGCACAGAAAGCAACGTTGGCTGCCAGTTCACAGCTGAAGGTGACGAACCGTTCCAACTACAAGATCAAACCGAAACCATTGCAGTCCATCATCACTGGAAAGGTTAAGTTCTACTGTGTTTCATCAGAATCCAGTTTTCAAAATAATTGCTTAGGCTTTTTGCCATATTTAACCTGGTTTCTGCAATCACTTTAGGTTCTCTTTGTAGATCTATGAATTGAATTGTTGTTTTGTGAACACTGCATCTCTCGTGAGTTTGGTTAAAGAAGTGCGGGATTAGTTGACATGATGTATACATTGCTAAGGTTTCAGTGTTGGCCTAGCAGTACTAGGAGGATACTGTGACTGGGAGAAAAAGATTGATGTTACTAAGCCTTTGGTCATCAAGTCAGCCTATCTCGTATTGGTTCTGTTTTTAGCTAATCGTATTTGAAGATTGGGTTCTTGACAAGAGATGATAGAGACAATGCTTCTTTCATAAAGAAATTCCTTTGATCTATAATCCATAACTCCTGTAATAGGCCTATATGATGGTTTTGACTCTAGAACAAAATGGATTGACATTAAGCTGGGCGTTCCTCAAGTCTCTGTACTTGGTCCTCTACTCTTTATTCTCTACACGGCTGACATTCCTTCTTTTTTCCCACTCTCGGGAGCTGCTGGTCATCTCTTTGCGGATGATGTGCAAGCATTTGTCCATGGGTCTCCTTCATCCCAATTGCACTTAGTTGATTGAGTCTCTATCAAAGTCTCTCCATTCCTGGATGTCCTCAAATCGTCTCTGTCTTAATACCTCCAAAACCCAGTTCATTTGGTTTGGCTCCCCTCAACAGTTGCTGAAGATTGATTTTGCCCTCCTCGGAAATCTTTCCATACTACTCCTTTTCATCAAGTGTACGTGGCCGGGGTGTTACGCTTGATAGCTCTCTCTCTCTCCTTCAAAGATCACATCTCTAGCCTCACACATGTTTCCTACTTCCACTTAAGGCGTCTCAGGGCTGTTCAACGATCTGTCTCATCCTTTTCACAATGCTGGTCCATGCTTTCATTTGCTCCCGAATAGACTACTCCATCTCATGCCTCTGCAGTCAGTCCTAAATGCAGCTGTGAGATTAATAGCACATTTGCCATGTTACTCACGCATTTCATCCTTCATGTTTGAGCAACTGCACTCCTCTCTGCATGTATTAAGTTCAAAATCCTTATTCTGGTATCCCAGACACAGCGGGGTCTCGCCCCCAAATATTTAATCGATGTAATTCACCAGCCCCTTTCTGTCTCCTCGCATCGTCCACTTTGCTCCTCGAACAGATTGGATCTTTCAGTTCCTCGTACTAGAACAGCTATGGCGCAATCCCGGTCTTTTGCCTCGATTGGTCCCTCTCTCTGGAATACACTGTCTCCTTCTACTCGCACTCAATTTTTAATAGGTAACCCTCGTCTTTTACTTTCCTCAAGACTTATTTCTTTTCTCTTGGCCTTGCGCACTGAGAGCGCCTCTGAACGGTTCACCCTCCTAAAGGCACTTTATGAATGTTTAATTACAATACAATCCAACAATACGATAAGAGGCAACCATCTGATAGCATGGTTTATACATCTGGATTTTTAGATGCTGTCATCTAATTAATGACTTGATTGTTGTTTGATCTTTTTCTGCTGAGAATGGATGTATTGCAATGTAATCTTCTGCTTTTAGGGGCAGTTGTTTGATGGTTTGGAAGAAGATGAGTCGAGCTTTGATGCGGAAACATTTGTTCCTAGACGCAACTTCAAGAAGCTTGTTATCAGGCACAGCAGTGGAACTGGAGGAGGCAGTACACGAGGCTCCAACAGTCCACCCTCAGCATCTCTTGACAATGATCTTCAAAGTAATGCACGAGACTCTCTTGGCAACAGGTACATCCTTATGTTCTTTCTTTACTAGCATCTGCTAGATTCAAATTGTGTGCATTGCAAAAACTCGTTGGATTTAATGAGAGTGATGAAAAACTTGATAATGCATAAATCCGTCTGAAGTGTTAGGTACACAATTTGAATCCTAGGTTTTAGAGGGGTGAAGAGAAACACTGGACCTTGTTTTGTTCAGTCCTTCAAAACTTGTGATATGCTCTGCTACTTAGTAAAATGTGCCACAACAAGAAATTGAGTAGACCATCATCCATCCACACAAGCGCATGAATCTGGAAAATTCTGCAGAAGAATAATAATAATTTTGTTTAAGTCTAAGCAAGATAAGAAGTTATTTTCTACATCAGAAGAGTTGAAAAATATTTGGGTAACCTCAAATTTGTTCTGATAGCATGTATTTTAAGGAACAGAGATGAAATGACTTGAGACTTCATGAATGTATGGTAAAGTTGGATGTGACTTCTGTGCTTGTATGGATGGATGGTCCACTCAATTTCTTGTTGTAAAATTAATGAGCTAGCATGTTTAGCTGATTAGATAGTAAGAAGATAAACATGAAAGGCATCATACTTGAAACAGAGGCAGAGGTTTTTTGTTTGTTATGTGCAGTGGAGGAGCAAAGTTTACAGAAAATCAAAGAGAAAGACAAACGACCGCTGACCATGAGGCCTACTATGCTGCTCGCAGGTACAGCTTGCCTCATTTTCTGTTTCTTACCCTTTGTGGACTTAATTGTTGGATCATTGTGCTCCGTGAATACCATTACAGCTCGGCAACCTAATAATGCTTTACCTTTTTTGAAAAACTTGGTAAAACCACCTACCGAGAATAAACATTTCATTTTAATTCAAACATTTAAGGAAATTCTGAAGATGAAAACTATGTCTTTTCAATGGATGTCATGTGATGCATTGATGCATTTATTTGGTTCAAGTGAAATCGATAACAACGTTCGGGACTTGCATCCTAAAAGGCGACTGATTGGAGTCGTTGATAACAACCAACATCAAGATTCGTACAGTGAACATGATGATGATGATGGCTATAGCAATCCAGTAAGTGGCACACCTCATCCTGCATGACTCTGTGGAATTTCTAATCCAAAAATCCCATTGGGATCTGTGTGGTTTCTTCCTTTTTTCTTCTTTGCTATATCCATCACTGTTTCATGTTTATCTGATTTATTCCTTCTGGCATGGGAACTTGTGTAGTGCCAGTGCAGCATTGAACAATGCTTTGATTGTGTGCCTGTACAGGCACGTTCAATCCAAATCTACAAACAGGAAGCAGTGTTAGCCCACTGAAGCAGGCCGTAACAGGTCGTAGCAAGTGACGATTCCAAGACACAGCAGACTGAGGAGGAGCAAGGGTATTCCAGAAGCTTTGCCCAATCACCAAACAACTCTTTTGCCCTTATCGTTTTCACTCGCTTATGTTGCAACTAGACATGTAATTGCTCACAATTTGGATGTTTTGATTGGCTGAAGGCTGGACTGGGTTCTACAGAAGTGAGTGAGTAAGTAATGCATTTATTGACATGCCATTAATCCATGAGCTGGGTGTGGAATTGTGCACATTGCTGGGTCACCGTGGCCAGAAAACTAAAAGCAAGTCGGTACAACTAAGTCATAAGCCATCTGACATATATTTCTAGCAGTTGACAAGGTTCCCAAGCATGTCAACAGATGGCGTTAAGTGGCAACGCATCCTGATTGGGGGCAACTGCTAATCTTATCTGAAGCACCGTTATCATAAAGCCGAAGACATCATCAATCGATGGTTGCTTCAAGTGAAATAATTCAAAACTAAGAATCCTTTGGAAAAGTCCGGGTTAATCCGATAGATCAGAAAAACCAGAAATGAGACTACGGTAGATACACAAGTGGAAAGAGATGAGTCTTAAGTTTGGACCTGAACGACATCAGAGAATTGATCGAATGAACTGAACTAGGTAGTGAATTCCACGGCTTTGGAACAGCTATTGTGACTTAAAACAGACTGTCGACTCTGTGGAGTAACTGCAGATCCAATTGCGCACAGAAATTTGTCCAGTGTTGTGTCAAAGGGTTCAAGGAGGACAGAGCTGATCAGAAGAGTGGGTTGATGTTGTCCAGAAGCGATGTAGATATCATTAAGGATCTTGAATGAGGCCATTTCAGTAGAGTGATGATGATGGTGAGTCAGATACTTGCTCAGAATGGATCTCATTCTACTCATATTCTGACTGCTTTTGTTCTGACATGCTGACCAATATGCAGAGTGGATAGGTTCATTGTTGGCTCACATCACATTTGTTGAAGTCATTTTGCCTCTGTGGCATCTGGTAACAGTCTTCTTTCTGGAACACTTAGAGAGTTTGCTAGGCAGAGTGAACTGTTACAGGATGTCGATCTGACAACTTCTTTCTGCCCAGATGCAGGACAAGTTGTTTTCAGGGCAGGTAAAGTCTCCCACAGATGACGGGGTCGTTGCTGCACATAACCACGATAATTGTTGTTAGCAAGTTTCTAAACTCATGATAGAAGTCATTGAGGTTCGAATCTGGCCATCAGTAGATACTGACGAAGAGGAACAAGAAGTTACTGGTAATAATTCAAACAGCTGGGAAGCGGAAACTACTTGATGTGACCAAATTCCGAGGTGGACGAGTTCTCATGGTCAGTTGATGATTACCAGGCTCCTGCTTCTGCCTGTTTGTCCTGTGGTGGAAAAGTGGACACTTCTGGTCAAGAACTGGACCCTGATGGTGTTGCAGTCATTTCTGAGATCCAAGTCTTGCAGATACCAATACGATAGGACCAGAATTGGAGTCAACTGACTCATCCAAGTAACAGCAGTGCTACAAAGACGCACGTGGGTGATTGGTAGAAGCCATGTGGTACCAGCAGAAAGCCAAGACATGGAATCTGTTCACTAGGAAAGATGACAGCATCAGCATGTGGGAATGTGTAATAAATGATGTGTGTGTGTGTGTGTGTGTATGTCAGAGATTTTTTACAGGATTCTCAGGATTTCTCAGACTTTTATTGAATGAAACTTAATGTGAAGAATCTAGCAGTTGACTGATGATCAGAGTGGCTCTTGCAGGGTGGGACTATCTGTAGGATTTGGCATTGGACTTTCTGGTCTAGTCTTACGTGGTCTAAGCTAATCTTTTCATGCATTTCAAGTAAAACTTTTGCATTGTCAAATTATTTTAACAGGAATATGAGAACAGCTACAATATCGGCAATGTTCCTGAGGTAAATATTTTCTGGATACGTTTACTGTTAATTATCTTGTTTGAGTTGATTGGATGAGTTTCAACATTTCCTGTCATAATGTCAATTGATCCCGCTCAAGAAAAAGCCAAATGCAACAACATGTGAAGACCAGCCTCCTCACCCATGCATCCAAGATTCTTCTAAGAGTTATCACGAAGAGACTGCAAGCCAAGGCAGAAACAGATGACTATTTGGGGAGGATCAATTTGGATTTAGAAAAGGAAGAGGAACAAGAGATGCAATTGCAGCGGTGAGGATACTGGCGGAAAGAAGCATCCAGCATGGCCAGGACATCTATGTGTGTTTCGTTGACTATGAGAAGGCTTTCGATAGGGTGGACTGGAGGAGGTTAATGCATGCGTTGCGACGAATAGGGGTGGACTGGAAGGAACGGAGACTTATTGGAAACCTGTATATGGGACATAAAGTAAAAATAAGTATAGATGGTGAATACTCAGGCAGAGGAGTGAGGCAAGGATGCCTGCTCTCTCCAATACTCATCTACATTGAAGAACTTGTACGGGAAGCGATGTCAGAAGTGAACAAGGGAATAAAGGTGGGAGGTAGGTTGGTGAAAGCGCTGAGATTTGCAGTTGATTAGGCGGTGTTAGCAAGCAGCCAAGAAGGACTGCAGAGAATGATGGATTGCCTGAATATGGTCTCAACAGAATACGTATTGAAAATAAATACCAAGAAGACAAAGGTCATGAGGATAAGCAAAGGAGAAGAAACAGAAGTTAGAATAACCGTAGATGGAGTGGACATCGAACAAGTTGAGAGATTCTGTTACCCAGGAAGTATGGTCACGAGGGATGCAAAGTATCATGCGGAGATAAAAAGAATAGCCATGGGAAAAGACACATTCTATGAAAGAAAGGAGCTCTTGAGAGGAAAATTAAATAGGAATCTGAAGAAGCAAATGGTTAAGACGCTGGTATGGAGTGCGGTCATATACAGATCTGAAACATGGACTATAAGGAGGGAGGACATTAGAAGGATAGCAGCCTTTGAAATGTGGATATGGCTTAGAATGGAGAGAATCAGCTGGACAGAGCACAAGACAAATGAAGAAGTGCTGCAAATGGTGGGAGAGGAGAGATCCATAATGAGGACAATCAGAGAGCACCAAAGAAGATGGATTGGCCATATTATGAGAGGGGATTCTCTGCTGAAAAATACCATCGAGGGTAGAATGGAGGGGAAAAAGACAAGAGGAAGGCCAAGAACGATGTTACTAGACTGGATAATAAAGAGGGACGCTACAGAGAGATGAAAGAAGAGGCTCAACACCGAGAAGAATGGCGCCGTTGGACATATGAACCTGCCTGAGGGCAGAGAACCGAAGAAGAAGAAAGAAGAATGTCAATTAACAGTCTAGTTTGTGTGTGAAATACTAATGTTAGGTACCGTTAATGTCCAGTAATGCACATTTCATTAAATTGTGTTAATTCGTTCACTTCACGGCAACTTCATTCCGATCAACTATACCAAATAAAAATGGAGAGGAGACACAGCACATCATGCTCTCTCATCTCCATTTACTGGGTTTTCTTTCTAGGAGGAAACTAGCTGTGATCTTTGTTTTCTGTATATGTTGCATTCACCTCTAGCATTACTTCCCTCATTCATTCTTTTGTTACAATTCGGCTTGAGTGCTGCTGCTTGCTTTATATCGGCCTTCAGGCTGGGTGGTTTGGGTGCTTGGATCGGATTCTGCGCTCTGCTGCCCTTCTTATTGGGCGCATTCCTAAATTCGGTCTTGTCTCTGGCTATATGCGTGACATCTCCCACTGGCTTCCCTTCCAGCAGTGAAATCACATATAGGATGTCTTAGTGTGGTGGTATCTGCCGGGCCTGACCCCGCCTACTGTGAGAGCTCTGTTGCCCTACCCTGGGCGCTTGGGGCCGCTGCTTCCTCTGCTTTATGGAGCGGTGTGTGCTTCTTGTTCCTTTCACCCATACTTCCAGTAGACAGAACCGTGCCTTCTCTGTCGTAGGCCCTTTGGTCTGGAATGGGCTGTCCTTGTCACACTGGACCCTGCTCCCCAGGGTCCAGTCTGACACGTTCTACTCTAATCTTAAGACTGCCCTCTTTAGCTGTGCTGGGGTCGGGAGCACTTGTCAGTAGTTACCTGAAGAGGTGTTATATAAATCTCTGTAATGAATGAATGAATGAAAATGGATGGTCTTGTTAAATTGGTATGAGATGATTGCCTGGTAATATAGGAGCGCTTAGTTATAGATGTTGTTGTTTTTGTTAGGATGGACATGATGATATGACAGCCAGTCATCCGACAGGTGTTGTCTTACGTCGACCAGATTATTACATACTTCCAACGCTCAATGAACTTGTTGAAATGATGGATGAAAATGGAGAGTGCTTGGTGGAGAACTTTGTCATTGGACGAGAAGGATATGGAAATGTTGTCTTTCCAGGAATAACAAATGTCGCTGGACTTAATCTCGATGAAATAGGTGAGTTTCTCTCTTACTCAAAGTCTGTCACTGTTTACTGGAGTCTATAAATGTGTCATGTAAATGCATATTGCTGTAGTGACTTCTAGAATTCTTCTAGCATAGGTGGCTGTTAAAACCTATTAAGAACAGTGAATTCACATATAGAAAGTGGAAATGTCAGCACTGATGAGCTCTTGTGTCTTTTCAACCGATCATGCATAAGGATGAGCAAAAGAAGGCATTTGTTCATAATGTGATAACTTCCTCTAATGTCACCATAAAACATAAAATGAAGGAGCTAAAGTCAGAAAGCAAATTGAAAACTGAGTAGATAGAGACTTAACTCTTTGGAGGCTGTTGTCGACGAAAGTCGACACTAGGGGCTTAAGGCGGCTGTCGACAAAAGTCGACATCTAGGTGTAGGGGCCCAAAGTCTATATCTAGATATGTATATATATGCATATATTTATATAAGCATATATATGTGTATATATTTATATATGTATATGTATATATGTATATTATACATATATAAACATGCATATATATATGTATATACATACAAACATGCATGTACATATTTGCATGTATTATGCATAATACATAATTATGTATATAATGTACATATATTATATCTATATATACATAATTATATAACCATAAAAAATATATATATTTAAATACATAAACATGCATGTATATATGTATACATTATATATGTCGATATATACATATATACATATACATATACATATATAAATTTACATATATAGAAATATATATACATATACAATTAAACATATATAAATATATATGTTTATATATATAAATATTCATTATATATCTATATATGTATATATATGCTTATCATATATAAGTAATATATAAATAGACATACTTAAATACACATATATTAATATGCATATGTATGTATGCACATACAAATATTACATATATATATATATACATTACATACATGAATGTATGTATATATACATATATAAATTTACATATATTTATATGTATTGTTATACATATATTTATGTATAACTATACATATATATATAAATATACAGATATATAAATAAATATATACATAAATATATGCATGCATGTATTTATATACATATGTATATCAATATATGTATATATATGATGTAAACATATGTAAATATATGTATATATGTGTATACATTTATAAACTTATATATATATGTATATATAGTTTATATACATATAAAATATATTGTTATATTTTTTATAAGATATATAAATATATGGGAAATGAAGGACTTATCCCAAAAATATTCAGCCCCCAGCACAAACATATAAAAATTTATTCAGCCTCCAAAGAGTTAAGAGATGCTGCAATGGAGAACTAGATTGTTAGTCTTCACTTATAGATTCAGCTGAATCATAAGATGCAGCTGTTGGCGTGCTCTTCTCACCAATGCATGAGCGAAATGAGCCATACCAATAACTGGGAAGTGACATGTCTGCCCAAAAGTCAAAGCGTGCATTAATACATATTAATGAAGCTATTCACAATTTAGGTCTCTCTGCTAATGCATTGTGATTAGAGTTGTATTATTTGTTAATTATTCATTGTTCTGTGAATTACAGTTCACTTTCGCAGTAAAGAAATTGACGTCTATCCAAATGAAGAAAACAAGCCATCTCTTGGTAAAGGATTAAACAAAAAAGCTCAGGTTACACTGGACAGAGTTTGGCCAGTTGACAAATCATCAGGATTACCAATTAGGGTAATGACACAGGGTTTTAAAATTTTTTTTACATCTGATGACACATATCATAGAAATTTAAAATAAGGTGAACTGCTTATTTGATAATGTTCCCTCTAAGTTGGAGGTTCCACCAGATAGGCAGAAGCTGAAGACAGTCGAGGTAGATAAACTGTAATAGAGACTGTCTACAAAGAGTTCATTGGAAAACCTAATTGCCATAACATTATCTGGAAAGAACTGAGAATTATATCTGCTTTCCGAAATTCCTGTCTTTAAAAACTGTCACAACCTCAGACCAGAAAAGACAACAACAGGAACATGTTTGCTTCTGGATGATTAGTTGTTTTTGAACTGCCTTGTGTTGTTCTGAATAACACATGAGCTACAGGCAAGCAATCCTCCTCTGCACTTGCACTGTCCATTGTCCATTCATGCAATCCTCCTCTGCACTTGCACTTGAATTGTGGTCAGATTGGGTGGAGGTTTCCTTGGCTCTGGCCACATGTTGGACCTGCTGCACTCCGTGCACTCATTTCCAGATGATGACGTAATTACGTTGATGATTCTCCAGCTGCTCCGCGTCCTCCTCATAAGTTATATAGTTATAACAATTTCTGTGTATGATTTTCTTGACAGGATTATGACCGACTGTTGAAGATGAATTACATGGAGAGGCTGGAGAGAGCATGTCGTAAAATTGGTGCCAAGTTTGCCGATTACCGACACGAAACTGGATCTTGGGTCTTTCAGGTGAGTTCCACCAATCTGCCAACTTTAGTGTTTAGCTCTCAATGATTGGCCTGTCTGGAGAATCATCCAAGATGATAAAACCACCTGTTAGAAAGAAAACCAACCTGCTGCAGCAGCACCCTTCAAAAGCTGTGGTACAGGTAATCATTCTTTTAGAAGCAAGTTTAATGAAAGAAGAAAATGCAGAATGAGCTTTCATTGTCTTACAGACCAGTCATTATGCTTACTTACTACCATGAGCTGTTTTAAAGAGACTGACAAAGTCTGTGAGGAATGAGTATTTTTATTATTTTTAACTTGCAATATGTAAAAATGTTTTATAATGTTTTTTGGTATTTGCTTTATTTTTTGTTAGGTGGAACATTTCTCAAAGTATGGTCTCCTAGATGATTCTGATGACGATGAAGACATGGCGCAAGCACCTGCTGTGGGAAACAAGACTCTACCGCAGCAACCAAAGCCACAACAACTGCCTACAAAGCTACCACCAGCTACTCAGCAACAGGCAATGGTACTTTTATCAAATATTTTTGGGCAATGTTTGGGTGTATGGCAAGAAAATAAATTGGTCATCGTAAGCAATTGTCCCTTAGGCAACAGCAAAATTTCTAATGGAAAAGGATGAAAGACAACGAGACGACATTCCAGCTGCATCCTTTACCGCTGTCCTTGTAATGCAATGTAAATATCCCAAATTTATCAGTTGCCACACGTGCAAATACCGTTTGTTCACAGGATTTATACTAAAACGCACATCTAGAACCTGAAAAGTTTTCTCCGGTGAGAATCCCCGGGCCCCCTCTTCAAAGATGGTGGGAGAGGTTGTAGGAGGAAGGCACCCGCCTAGGGCCCGCGCTTTCAGGGGCCCGTGCTGCTGGCTATAATTTTTTTACTGCGATGAGATTGAACAGATATATTCAAATAATTAAATAAAACATTGGTTTCATAGTAACATTCTAGTATTAAGTTAAGAGCCTGATTTGCATTGTGTGTTCATTAACCGATTTAATTTCGATTTTGCATTATTTTAATATGTATGGTATTCCAAATGCCAATAGGGCCTACCGTATTGGCAGGAAATCAACTCCGCAATGCCATTTTTGCTTGGGGCCCGCTCATTGCTTGCTGCCTTGGGCCCACACGCCCTAGGGCCGGGCCTGGAGAAAGGGAAGGGACTAGGAAGGGAGTGAATGGGAGGAAGTGGAGGGAGACAGGAAGAAGAGGAGAGTGGAAGAGGGGAGGGAGA